>BPTQ01000008.1:219060000-219145277 GCA_019973895.1 Chrysanthemum seticuspe | reverse complement strand
CTTGATTATAGTTATAATAATGGTTTCTAAAAAACAAAAGATACTGTACACATACAAAAATGACAGCGACAAAGTAAAACACCCGCACACACATCATCGCAACAAATTTTTATCGAAATCGCCATAGGCATACGCATGATAAAGAATGACCGTGCACACAAAAATCAACCGAACGACTTTAAATAGAAACTATACACCATTGTCGTTATGCATTTGTACTCAACTATAGGAAAAACATATTTTCTTAATCTTACTTGACTATTTTCAACTTAAAACTATGCTATTGGAAAAACGTTCACACATAAACCCAAGCAACCAAATTTGTTGAAGACTATATTGTTAGAGCTATGCAACCATGCCATCATAAAAATACTTCTTCCGAAATGATTCCCTAACACCGCAAATACTGATTCTCGAATGTAAATAATTCGCAGCCGAGATTTTGTCAAAGGCTGGGACACCGCTGCCGCTAGGCGCGGGTACTCGGCTAGTCTTGATCAATGGAAATTGAAGAAGGTGAACCAGTTGAGTCAGTAGGAACCAGAGCAGGAGCTTCAGGAAATGGATGATCAACATTCGTTGGAGGTTGGAAGTACTCGTCAAACATAGGTTGAAACAATGAATCCCAAACAATAAATCCTAGTTGTCCTTAGTAAGTCAAACATTAGGCGTTGGAGGAGAGTTATCCTTAGTAAGTCGAATGACCATTATTCAAGAATCCATCAACATGTAGTATATTCACTCTTCTCCCCCTCAAAAATTGCATCCAAAGTTGCCATTTTTGTTTTAAACAAGTGAATAAGAATAAGATAAATGGTAAGTAGATCCCTTGATGAAATTAATTTAGTATCTTCACACTTCTCCCCCTCAAAAATTGCATCCCAAGTTGCCAATGCCATTTTTGATTGAGTAAGTGAAATAAGAATATACGCCAATGAACGTAGATCCACTTGATAACTGAATGAGCATGGGAAAAGCATGAAGCTCATTGATGGAGAATGTAGATGGGAATGGTCATAAACAAGATGATTTCTATTCTTATGAAGATAAAGCGCACTGAAACGTACACCTTTCTTTTCTTTGAGGAACGGGGCCTGAAGTGTTATCTGCAGACGCCATAGTGTTGAAGAGCGAGGCCTGGAATGATATGAATAGACGTCATTATTCATTTACATCAACTTTGACTAGCCTGATCTCCTGAATCAGAAGATATCCCACCTTTAGTCATCCATACTTTGAGCCATCCCATGTAGTGAAAGATCGATGCATCTGCAACTGAGTAAGGACTTTCTGCACTAAAATTACAAGATTGATTGCATATATATTGGTTAGTGACATCAGTATCCAAACCCTTGGGGGTTTCATGGTCAACCATGGTTTTGCAAACAGTCAACATTTTCCCATTAGGTATCCATCTAAGACCAGCAATCTGAAAACTTTTCCCCGTCAGTATCCACCTAAGGCAAGATCTAGGAGTGTTTGGTTTCTCATGCATAGTGGAAGACTTGTTGAGAGAAAACCATTGTCTTATAGCAATCTTCCTACCAAGTTTCTTAGTATAGCTCTTTGGTTCTACGGGATTGTTGTTGTTTCTAGTCTTAGTGGATTGAGCCTTAGCATGCGCAAATAATTTCTTCAGGGATTTTGTTAAACAATTATCATGATTTGCATTAAAGACACATTCTGATAATTCAAGCAAACATATTTTTTGGATTCAGGAAAAAATCTAGAGTTCTTAAAGTGATCTGCTACGGGAATTGCTTTAATCAAAACGTAACTACTCTTGGAAACTAGACCATTCCTGTTGGTTTGCTGAGTACTCCTAGGTCCTGGTTTGCTACTACAAGTCGTGTTCTGTAATACACTAGAAGGCATCATATGAGGTCGAGAACCTAAGATTCCATCCTTTTGAAGTAGTGCCCTTTTCCTAGCCATTTCTGGATTATAGTTCTTGTATGAGTCATTCACGTCATATGAATTCTGGATCTTAATGCTCGGTTTAGACACTGTTTTTGAACTAATCCTAGAAGTGCTAGGTGTAGATGTAGCTATCAGTTGAGGTTTAGCAGAATCAGGAGCATTTTTCTTAGGCAAATAAGGCGAAGTGACTGGTTTTGTCAAAACTTGTTTCACATCAACTTGGGAGGCAAACCGAGTTTTTGAAGATTTTGGTCGTTTAGATCTAAACGAAGTCGATTATCTAACAACTGACCGATTTCTATTGGGATGTAAAGCTGGTTTCACCAAGATTGATGGTTTTGTAAACTTAGTGTTCATACTATTTCCTGTTGCTTTTCTGATCTCGTTCTTTAATGCTACTATTGTAAAACCCTTTCCTGAAGTTGAGCTTTGAGTTCATCATTTTTGGCCATCAAAGAGGTTGTTTGTTCTACAGTTTTAGTCCTGGTTTCTTTGATTGAGTCACCTAGGTCCTTTTGATTCCTTTTCAAAGTCTCATTTTCCTTAACTAATTTAGCCACACAAAGTTCCAATTCGATGTTTCTTGATTTAGTTACATCGATGTCATGTTTAGCCTTGACTATATTACTTTTCTTATTCAGGACAGAAATATGTTTCTTCAGATTGTTGATTGTTGAGTTTTGTCTTGAAGCTGAGCTTTCAAAGTGTTTATTTCAAAAAAATCACAGAATTCAGGAAATTCTGGGTTTTTACATTGTTTGTTAAATTGAAAACTTTCTTCTTTACTTTGTATCGCAATTTCAAGTGAAATGCAATGTTTTTAAAGTTGTAAAAATCTGTTTGAAAGTTCATCATAAGTTTTCTTTTCAACCACATCATTTGTTTTGAAATACTTAATCTCATACTCAGCCTCAGCCACAGAACATTTATCAAAGTAATGTTCAGCATCTTGATCAGTTTGTTTAAGAACGTTAGCAGATGCATTATGTTGAACAGTTAAGGGTGTCTCATCACATGACACCTGTTCATTTAACAGTCTGATATCTGCATGTACATCTTGTGTAACAAGAGTCACTGAACTGTTGGTTGTGTCATGCTTATCTATCTCTGATTCTTCGCATTCAGCCTGATGCTTTACCCGACTCAACACTACAATCACTTGATTGCACCCGACATTCATTCACTTTGCCATCATACTGTACTTTTTCCTCAATGTACCTTTTAATATTATCCATGAGTTGGATTAATGTTTCTCTGAACACATCTGCTTCTATCCTAGTGTGATTCGTAAAGCACATTTCAGTCATATGATCGTTGTAATCCAATGTGTATTCACCATTGAGGAATGACTGGAATTTTTTGTTGATAACCTGAAGTGCAGCTTTTGACCCGGCTTCTTAAAACCTTTCATTGTCAAGTTGTTGTTCAAGTTGCCCTAAGTTCAAGAACAAAGTGCCTGTGAACGTTGATACATCTTGACGGAAAAGTGCATTGAATGCTCGTTCGATTCCCATTGTGAATCTGTCTTTAGTTAGGAGTAACGTGAGGTGTGAATGAAGTTGTCAAAAAGGTTCAATGCAACTCTCCTTGGCAATAGTTTGCAATTGGTGTATCTGGTGCAACTCTCTCTCTTCTGAATCCGAGCAAGAAGATCTCACATTATCATTGGTTGGTTTAATCATGTTTAACAGTTCAGTATAGTTAATACTCTTGTGATTGTCAACAGCATCGTACAATTTAAGTACTTTAGATATCAGTGAATTAGGAGTGTAAGACATGATGTTTTCATGCACGGTATTTTACAAATATATGATTTAAACCAAGAAATAGAATCTTTCGTGGGATTTTACAAAATCAAGAAGAAACCGTGAGAAAATGACCAATAGAACGTGTTAAGATAACTAATGGATTGGCACAATAATAGAAGATTGTGTGTAATGAGTGATGATTGTTTGAAGGATTGGCTGAAATGTTATTTGTTTGTGATTTGGTTTGGTTGATGCACGTTTTTACAGTGAAATTTAGGTCTAAAAACTTAAAACCCTCAATAACTTCTGTTCGAAGCGGTTTTAGGCCTCTATGGTTCACCCTAACGAACTTTAGTTGGTTCAGCGTGTCATTCTCCTCGTTCTCACGGTCATTTTGATGAGTAGAATGCCGAAAATGGAGTTACGGTTCAAAAGTTATGGCCGTTTGAAGTTTTGAGGTAAAAAGTCAACTTTGGTCAAACCGCAGATTCTTCAGTCAAACCGCAATAGTCAAAACGCAACTATTAAAATGCAGTAAGCTTAAAACGCAAGTAACAAATCGCATTCAACACAAATTGCAACCTATCAAAACACAAGATACAAAAACGCAGAGACACAAATCGCAACACTTGACAAAACGCAAGAACAAATCACAGCACTTAACAAAACGCAAAGACAAATCGCAGACTCTCCAAATCGCAACAACCAAAACGCAGAGAAAAATCGCAGACTATCCAAAACAGAACAATCAAAATGCATGACACAAATCGCATGTCACTTTCAAATAGTACACAAGTCGCTTTCGTCCTTTTTGTCTTTTAGCTCAAACCACCAAAACACACATGTGTCTCTTAGTACAAGTCGCAACAGATTAATAATATTAAAGTCAAATCGCAGTCTTGGAACACCAAATCTCATGAATAATATGTCAAACCACAACCCAAATTTAACAAAACGCAAAAAAAAATCTGACAAACCGCAACTTTGAACACACAAACTGCAACCAAGAAAAACCAAAACGCAGCCAAAGTGTGACAAATTGCACCCAAGAAAATAAGTCCGAGTTTCAAAACGTAGTCAAGAAACTTTCCTAAGACCTTGCGTTTTCAATCAAAAACACCACAACCAAGATGTAACAATCCAACCAAACCCAAAACTAAACTAATATGATGATCCTAAACATAAAAGTACAAACCTTTAACACATTTAACCATCAAAAATTTGAACTTGGTGTATTTTTAGGCTATAAAACTCGAACCATAAACAATACACAATAACCAAACTTTATGATCTAACCATGGCTCTTAATACCAATTGTAAGTTATTGGTTATTGTAACACACAAATCACACAAGCATATGGTTCGAATATAGCAAGACTTTTAGAGAGAGAAAGATGGGATGCTTTCTAGAGCGATAAAGTGAGAGAAAAATAAAAAGGTTATATTGAAAGAATGAAAGATCCACCTCTCCTCATGGATGGGAAACGACTTTTATAGTCTTACATAATACGCCCTCTGTCAGGCTGTGGATCAGGCATACAGTGGGTAAAGACCTGTCCGTCCTCCACGGTGTTACTAAACTAATTTAATAACTAATAAATATAGATAAGTCTACGAGCTAACAAATGCTAGACGAAGATCGGGGTGACGACTCTTCTACATGGATTTTCCAAATCCTAACAATAACGTAACGAAGATTAAGAATGCCATTGATGTAGCCTTGCATCTTGACCTTTGCCATGTAATTTGGTGAAGCTTGATATTATTACTAGATCTTCAACCGAGCTTCTTTCTTCTTCCCGAAGCTTTGCTCGTTTCTTTCCTTTTCCCTTTTTTGTCGAATAAAAAAGGCGGGATCGTTGCTCCCCTTTATTTAAAGGTGGGGGATCCATTGGTCAAGAGCCCTAAAAACCCTAAACCCTAAACCCTAAAACCTTTGCGGTGTTTTTTGCTTCACATAAACAACCAACACACAACACATAAACAATCCTCATATGTGGAAGTCCAAAATGGGTTAGATAACCATTTGGATGCCTACAACATGGGTTAGTCCAAGACATTTCAAAGAATTATGCATGAAAAGTGATATTAGATCTAAAAGATGTCATTTCATTTCAAGCATACATGAAAAAAATGCTATATTCTTTTATTCTAAAAGAACTATCCTAGTACTTCCATAAAACCACTATATCAGTACTTGTTCCCTACATCGAGCAAGAGATCTAAGTAGTTAGTGTTAGGAATTAGAAATTCCATAGTAAAGTGTCGGTCACCCCAACTATTATCTAGCATAAGTTAGCTCGTATACATATCATTATTTACATGTTTGTTAGTTAGTCATTAGCCTAGTTTAGCGTAGTGTAACACCGTGGAGGAAGGACGGGTCTTTACCCACTGTATGCCTGATCCACAGTCCGAAGGAGGACGTTTAGTATGTAACTATAAATACCCTCTACCTCCCATGGTAGAGGGTTGGACCTTTCACTCAATCTAACTTTCTTTCTTTTGTTTACTTTCTCTCTCTAGAAAGGCTCCCATCTTCCACTTTCTCTCTCTAAACTCTTGTATAATTCGACCCATATATTGTTATGTGATGTGTTTATGAAAACCAATATCTAACAATTGGTATCAAGAGCCATGGTTTGATCACTCATCTTTCATGTTCTTGGATTTCTAGTGGTTTTCAGAAGGTTTTGGGGTTGTATGAGTTTAAAGTAGTTAGCATCATTTGGATCATTTCTAGTGTTAAAGTTTGGATTTTGATAGTACTTTTGTGTTTAGAATCATCATATGTGTTTAGGTTTTGATTTGGAAGGCTTGAATCATCGTGGTTAAGGTGTTTTTGGATTGAAAAGTTGTGTTTTTTGAACTCTTCTTGAAAGTGACTTGTGCCACGGTAAAATATTCATCCAAGCGACTTGTCTTTGTTTGGTAGCAACTTGTCAGTTTCACAGAAGCGGTTTGTCCAGATTCGATGTATCTGAAGCGACTTGTTTTTGTTTGCTTATTGAAGCGACTTGTCTTTGTTTGGTAGCAACTTGTCAGTGTCAACTTAGCGATTTGTCACTAGCGACTTGTCTTCCAAGCGATTTGTCACTCTAGCGACTTGTCTCTCTAGCGATTTGTCCCTCCAGCGACTTGGCTTTCTAGCAACTTGTCACTCTAGCGACTTAACATTCTAGCGATTTGTCAATCTATCGACTTGTCAAGGACAGAGATTTGTCTATTCCTGCGATTTGTCTCTAAACCTAACATACAAAACCTTTTTTTCAAACCCTAATTCTCTGAAAAATCCGCGGAACAGGGGGTATATATAAAGAATTACGGAATATCACAAACTCAACCATAATACCATATATATGTTTACCACCAAATCATCTCCTAGTTCCCTTACTACATCCTATTTCTCACTCTCTTACGGTTTGGTCTTGATTTTAATAAAATCCCATGAAAGATTCAATTTCTCGGTTTAAATCACAGAGTTGTAAAATCCCGTGTACACAGCAACATCATGTCTTACACTCTTGACTCAGTGATTTCAGAAGTGCTTAAATTGTATGATGTTGTGGACAACAATGATAATGAATGCTACACTGAATGATTAAAGATGTTTGAATTAATCAATAAGGATGTGAGATCTTCATGTTCTGAGTACAATGAGAATGAATTGCACCTGCTAATGCTACAGAATGCCATGCAAAAGGAATGCTGCATTATACCCTATCAACAACTTCACTCACACCTCATGTTACTTCTACCTTCTGGTATGGTACGAACGTGCAATGCTCTTTTCCGTCAAGATTTTCCACATTAACGGGAACATTACTATTGAACTTAGAACAATTGGAACAACAAATTGTCAAAGAAAAGGTTCAAGAAGATAGTTCTAGAGCTGCACTTCAGGTGATCCACAAACAATTTTAGTCGTTCATCAGTGGGGAATTTACATCAGATCATGATCAAGACATGGCTGAAATGTCTTTCAAGAGACACACTGGAATGGAAATTAGCGTGTTCATAGAGACACTTATCCATCTCATGGATAATGTGGATAAGTATATTGAGGAAGTTACTTAGAAAGAAGAAAAAATAGATGAGAGTCTGGTGCAGTTGACAGAAAGTTGTGATGAGTTGGGTAATGTATCAGTTGAAGAATCGGGTGTTGCTGAATGCAGAATGTCAAAGACAACAAATAATGATGTAACTAGTTGTTCAGTTACTCCTAACACACAAGAAGTAGATGTAGTAATCAGAAAGGGGAATGAATGTCAGGCACAATCAAAAGATTGTAGTGTTGAGTCGGGTAAAGCACCAGATGATGGATCAGTTGACACTGAATACAGAGGGTCAGAGATAGATAAGCGTGACACAGCCAGCGGTCCAGTGACTCTTGTTACACATGATGTGGATGCAGATATCAGACCGGAAATTAAACAGGTTTCATGTAATGAGGTACACTTAACTGTTCAACATAGTGCATCTGCTAAAGTAATTAAACAAACTGATCATGATGCTGAACATGACTTTGATAAATGTTCTGTAACTGAGGCTGAGTCTGAGATTAAGTGTTTCAAAACAAAAGATATGGTTGATAAAAAGGCTTTTGATAAACTTTCAAACAAATTCTCAAATCTTGAAAAACAATGCATTTCACTTGAAATTGCGATACAGAGTAAAGAAGAAAGTTTTCAACTTAACAAACCATGTAAAAATCCAGAACTTCCTGAATTCTATGAACTTTTTGAAATTAACAATTTGAAAGCTCAGCTTCAAGTCAAAGAGTCAACCATTTACAATCTGAAGAAACATATTCCTGTCCTGAATTTGAAAAGTAATTTAGTCATGACTAAACAAGACATCGATGCTATTAAAACAAGAAATAATGAATTGGAAATTTATGTGGCTAAATTACTTAAGGAAAATAAGACTTTGAAAAAGCATCAAAAGGACTTAAGCGACTCTATCCATGAAACTAGAACTAAGTCCGTGGAACAAACAAAATCTTTGATAGCAAAAATTGATGAACTTAAAGCTCAAATTCAGGATAAGAGTTTTGAGATAGTTTCCTTAAAGAATGAGCTTAGAAAAACCGTAGGGACAAGTGTGAACACTAATTTTACAAAACCATCAACCTTGGGGAAGCCAGTTTCTCATCCCACTAGAGACCGGTCCGTTGTTAGGCAGCCTACTGCATTTATATCTGAAAGAACAAAATCTTTAAAGACAACACTTGCCTCCCAAGTTGATGCGATACAAGTTTTGTCAAAACCAGTCACTTGACCTGAGTTACCTAAGTATAATGCTTCTAGCTCCGTTAACCCTCAACAAGTAGCTACTTCTACTCCCAGCACCTCTAGGATTAGTTTGAAAACAGTGTCAAAACCAAGCATTAAAACCCATAATTCATATGATATGAATGACCTGTGGAAGAACTATTATCTAGAAGAAGTTAGGAAAAAGGCACAGATTCGAAAAGACGGAATTTTAGATGCAAGACCTAGGGTGACGGATTCTATGAGATATCAAGGCACTGGTAGTAGTTTTAAACCATTACCTAGGAACACTCAACTAAAGACTAGGGATTGGCTTGGATCTAAGAGTAGTTGCGTTTTGAATAAATCTATTCCCATAGTAGATCACTCTAAGAACTCTAGATCATCTTCTAAATCCAAACAAGCTGTTTGCTCAAATTGTCTGAAAAGCATCTTTCAGGCAAATCATGATAATTGTTTTTCAAAATCCCTAAAGAAAGTAAATGCTCATGCAAAGGTTCAACCTATTAAGTCTAGGATCTACACTAAGTCTATGAAGCAAAAAAAACAAAAAACTTCGCCTAGATGGATACCAACTGCTAAATCTTTGGAAACTAGGAATAACGATAAGTCTTCCACTATGCATAAGAAGCTTAACAATCCTAGACCTTGCCATAAGTGGATACCATCTGGTAGAATGTTTAAGGATGTTGGACTTAGGTGGATACCAACCGGAAAGCTGTTTACCGATGGCAAAATCAAGGTTGACCGTGAAACCCCAATGGGTTTGGATACTAATGTCACTAACCAATATATATGCAATCAAGCTTGTAATGTTAGTGCAGGTATTCCCTACTCAGTTGCAAATACTTCGATCCTTCACTACATGGACTGGCTTAAAGTATGGATAACAAATGGATTGATATCTCATAACTCACGGGTTCAAGTAACTCAACCTTGATATTCAATCTGCTATGACGTTTGAACACAATAGTTCAAGCCTCGTTCTTTAAAGAAAAGAAATGTGTACGTTTCAGTGCACATTATCTTTGAAAGAAGATAAATCTTCTTATGACGTTTGTTCACTTCAGTTCAGGCCTCGTACTTATGGCGTCTGCAGATAACTCTTCAGGCTCCGTTCCTCAGAGAAAAGAAAGGCGTACAATTCAGTGCGTTTACTCTTCAGTTTAAATGGAATTCTCTCAATAATGACCATTCTCATCTACATTCTCCATCAACGAGCTTCATGTGTTTCCCATGCTCATTCAGTCATCAAGTGGATCTACGTTCATTGGTAGATATTCTTATTCACTTGCTCAATAAAAAATGGCAAACTTCATTTGCAATTTTTGAGGGGGAGAAGAGTGAATATACTACATGTGGATGGATGCTTGAGTTATGGTCATACGACTCTCCAACGCCTAATGTCTTCACTCACTACAGATAACTGGGATTTACTATTTGGGATTCATTGTTTTTCAAGATATGTTTGATGAGTACTTCCAACCTCCAACGAATGTTGATCATCCAGTTTCTGAAGCTCATGCTCCAGTTCCTACTGACTCAACTAGTTCACCATCTAAGAAGTACTTCTCGGAATTCTAAAGAAACCTTATCTCCAGTTTTTTCACAAGGCGTTGATAATGACTATCATGATATTGTAGTTGCACTATTGAATAATGATCCGCTCTTTGGTATTCCTTTGCCAAATCTTCATGGATTATTGTTCCTCTCATTATGTATGCTATAAATCAACCACATGACCATTAAGTAAAATGACTACCTCATCCGCTCGAAGACATTATTGGTGAATCTTCCAGATCAGTCTCTACATGTATACCTTTAGGAAGAATGCATTGATGTTGAGGAATCATTTGTTCCGGTTCATTCAGTGGGTCAATGAACATCCGATTGTATGTTTTATTCACGTGTTGGACATTTGACACAAGTTGATTACTTCGGAGTTAATCATTTATCACTTAATTGAGATTGAAGTTTACTTTCACAAAGGCGTATTCTTATTTGATAACTTGCTCGGGCTTAAGAATTTGAGTTGAAGACTTGGTTTATCTAGTTACCAGTTGTCGGGGTGGATGGTTAAAGACATGGTTAACTATCACTTTTAGGAGTTACATTGTTTTACTCAGTGTCACATGCTATTACGGTGTGGATAATCGCAAGAGGTGTTAATGTCTCATACTTTGTTTGAGTAGTGAGTACTTAGAGATTTGCTTGAAGCATAAATTCTCAACACCGTTCTTCTATCATTAAGTGCAAGCTTAAGATACAAATGTGGTGAATTCGACTTCAGGTTCAAGTTTGGTATATCTGGTCTTCTTCAACAGTGTTCACTTCAAATTATCTACATATGGGTTGATAAAGATAGTCAGAGAGAGTTTCTGTAGCAGTTGATTCTCACATGATTCATTTGAGCTAATTTTTGTTCTTCTCTATTTCAAGAATATTTGGTATGTACAATGTGTTGCTGATTCTGAGGTATCAAAACTAGCAAGGGGGAAGGAGACATACATCTAAACACACAACGAGTACACGTGATGAACTTAATACTTCTTCTCTATTGAAGTAATCCCGGGAAAGATAAATGTCATAACCGTAGAGAAACTCAGTGTTTAACTCGTAGCCTTTGGTGTGCTATTCCAACTATTTTGGGGAAGGATATATTATTCTAACTATTTGGGGGAAGGATGTATTATTCCAACCATTTGGGGGGAAGTGGTCTCTGGATACTTT
Source organism: Chrysanthemum seticuspe (assembly GCA_019973895.1). Lineage (NCBI taxonomy): Eukaryota > Viridiplantae > Streptophyta > Magnoliopsida > Asterales > Asteraceae > Chrysanthemum > Chrysanthemum seticuspe. Next base: position 219,133,606 of record BPTQ01000008.1, on the reverse strand, counting down.
TGATATGTGTTAAATCAGCTTTCAGTAGGAAGAAATATGAGAAGAATATTTGGAGCGTGAGATAATATTGTTGATCGACATCTTCTATATGATTTATGATAAAGTGCTTCCGGTTAGTGCGTCATGTACACAATGTAATGATGATTCCGATGAGATCGCAACCATCAGGGGAGAGATATGTGTACATCAGGGTCGCACAACATATTCACATGATCGAGCTTAATCAGTTATTCCGGAGTTGACACCCACAGAGAAGATCAGTGATTCAACCAGTCACTGTGATGTCGTTGTCTCTACTCTGGTTGGGTACTTGTGTACATTATGGGCTGATTGGTTATATGGAAGATAACTGGAATGCACTTGGTAAAATGAAGATGTTGATATATTGTTCCCCTGAATAGACAACTGGTCAATCTCGAAGAGTAATGTGTACATCGGGGACGCACAACTGGTTCATGTGATCGGACTTAATCAGTTATTCCGGATTTGATAACCACTGAGACGATCAATGTTTCAACTTGTTACTTCTGTGTTCTCGAGTTCATCGGGGTGCTGAGCTTCATTCATGAGACCATTTTTATTCATTTCTACTTTTTGGGGAAATGGTCTTTATTCTTAGTTTGTCGGTTTGGGGGGAAGCTATCAAAGTCTCACTTTCAGAAGGCTCAAGTTCTAACGACGATTCAAGAGCCCCGAAAGCTTTGGTGGTGAAAGTTTAAGAGATGATGACTTCTATCTTCTACAAAGTGCTGATCGATTTTCTTATCTTGGTACTTGTATCATCATCTTCTTAAACTATTACTCTATCTGTAAATATTTATCAAAAATCAAAATACAAAAATATAAAACCAACAAAAAGAAAACAGAAAATAATAAAACCAACAAAGACAAAATAAAAATCAGAAAAATTGAAAAAAAAAATGTTTTTCAAAGACATGTCTTCTGGTATCGATAACATCTACGGTCTTAGAAATGTCATTCAATAATGGCACGGGACCATAGATGAAGTTCGAGCAGGAGGTGTAAATATTCTTTTTCAAAATATGTCTAAAACGATGGCTTGCAGTTACTTCAGACTGTAACCCGTGCTTAAACTATGGCTTGCTATTATTTCTGTTAGCAACCCGCTCTTCAAAGAGGAAAGTTCTGCGCTAAAACAATTTTTCATAAATTCGTGTACTTATCCTAATACAAAAACAAGGAAAGCATGTCGTCAAAAAGACTGTTGTTCCTACACAAATGTTTTTCCTTCTAAAATTCTTCAGAAAAATATTTGTTGTTTTCAAAAATGGTGGTAAATGAGTTGCTAGTAAATCAATACGATTCAGAGTTTTCGTATAAATTGAAAACTCAATCAATGACTTCAGCGCTTTTAAACTTTTCAGAAAATAAGTCATTGATTGAGGGGAATAATGTTTTCAGATTTATATCATCTATCGGGCTTTTCTAATTATCCTCGTGCTTAACTAAAAATGATATTTGCCTATGTCGAAGGACTAGGAATTTAGGATATGAGTGTTAGAATTATATGACTATAGTTTGATAAACATGTTATTCCCATTCCTTTATATGAACTGATTTATATGTTGAATTGACTTTTATTAGTCGATTGCTGTTTGGGTGTTGTCGACCACCATATATGTCTATCTGTGTTCACTAACGTATGCAGATAAGATGGTTATAAGAATGTTCCCGATCCGGATCCCACTAATGAAGAAGATTGGATGCCGAAAGGAAAGGGTAACCATTTCTTGAATTCGACAAATGAAGAAACGGAGCTTAATCAGATCTCTCTATGGATAGTTGGCACGATAGATGCAACGTAAGAGGTCTCACTGCATCAGCAGATAGTTTTCTTCCAGCCTTACAGCAACAACAGAAGCTTCTCAACCACCTAACGTATCTTTGTGCAGGACACGTAGTGAATAATACAATTTTTCAAAAATTTGATAAAATTGTTTTGAAAATGGAAAAATATTGTTTTGAAAATAAACTGAACTCATATTTTGGAAATCAACCGGACTTCACTTCTAATATAAGTCACTCAATCAATGACTACGGTCATTGATTGAGGGGGAGAGTGATTTCAAACTTAAGTATTTTCTAACAATATATCATCAAAAGAGTCCGTTTGTACGATAATAAGTGGTGATCTAAAGATTTAATGTTATGCCATGGTATGATTTTCTTTAAAACTCAAAGATCTTTCAAAATAATGTTTTTTTCCTGTTCTTGTTTGATTGTGAAATTCTTTTATTTTACTAAAAGATCTCTTAAAACTATCATACCTGACACTAACAATCTTTATTGTCTAAAATTGGTCCAAATCTGTCACATTTCAAAATTAAGTCTTGCCACGTCTTTCCCCAAATTTTTCTAAATGATTTAAATAAATTGGGATCACAAATCTCAATTGGTTTGAAATTTTTGATCGGGGGAGAGATCGTTATTTAAATCTCAAATCGGTTTTAAAAGGTGATTGTATCTAAAGCACTCCTTCCTTCATGTGCCAAACAATTTGGAAATACATAATGCACATGATTGTGGAGGAGAATTTAACCATAAACCAGAAGAGCTTTTAAATCAGGCACATTTTCTCCCACGTTTTCCAAACCTTAATAAATCACTTGGGATCCAAAATCTCAAAGGGTTTGATATTTTTGATCGGGGGAGAATTTGTGATTTAATAATGAAATTTGATAAAAGATGGTCGTTTTGATTCAAGTGTGCATACTGCTCTCCCATATGTGCTAAACGCTTTCGAATCTCGAAGCACATATTGAGGGGGAGCATTTCAAAAGAAAATAAACTTTCAAGGTACAAAGATTTATATGTTTCAACATAAAGTACCTTGATTGATTTTCTAAAGTTTCTTAATGGCTTTTGTGATCGTGAATGTGCTTCAAAAGAACTCTTTCCTCTATATGATAAAATGATTTCAAATATCCTATGCACATATTGAGGGGGAGAATTTACCAAAGAAAATCAAATGGTTTTTTCCATGGAAATTGTGATCAATAATTTATTTCAAAAGAACTCTTGCCTGCATGTGCTAAACAATTTATAAAATCATATGCACATGTTGAGGGGGAGCATTTCTAAAAGATCAAAATAATTAAGGTACAAAATGCTTTGATATTATATCACAAGTACCTTGATTGATTTTCCAAATGATTTTTCAATTGGTTTCGAGAAGAAAAGAACAATACCAAAAGACCGACCAATTCACTTTATGCATGGTGTTATAAGGATGGTTAGGTTAGGTATTCATTTCCACGATCCCGCCAGAGCCGGAGGGATCTACCCAGGGTCAATCCACTAGATAGTGTAGAGTCCTTAGGTATGATGAAAAGAAAAAAAAAAGGAGAAAAGTGAGATATGGGAAGAGTGCGGACTGAGATAGAGCTAGAACTGGAATAAACCCAACAAGGTTCTTGTTATTAAGTCTCGGTAAGCACTGAAGGGGTTGAAGAATGAAAAAGAAATGAATGTGAAAAAGGGTGAAAAGAAATAGCCCTCCAATAATTCAACCTTAGGGCAGTAACCGGGTTCAATACATATGCTACTGGTGGTTACTAAGGTAACACTGGTACTGAAGACAAGACGTCATGGACCCAGTGACGCACTGCACTAAACTTTCCAAGCTACTCAAGTTCCTCTTTAAAGGGCTTGTTTCATTCTAACGGGGAACCTACATAACCTATCGACTTTCTCTTAGAGATGGTTGATATTGAAGAAGGAGACCCTCTCCCTAGTCTCCGGTATAGGAAACCAAAGTGCACAATTGAGTCTAGAGCCAAGAGATCATCCACAATAAATCTCATTAGGACACATCACTCTTGAAGACTCACGGTTTCACACAATGTGGAATGTGAGAATATATCTTGAGAGTCCTACGCATTATCCTTGTGGTATTGCCAAGACTTGCTTGTGACATCTGGACTTCATCAATGGAGCGATTCAATATTGAATCAATCCAGGTCCAGGAAAGAATGGATTGACGGATACCTTTGAAAAATCGGTCGTTGTGCTCAAAAATTCTTTTCTTTAGCACATCGACTGTGTATTACTTTTTCAAAATCAAAAAGGGTGTTTATGATTTAAAATTTTGATTTCCATAAAACCTTCGTTGTATTGCAAAACACTTTATATTAAGCAATACACGATTTTTTTCAAATCTTTTTCATCAATCAGTGAATCTCAATTCGCTGGTTCACTCACTTCGTGTTGTCTTCTTTGAGACGTTCCGGTTTGAGAACGGCTAGAGCAGCTGCGAAACCCTGTCAAGGAAATTCTTCAAAATTATACCTGATCACAGGCAGTACTTGTACTGATCAACGGGGAACCGTGGGCCGTGTACCTCAATTCAACAAAAGTGATCAAAGACACTTTTTGCAAGAACACCCGACGGTTGCAGCTGGTCAGAATTGAGGGGTCAATCCAAAGCCGCATGCTCACAGCATCCACACTTAATTAAAGAAATCATGACAAGTTCTAATCTACATAACCTGGCTATGATATTCTCATACTATGCTTATGCTACGTTGCCGCAAATATCATGAACCAGTAAAAGCTTCCGCTACTCTGATGAAAAGATGTCATGATCCAGAAAGTGTGAGCATGTCGGTCCAAAAGTCACAACATCACATGAAGGCAAGACAACAAAGGGTGATCCAGAGATTTACTATGGCTAATGATCTCAAAGAAAGCTAGAAGATCATCAAGATGTGGATCAGTTCAAAGACCTCCACTGAAAGTACAAAATAATCGAACTATGAAGAGTCACTACAAAAGCAGAAAGAATGCGGACATTGAAGAATTGAAGTCTACGAGCTCAGAACAGAAGACAAAATAGAATGCTAGGATTCGAAATGTAAAACATGGGGTGACCTCCCTTAGGGGGAGATTGTTAGGAATTAGAAATTCCATAGTGAAGTGTCGGTCACCCCAACTATTATCTAGCATAAGTTAGCTCGTAGATATATCGTTATTTACGTGTTTGTTAGTTAGTCATTAGCCTAGTTTAGCGTAGTGTAACACCGTGGAGGAAGGACGGGTCTTTACCCACTGTTTGCCTGATCCACAGTCCGAAGGAGGACGTTTAGTATGTAACTATAAATACCCTCTACCTCCCAAGGTAGAGGGTTGGACCTTTCACTCAATCTACCCTTCTTTCTTTTGTTTACTTTCTCTCTCTAGAAAGGCTCCCATCTTCCACTTTCTCTCTCTAAACTCTTGTATAATTCGACCCATATATTGTTATGTGATGTGTATATGAAAACCAATATCTAATATTTAGGTTAACTCCTAACTTTTCCTTCCCCTTCACCTTTTTTATCTTTTCTTTCAACTTGTCATCCTCCAATTTCCTATTTATTTCGGGAATGGTGGTTAGCAAATCCATGATTCCTTCATGGATGGCTAAAAGCATCATCCTAGCTTCAATCCTAGATTCCTTAAGTGCATTAACCATGTGTGCGGTGTTTCCATAACAAATAGAGTACTTATCTTCATTCAACCTTGAACTTAAGGGTTCATTAATTAAGTCCCAAACCTCACTTTTTGCAAACCTCCTTAAATCATATTCAAACATTATCCTATCATCACCCTTATTTCTCATCTTATCTGCAAATGACCTTTTTAATCTCCTAGAACTCTTTGAATTTTGATTACCTTGATTGTTGTTCATCGATCTTCCGAGAGAACCATGCTTTCTAATTTGAGAGTTGCACCCTTAGAGGTAGACGAGAATGTGTGTGTTTGTGTAGTTTGGAAAACATGGTATTAACTCTTTATATTTGAAGATTAAAAGTGGTATAAAATAATTTTCCAATGGATAATAAATGAGTGGTTGGATATTAGATCCAAAGTACATGTGAAACACATAATTAGATGTGTAATTCGTTTTTTGTGTGTGTGGATATTTATGAAAACTTTGTACTTAATATTCCTTCATTATGTTATTTTTCCATTATCATCCGCCTTTTCTTCTAGCAACCTCATTCCAAGTCCTAATCTTAGGTAGTTGAATTCATCTTTATCTAAAGGCTTAGCTAGAATTTTGGATTTTCTTCACAAGGTATTTTCTTAAAGGCTATATGGTTCTTTGCTATATTGTCTCATAAGAAGTGGTGTCTAATTTCTATATTTTTAGTGCCGGGGTAATCAATTGGACTTGATATTAGATTGATAGAGCACTTATCATCACATAAGATAGGCACTTCATCTAACATGATGTTACAATCAACAAAAGCTTGTCTTATCCATAAACTTATTGGCAAGCCCTTCCGGCCGCAACATAATCGGATTTCGTTATTGAATTTGTGAAAGAAGTCTGTTTCTTACAAAACTATGTTGTTAGACAAGCACCTACAAATGTGAAAATTCCACTAGTGCTTTTCATATCAACTATATCTTCCGCATGATACGAGTTGGCATATATAAATACTTTTACCCCCGTATCCTTTAGATACCAAAGACCTAAATGTTGTGTTCCTTTAACATACCTAAATATTCTCTTAATAGCTTATAAGTGCGAAATCTTATGATTTTCTTGAAACCTATTTCAAAGGCAAACACTAAACATTATATCCGACCTACTTGCCGTGAGATAGAGTAAGCTTCCTATCATTCCTCTATACTTGGTGCTATTTACGGATTCATTATCTTTATCCAAAATAAGCACCCTTTTTCTAGAAATTGGGGTTTTGGTAGCCTTGGAATTTTCCAAACCAAATTTCTTAAGCATTTCACCAATATATTTGGATTGGTTGAAAAATATCCCATCACTAAATTTCTTAATTTTAATCCTAGAAAGAAACTAAGTTCACCGATCATAATCATTTTGAATTCCTTATGCATTAACTTTGCAAATTCATCGCAAAGCGATTGACAAGTTGAGACAAATATGATGTCATCTACATAGATTTTAATAATAATGAGATGCTCACCTTTTTTTTTGGTTAACAAAGTGTTGTCTACCATTCCCATTTTATATTCATTGAGCAAGAGAAATGGTTGTAATCTATCATACCAAGCTTTAGGAGCTTGTTTTAGTCCATACAATGCCTTTTTATGCTTATAAACATGATTAAGTTTTTGAAAATCAATGAAACTAGGAGGTTATGCAACATACACTTCTTCTTCAATGACTCCATTTAGAAAAGCACTTTTGACATCTATTTGAAAAAGTTTAAACTTCTAACTACATGCGTAAGAAAGTAAAATTCTTATAGACTCTAGACGTGCAACAAGGGCATAGGTTTCATCATAATATATTCCTTCTTGTTAATTATAACCTTGGGCAACTAGTCTAGCTTTTTACCACATACTATTAAATTCTCATCAAGCTTATTTTCAAAAACCCATTTGGTTCCTATAATAGTGTACCTACTAGGATATGGAACCAAAACCCATACGTCATTTCTTAAAAATTGATCTAATTCTTCTTGCATTGCCATTACCTAGTTTTCATCTTTTATAGCTTCTTTAATATTCTTAGGTTCTATGGTTGAAACAAACGTGAAAAGTTGCTTTTGTCTTGAGCGTGTAACCTAAGTGTTCTTTCATCTAATTCTCCTATGAATTGATCTATTGGATGATCCCTTACATCCTTAATATTTTCTACTCTAGGTACAACTTCCTCTAAATCATTATTAGGAGATTCTATCTTATTTTGAATAGCATGTTCTTCTATAATATCATCATCTTCTAAAGGTAGTGACTTTGGTTTTGGGGGAGTTTCATTAAATATTACATTATAAGATTCTTCAACTCTAAAGGTTTCCTTATTGATTACTATGTAAGCCTTTGATGTTTGTGAATATCCTAAAAATACTCCATTATAGGTTTTAGTATCACCCAAGGTAGTGTTTTCTAACTAGTCAGAGATAATGCATCAACAACCAAAACTATAAAATATTTTAGGGATGGTCTCTTTCCTCTAAGTATTTCATATGGTGTCTTATTGATGGTTTTCCTAATTAAGACTATATTAATTATATGTGACGCGGTTTCTACGGCATGACACCAAAACGTTTGTGGTATGGATTGTTCATTTAACATTGTACGACTCATCTCTTGTAAAGTTTGGTTCTTCCTTTCAACTACCCCATTGGATTGAGGAGTGCGAGGGGCCAAAAAATTATGATAGATTCTATGTTTATCACAAATAGTGTCCAAGTATATCTTGAATAGTCATCTACTATTACCAAAGTGTAGAAGTTACCTCTGTAACTTTGGATAGAAGATGGACCAAACAAATCCATATGTAAAAGTTCTAACACTCTAGTGGTTGAAATCATATTTATAAGCTTCTGGCTTGCATGGACTTGTTTTCCTACTTTACATGCATCGCAAAAATGATTATCAACATTTTTTTTTGTAATTTCCTAACCAATTCCATAGAGGCTATGTTTTTTATTAACCGCATATTAGCATGTCCTAATCTTATATGCCAAAGATTTGTGTTATCTACAGTGGATGTAAGGCACATATCGTATTTGAGATTAGATTTAATATTACCCGGGTTTGAAGTCATGGCACTTGTGTGAGATATGAAATTAATGTCATCACATCATTTGTGATAATAGAGTGTCCTACTAATCCCATGAGTATGTATAATGCCACTTGTAACATATTGGTTTTCACAAACACATAATCAATCACACAAGAGGTTTGAATGAGATGAGTCTTAGAGAGAGAAAGTAGAGAGGTGTTCTCTAGAGAGAGAAATTAAAAAAAATTGAAAAGGTTAGATTGAATGAGAAGCACCACCTCTTCCAAGGATGGAAGGGGTATTTATAATTACAACCTAAACGTCCTCCTGTCGGACTGTGAATCAGGTATACAGTGGGTAAAGACCCGTCCTTCCTCCACGGTGTTACTCTAAACTAATAACTAAGCTACTAAACAAGTAAATAACGATATGTCTACGAGCTAACTTATGCTAGATTATATTTGGGGTGACCGACTCTTCACTATGGAATTTCTAATTCCTAAAAATCTCCCCCTAAGGGAGGTCACCCCATGATTTACATTTTGAATCCTAACATTCTATTTTGTCTTCAGTTATGAGCTCGTAGACTTCAATTCTTCAATTCCGCAATCTTTATGCTTTAGTAGCGATTCTTCAAAGTCCGCATAGTTTTGTACTTTCAGTGGAGGTCTTTGAACTGATCCACATCTTGATGATCTTCAAGCTTTATTTGAGATCATCAGCCATAGTAAATCTTTGGATCACCTTTTATTATGTTGCCTTCATGTGATGTTGTGACTTTTGGACTGACATGCTCACACTTTCTGGATCATGACATCTTTTCATCAGAGTAGGGGAAGCATATTTGTATGTCTTTGATTATCATGATTTTCTTCAATTAAGTGTGAATGCTGTGAGCATGCGGCTGTGAATTGACTTCTTAATATCGATCAGCTGCAACCGTCCAATGTTCCTACAAACAACCGTTAGCACTAAAACACACGAAAGTGTCTTTGTTCACTTTCGTTGAATATAGTTGCAAGAATTGGGGTTCCCCGTTGATCAGTATAAATACTGCCTGTGCTCAGGTAGAGTTCTGAAGAATCTCCTTGACAGGGTTTGCAGCTGTTCTAGCCATTCTCAAACCGGAGCGTCCCAAAAAAGACAACACCGAGTGAGTGAACCAGCGAATTGAGATTCACTGATTGATGAAAAATTGATTTGAAAAACAATCGCGTATTGCTTGAAGAAAGAGTTTTGCAATACGACGAAGCTTTTATGAGAAAGATCAATTTTCAATCAGAAATACTTTTTGAATTTGAAAATGAATACAAATTCGATGTGCTATAGAAAAGAAGATTTGCATATCGAACGGTTTTTCCAAAAGTATTCGTCAATTCATTTCCTGGACCAAGGTTGATTCAAAAATGAATCACCCCATTGTTTCTATCCAGTTGTCACAAGCTTGATCTTTAGAAAAGATCTCACATGTCACCCACCAAGAGCTTGTTTGATGTTGGCTCTAAAAGGATTTTCATCTTCATCGTGATTATTTATCATATCACTCGGATGTTCTGGCAAAACCACAAGGATAATGCGTAGGACTCTCAATATATACTTACTTTCCACATTGTGTGAAACAACAAGTCTTCATTAATTTTGTGTCCTAATGAGATTTTGTGGATGATCTCTTGGCTCTAGACTCAATAGTGCACATTTGGTTTCCTATGTCGGAGACTAGGGAGAGGTTCTCCTTCTTCAATATCAACAATCTCTAAGAGGAAGTCGATAGATTATGTAGGTTCCCCGTGAGAATGAAACAAGTCCTTTTAAGAGGAACTTGAGTAGCTTGGGAAGTTTAGTGCAGTGCGTCACTGGGTCCATGACGTCTTGTCTTCAATACCAGTGTTACCGTAGTAACAACCAGTAGCATATGTATTGAACCCGGTTTCTGCCCTAAGGTTGAATTAATGGAGGGCTATTTCTTTTCACCCTTTTTCACATTCAATTCTTTTTCATTCTTCAACCCCTTCAGTGCTTACCAAGACTTCATAACTAGAACCTTGTTGGGTTTATTCCAGTACTAGCTCTTTCTCAGTCCGCACTCTTCCCATTTCTCACTTTTCTCCTTTTCTCATCATACCTAAGGACTTCTACACTATCTAGTGAATTGTCCCTGGGTTGATCCCTCCAGCTCTAGCAGGATCGAATACCTAACCTAACCATCCTTATAACACCATGCATAAAGTAAATTGGTCGGTCTTTTGGTATTGTTCTTTCTCTTCTTGAAACCAATTGAAAAATCATTTGGAAAATCAATCAAGGTACTTGTGATATAATATCAAAATAATTTTGTAACTTAATCGTTTTTGATCATTTATAAATGCTCCCCCTCAACATGTGCGTATGATTTTGAAATTGATTAGCACATGGAGGCAAGAGTTCTTTGAAACAATTTCTTGATCACAATTTCCTTAGAAAAAGCCATTTGAATTTCTTTGGTAAATTCTCCCCCTCAATATGTGCGTAGGATATTTGAAATAATTTTATCACATAGAGGAAGGAGTTCTTTTGAAGTACATCCACGATCACAAAGGCCATTAAGAAATCATTTAGAAAATCAATCAAGTTACTTTATGTTAAAGCATAAAAGCATTTGTACCTTGATAGTTTATTTTCTTTTGAAATGCTCCCCCTCAATATGTGCTTTGAGATTCGAAAGCGTTTAGCACATATGGGAGATCAGCCTGCACTTTTGAATCAAATCGATCATCATTTATCAGATTTCATAATTAAATCACAAATTCTCCCCTGATCAAAAATATCAAACCCTTTGAGATTTTGGATCCCAAGTGATTAAATAAGGTTTAGAAAACATGGGAGAAAATGTGCCTGATTTAAAAGCTCTTCTGGTTTATGGTTAAATGCTCCTCCACAATCATGTGCATTATGTATTTGAAATCGTTTGGCACATGAAGGAAGGAGTGCTTTTGAAACAATCACCCTTTAAAAACCGATTTGAGATATAAATCACGATCTCTTCCCCGATCAAAAATTTCAAACCAATTGAGATTTGTGATCCCAATTGATTTAAATCATTTAGAAAAATTTGGGGAAAGACGTTGCAAGATTTAATTTTGAAAAATGACTGATATGGACCAATTATAAATGTTAAGATTATTAGTGTCAGGTACGATAGTTTTAAGAGATCTTTGAGTTAAAATAAAACAATTTCACTATCAAACAAGAGCAGAAATTTTTTTATTTTGAAAGGTCTTGATTCAAAAGAAAAATCATACCATGATATAACATTAAATCTTTAGGTCACCACTTATTTTGTACAAAAGGACTTGATAGATGAAATATCGATTGAAAATATTTTATTTTAAATCACTCTCCCCCTTAATCGATGACCGAAGTCGTTGATTGAGTGACTTATGTTTTGATAAAATGAAGTCTATTGATTTCCAAAATTAAGTCCAATTTATTTTCAAAACAATATTTTTCCATTTTCAAAACAACATTTTCAAAATTGTTTTAAGAAAAATGGTATCATCCACTACTTTTTCCTGCACACAGATATGTTAAGTGGTTGAGCTGCTTCTGTTGTTGCTGTAAGGCTTGAAGAAAAACCATTTGTTGATGCAGTGAGACCTCTGAAGTTGCATCTATCGTGCCAACTATCCATAGAGAGATCTAATTAAGTCTCGTTTCTTCTTTTGTCGACCCAAGAAATAGTTGCCCTTTCCTTTCGGCATCCAATCATCAACTTTTGTGGGATCCAGATCGGGAACATTCTTATAATCCATGATATCTGCATACGTTAGTAGACATACAAACAGATATATGGTGGTCGACAACACCAAAACAGCAATCGACTAATAAAAGTGAATTCAACATATCAATCAGATCATAAAAGGCATGGGAATTGTGTGTTTATCAAACTCTAATCATCTAATCCAAATAATCATATCCAAGATTCCTAGTCCTTCGACATAGGAAAATATTTTTTTCAGTTAAGCATGTAGGATAATTAGATAAGCTCGATAAATGATATAAATTTGAAAACTATTCTCCCCCTCAATCAATGACTCATTTCATAAAAAGTTTTAAATAAGCTGAAGTCATTGATTGGGTTTTGCAAATCTATGAGACCTTGATTCTGATTGATTTTAAAGAAACTCATTTACCACCATTTAGTTAAAACAAATATTTTTCTGAAGAATTTTAGAAGGAAAAATATTTGAGTAGGAACAGCAGTTCTTCAACATACTTTCCTCATTTAGTTTTAGGATAAGTGCACGAAATTTTTGAAAATTTTTTAAGTGCAGCACTTTCCCTCTTTGAAGAACGGGTTGCTATCTGAAATAATAGCAAACCATGGTTAAGCGCGGGTTACAGTATGAGATAACTGCAAGCGATATTTTGAGACATGTTTTGGAAAAAATATTTACACCTTCTGCTCGAACTTCATCTAAAGTCCCGTGCCATTATTGAATGACATTTCTAAGACCGTAGATGTTATCGATACCAGAAGACATGTCATGAGAAAAACAATATTTTTTGACTTTTTCAAATTTTCTGATTTTTATGGATTTTTGTAGGTTTTATATTTTTCTATTTTCTTTTTTAGCTGGTTTTATAGTTTAGTATTATGGTTTTTGAAAATTATTTACAAAGATAGAGAAATAGTTTAAGAAGATGATGATACGAGTACCGAGATAAGGAAATTGTTCAACACTTTGTTGAAGATAGAAGTCATCATCTCTTAAACTTTCACCACCAAAGCATTCGAGGCTCTTGAATCGTCAAAAGAACTTGAGCCTTCTAAAAGTGAATCTTTGGCAGCTTCCCCCCAAACCGACAATCCTCATAAAAAGACCATTTCCCCCAAGAAGAAGAAGTGAAGCAAACAGTCTAATTGTATGAAGCTCAAGAACCTAAAGAAGACGATAACAACGAAGTAACAAGTTAACACGGATCATTTCTGCGATTGTCAAAACCCGAAATAAATGATTAAGCCCGATCACATGATCATGTTGTGCGTCCTCGATGTACACATTACTCTTCGAGTTTGAGCAGTTGTCTATTCGGGGTAACAATATATCAACATCTTCATTTCACCAAATGCATTCTAGTTATCTAACATATAACCAATCAGCCCATAATGTACACATGTACCCAACAAGAGTAGAGACGATGACATCCAAGTAACATGTTGAGTCAATGATTATCTCTGCGGATGTCAACTTCAGAATAATTGAATTAGCTCGATCAAGTGAACATTTTGTGCATCCTTGATGTACACAATTCTCTCCCCTGATGGTTGCGATCTCATCGGAATCATCATTACATTGTGTACATGAAGCAATAACCGGAAGCACTACCATAAATCATATTGAAGATGTTGATAAGCAGTATCATCTCACGCTCCAACTATTCTTCTCATATTTCTTCCTACTGAAGGCTGAGTTAACACATACCAAAAGCTCCAGAGACCACTTCCCCCAAATGGTTGGAATAATACATCCTTCCCCCAAATAGTTAGAATATATATCCTTCCCCCAAATAGTTGGAATAATACATCCTTCCCCCAAATAGCTGGAATAACACACCAAAGGCTACGAGTTAAACACTGAGTTTCTCTATGGTTATGAAATTTGTCTTTCCCGGGATTTACTTCAATAGAGAAGAAGTATTAAGTTCATCACGTGTACTCATTGTGTGTTTAGCTGTATGTCTCCTTCCCCCTTGCTGGTTTTGATACCTCAGAATCAGCAACATGTTATACATACGAAATTCTTGAAATAGAGAAGAACAAACAATTAGCTCAACTGAATCCTGTGAGAATCAACTGCTACAGAAACTCTCTCTGACTATCTTTATCAACCCATATGTAGACAACTTGAGGTGACCACTAAAGAAGAAAACCCGATATACTAACCTTAAAACTGAAGTCGAATTCCCCACCTTTGTATCTTAAGCTTGCACTTAATGATGGAAAAATGATGTTGAGAATTTTTGCACCAAGCAAATCTCTAAGTGTTCGATACTCAACCAAAGTATGAGACATTAACACCTCTTGCGATTATCCACAATGACATCTGCGTGTGACACTGAGTAAACCAACATAACTCCTTAAAGTGATAGTTAACCAGGTCTTCAACCATACATCCCGACTGCTGGTAACTAGATAAACCAAGTCTTCAACACAAATTCTTAAGCCCGAGCAAGTTATCAAATAAGAACACGCCTTAGTGAAAGTAAACTTCACTCTCAAATAAGTGATAAATGATTAACTCCGAAGTAATCAACTTGTGTCAAATGCCCATCACGTGAATAAACATACAATCGGATGTACATTGACCTACTGAATGAACCGAAAAAAATGATTCCTCAACGTCAATGCATTCTTCCTAAAGGTATACATGTAGAGACTGATCTAAAAGATTCACCAATAATGTCTTCGATCGGATGAGGTTGTCATTTTCCTTAATGTTCATGAGATTAATTTATAGCGTGCACAATGAGAGGAACAATAATCCGTGAAGATTTGGCAAAGGAATACCAAAGAGCGGATCATTATTCAATAGTGCAACTCTTAGATGGTCAACCATTTGAGTCAGTAGGAACCAGAGCATGAACTTCAGAAACTGGATGATCAACATTCGTTGGTGGTTGGAAGTACTCATCAAACATATCTTGAAAACAATGAATCCCAAATAGTAAATCCTAGCTATCCTTAGTGAGTGAAGACATTAGGTGTTGGAGAGTCGTATAACCATAACTCAAGCATCCATCAACATGTAGTATATTCACTCTTCTCCCCCTCAAAAGTTTCATCCAAAGTTGCCATTTTTGGTTTGGCAAAGGAATAAAAATACAATCAATGTAAGCAGATCCCTTGATGACTGACATTTAGTTTCTTCACTCTTCTCCCCCTCAAAAATTGCAAATGAAGTTTTCCATTTTTGATTGAGCAAGTGAATAAGAATATACACCAATTGAACGTGGATCCACTTGAGGATTGAATGAGCATGGAAAAACATGAAGCTTGTTGATGAAGAAAGTCGATGAGAATGGTCATAAACATGAAGATTTCTCTTCTTCTGAAGATAAAGCGCACTGAGGCGTACACTTTTCTTTTCTTTGAGGAACGGGGCCTAAAGTGCTATCTATAGACGCCATAATGTTGAAGTACGAGGCCTGAACTGATGTGAACAGACGTCATTGCCGATTGAATATCAAGGTTGAGTTACTTGAACCCGTGAGTTATGAGATATCAATCCTTTTGTTATCCATACAATAAGCGAGTCCATGTAATGAAGGATCGAAGTATCTGCAGCTGAGTAAGGACTACCTGCACTAACATTACAAGCTTGATTGCATATATATTGGTTAGTGACATTAGTATCCAAACCCTTTGGGGTTTCATGGTTAACTTTGATTTTGCCATCGGTAAACAGCTTTCCGGTAGGTATCCACCTAAGTCCAACATCCTTGAACATTCTACCAGACGGTATCCACTTATGGCAAGGTCTAGGATTGCTGCTATTCATATGCACAGTGGAAGACTTATCGTTATTCCTAGACTCCAAAGATTTAGCAGTTGAGATCCATCCAGGTGAAGTTTTAGGTTTGTTTTGCTTCATAACATGTTGAACCTTAGCCATCTTGGTAGTCTTAGTGGATTGTACCTTAGCATGTGAATTAGGAAATTGTTTCTTATTCGGAAAAGACTCAAAATTTCTAGTTTCGTTTTCTACATGCTTAGCATTCTTATTCACATAACTACTCTTAGATGCAAGCCAATCCCTAGACTTTTGAGTGTTCCTAGGTAATGGTTTACTACTACTAGCAGTGCCTTGAAATATCTTAGAATTCATCACCCTAGGTCTTGCACCTAAATTTCCGTCTTTTCGAATCTGTGCCTTTTTCCTAGCTTCTTCTAGATAATAGTTCTTCCACAAGTCATTCATATCATATGAATTCTGGATTTTAATGCTTGGTTTTGACACTGTTTTCGAACTAATCCTAGAGGTGATGGGAGTAGAAGTAGCTACTTGTTGACGGTTAACGGAACTAGAAGCATTATTCTTCGGTAACTCAGGTGAAGTGACTGGTTTTGACAAAACTTGTATCGCATCAACTTGGGAGGCAAGCCTTGTCTTTAAAGATTTTGTTCTTTTAGATATAAATGCAGTAGGCTGCCTAACAACGGACCGGTCTCTAGTGGGATGGGAAACTGGCTTCCCCAAGGTTGATGGTTTTGTAAACTTAGTGTTCACACTTTTCCCTACGTTTTTTCTAAGCTCATTCTTTAGGGCAACAATAGCGAAACTCTTTTCCTGAAGTTGAGCTTTGAGTTCATCAATTTTTGCTATCAAAGAGTTTGTTTGTTCCATTGACTTAGTTCTAGCTTCTTTGACAGAGTCACTTAGTTCTATGTGATGCTTTCTCAAAATCTCATTTTCCTTTAGTAATTTGGCCACACAAATTCCTAATTCATCATTTCTCATTTGAATATCATCAATAGCATTAACATCAGAATTAGTTGTAACTCAATTACTTTTCACATGCATATCAGAAATATGTTTTTTCAAATTGCAGATTGTTGAGTTTTTGTCCTGAAGCTGAGCTTTCAAAGTGTTTATTTCAAAAAATTCACAGAATTAAGGAAATTCTGGATTTTTGCATTGTTTATGAGATTGTAAACTTTCTTCTTTACTTTGTATTGCGATTTCAAGTGAAATGCAATGTTTTTCAAGTTGTAAAAATCTATTTGAAAGTTGATCGTACGTTTTCTTATCAACCATATTGTTAGTTTTGAAAACACTAGTATCAGACTCAGCTTCAGTCAAAGAACATTTGTTAGAATCATGTTCAGCATCGTGATCAGTTTGTTTAAGAACATTAGCAGATTCTATTTGTTGTTTAATTAAGGGTACCTCAGCAAATGACACGTGTTGATAACGCTACACGCGTCGTTTGGGGTCAAGGAAACTTCCTTTTCTTCGAGCAAGTTTTATAACACCCTAGGCAGTGAACCTAATCGTTGTAGTGTAGTAATTAGGGTAAGCCACGGGTATTGATATCGTTCTCTAGGGGAATAGGAATGCTAGTAAGGAGTTACTACGCTAAGGTTAAGGTTGAGGAAGATTATTTTTTATCTTTTTATATTTTATGAAAGGGAAAGGTACGAATCTCGGGTATTGGATTTGGGGGGTTGGTATTTCTACCGATTACTCTACTATTATCTAATTATCTAAACTAAGGTTGTGGGATTCTATGTCTAATTAATGTGTGCTCGTATGATAGTTTAAAGATGTGTTTACTTAGTTTGTATTACTCCTTAATTATCTCCTATTGGTGGTTGAATTGTCACGTCCTTATTCCTAGTTGCGTTGTGTGTCTAAAGTTGTAGGGTATGCGTTTCCCCCTAACTCTTTGAACTTACCAAAGGGTCTCATCTACAAACCCACTAGGGATGATAAAATCCTACTCTAAGGCGCTCTTTGGATGGTTTATCCTACAACTACTCAGGTAATTATATTCTAAGGTTCACAAAGATGAATCAAGCATTAAGTACACAACGAATGACCTATCGCATTACTAGATCATTAATCAACTAAGATAAGAAACAACCAATCAATATTCAATAATTAAGTTTCATACTTCCTAAGCAAACACACAAGTAAATTAGCCGGACATGGAGAACATGCAAGCATACACACAAATAATCAAAGACATAATTGAATTAATGAAGTAAAGACTTATCTTGATGTAAGATAGGGTTTAAAACCCTAAAATACTGTACAAGACACCTTAGATTCGGTTTTAGGTTTTTACTCCAAAGACTCTCCACAAAAGACTGAAAAATTCGGATTCTATATATAAGATTACAATTGCGACGGCGTCACCTTATGTTTAGTGACGCCGTCGTGTCGCCGTCATTAGGGTTTCGTCTTGGCCACGTTAATCTTGCGACGGCGTCACCTTATGTCCGTGACGCCGTCCTCTTCAGCTTCTGACGTCGTCTGGATTGCATCTAGGCCGTCTGAGTAGCGACGGCCTACTCTTCCACAACTAGACGTCGTCACTTGAAAATACGAGTTTTGGGTTCTGGACCGTCACAATAATTTTGGGACGGCGTCGCCATTAACACCTGACGCCGTCGCCTTCTAATTTCAGCAACTGTGAGTGTCTCGATTTTGACTTTGGCCATTTTCTTCATATATTCGCGCCTTTTCGTCCAAATAAGTGCCATTCCAGCATTTTTCCTTCAAGAGACCTAAAAAGTGAAAAGGAACGATATTAAGCAATAACGGATACAAAAGTGATCAAATAAGGACTTAAACGACCCCTCAAAATGGTACCTTTTAAAACCTTATCAAATATCCCTACACTTGTTATTTGCTTGTCCTCAAGCAAATGCGCTTTTAGCCAATTAATTCATAAGTTAGGGGTCATGAAGCATTAATTCAAAACGGTTCACAACACATATAAGCCCCGCAAAAGTCATAACAAGCACGGAAATTACATACTAGCACCTCACATGGGGTGTTTGGATACTCACATCTCTCTCGGGTGTATATATGAAATATAACAAAATAGGAAATGGAAGATAAACACTCATTAACCGGTCCTAGTACATAGATTACCATAGGCTTGAGAATAGATCAAACCTCCGTCGCTTTAGCGTAAGTACCTAGGAAAGACTATCAAAGAGGTCTTTTAAAGGGTTGTAATGTTAGGCTTACGGTAGGGAAACAAGGGTTTGGTGGGATAGGCTATTTAGTGGTGGTAAGTCAAAAATCTCTATGTTAAATGCATACGAATAATGGCGTTGCTAAGCCAAGACTCGACACTCTAAACTCTAGATAACTGAAATAAATAAACATAAATTTAAAGGATAGATGTAGGATGGTAGCCCGTATGTTTTTTTTTTTTTTTTTTTTTCACTCTATTTTTTTATTTTTCTCTTTTTTTTTTTTCATACACTTTTACTCTACCATCCTCTACGATAACATCAAAATACTAGGGATTTATAGGCATATCCCTACACTTGAGTTTTTGTTACTCTAACACTATTTTGACCCGATTTGAAAAGATCAAAACACTTGGGGTACATTATTACGCAAACAAAGGGAATTTGAATTTAACGTTCCCTTCCCGTCATTTCATAAACTTTAACTTTTCCCATGAATCCCAATCATCCCAAAACTGTATACAAAGGATATGACTCGACTTAGCAACTTATGCAAGAAACTAGATAATTGAACTAAGGGTTTGGGGTGATAACAAACATTTGCACTAAAAGTGAGTGCATAAGGGGTAGGATAAGGCGATTTGGGTGTATATTTGGGGGTGGGGTGTAAACAATGCTCTTCATTGATATTCCGGAAAAACCGAAATATCACGAGAACCGCGAAAAGGATAGGCTCTGAGGGGTTAACTAGGGGTATCGTGTACTAAAGATGAGTACAACGCAAAGGGTGTGGGGGAATTACTCAATCGATGTGGAAGAAGTAATTATATTACAGGTATCAAACAAGGGTTATCCTAATGCCTCTTATCATTTAGTTATTCCTAACTACACAAGTGTAGCCTCACTTGCGATCTCGGAATGCATCACAAAACAAGTTCTAGAATCTAATATACTACCGGTTCACACTCTAAGCATTAAAGATGAATGCTTTAATTCCTACTAATCTAAGGGCGATCCTCACATTTTGGTGGAATTTGGGTGGTAAAGGGTTTTGTGCTAGTCATATAATTTCCTATCCATGAGACGCTTTTGTTAAGACTAATGGCCCACTCCTATATGTCATGAAAAATTTTAAATTTGGTGCCAAAATTACCCTAACCGACATTTTCTCATGGTTTATTACACAATCACAATTGGACAAAGCAAATAATCAAGGATAAGCATAGTTTCAAAGTTCCCGTTTTATTTTCCCTCCCTACACTTAAACTGAACATTGTCCCCAATGTTCCCCGAAAGTATCAAAGTTATGATAAAAGAAGGTAATTAAAAACGAAAGAAACTAATACTCCCCTGATTAGCTCGGTAGGATCCGTGTAAAGTGGTGGTTAAACTCTTTTCCAAGAAGAATTATTGCGTGAAAAGCTCCTTCCAATCTTATGTAACTTCTTCTTGACAAACTAAAACTGCACACTTGAAGAAAACAAACGAAACCTTCGCGTAAAATCGGCGGTAATAATATATATAAGACTCGATTTAAACTAGGATATAATGCTTGTGGAATGGATGTTTACAGAATTTCTAAGAAAATTAAGACCTGGAAAATTCCAAAAATTTATAAGTAGCTCAGAAAACGAGAAAAAGTAATCTGATGTTTTTACTCCTTCCTGACGCCGTCAGGTTGCAATCCTGACGCCGTTAGGTTATCCTGACAAAAACTGGTCTGCGATTTTCTGGAAAAAATTCTGGAAAATTTACATCTTTAGAATCTGGAAAAATTTCTGCAAAAACATCCATTATGACTCGATACAAGCATTTGACTCGAACAAACAAACATATATATCTTTTAGTTAATTGTTATTCTCATGTTTACGTTTCTTTTAAAAACGTGTGTAATCCTCCCTACACTTATCCCTTATGTAAAATACCTTTACATGCAATTAAGACGAGGTTAAAAACAAAATAAAGCGTTTTTACAAATTTAAACATGAGGATAAACAATTAATAAAAGATACATGACACTAACAAGCAAACAATTAAACATGGGTTGCCTCCCACGAAGCGCTTTTCTTTATTTAAGAGTCTTGTAGCTAGACTCATAGTCGTGCTCCTACGTACCGATATACGTAAGTCTATCCTCAACAATGTCTTAAGGATCAAACTTATCATTCAAGTTCCTAGTAGTACGTTCGGTTAAATATGCCTTTTCAAACATCTCACCATCGGGATCATAGATTTGTATCCTAATGTGCCACCTTCCATTACCATCACTAGGTGGTCTATTCCAATCCCACTTGTGTTCAGATTTCTCAACTATCCACTTATTCATGACAAGGTTAACGGGCAAGCTTCCTAGGAACTCGGTCATCTTCCTAAATACTAAGGTGTCCTCGAACGGGTTCACTTCTATGTCCCTAGCCATTTCTTTTTCTTGGAAAGTTGCTGCACTAGCGAAGGCTTTATCAAGGTAAAAAGGTCTTTGGGGGCCTATGATGTTCTTATCAATCCAAGGTCCATATCTAGAAGGCTCTCTATCCAACCCTATCTCTTGTGGGATTTCCTCATCCTTGTAGTATGTATGCTTTTTAACATCGTAAACGGATCTAGCACTCCCCTCTCCTACCACTATTTTGGACATCTTACAATCGATGATGGCACTAGCGGTAGCTAAAAATCCTCTTCCAACTAGTAATGGGCATGTCGGGTCCTTATTCATGTCTAGCACATGAAAGTCGGCCAAAAGAGTCAACTCTCCTACATGTACTACCATGTCCTTTATTATTCCTACCGGTCGTGCTATACTACCGTCCGCTAGACCTAAGATGGTTTCCGTTGGTTCAATTTTACCTAAGTTAAGGCTTCTATGGAGGGACAACGGAACAAGATTTATGCATGATCCTAAATCGGCTAGAGCATCGAGTGGTTTGGAAGTTCCAAGTCTACACGGGAGAGTAAATAGCCCGGGATCGTCTAGCTTCTTAGGTAAGTTGTTTCGCACAAAGGCGGACCCATGTTTTCCAAGCCTAAGTTCTAACTCATATTTTTCTTTTAAAGCATTATAATAAGGTGCATGAGCTAAGACTTCAAGAATCGGTTTTTCTTGATGGAGTTCCTTGTACTCCTCCTCTAAACTAGGTTTGGATTCTTGGCTAACGGGTTTCTCAAGAGTAGGCTTTACCAAAGGTGTCGGGCCTTGGTATCTCTTGGATGGCTTGGAACCCTTTTTGATAGTATTTACCGAGTGAACCGTTGGGTGAGAGGGGCATGGATGTGCACTCTCCCATGGTGAACTAGAACATGAAGTCGATGCAATCGAATTCACTTTTGGGTTCTTTATGGTATCACTTGGGAGTGCTCCAACTTCCCGCTCATTGAAGGCTTTTAAGAGGGCATCAAGCTTGGTTGTCATCTCGCTTTGTTTTTGCTTAAAATCGGCTTCAAGCTTATTCAATATAGTTTCTTGGGATGACAAATATCTAGATGCAATTGCCTCAAGATTAGTGGGGTTCCCGGTATTAAAAGAGTTGACCCTAGTAGGTGAAATAGATGAGCTTTGGGGTGTGCTTGAGTTTTGGTTCCACTTAAGGTTAGGGTGATTTCTCCATGAGGGGTTGTATGAGTTTCCTAAGTTGTTTTATTCGGGTTTGAAAGTGTACCACTTCTCTCCCGCTCCGTCGGTACGTATGGAGGCGTAGTCCGCAAAAGCTTGTTCGGAGAGCCTTGTGCAATCACGAGTGTCATGGGGACCACTGCATAACTCACAAGGTAGAGTGATTTGATTCACTTGTCGTGAGGACTTAGGATTTTTGTAGGAACTCATGAGGAATCTAACTTGATCTTCAAGTTCGATCATCCTACGGTCGTGAGGAGGTAAGGAGATTGCCTTAACGGTTTTGGGCAGCTCACGGGGGTCATCCCAACTTTCGTTGTCATAGAGGGCGAGGTCCTCAATTATTTCCCATGATTCTTCTGCGGTGAGATCACTAAGTTTTCCACCGGCCGCTTGGTCAATGGATCGCTTAGTGGGGAAGTTGACATGATCATAAAAGATTTGGACTTGGAGCCAAAGATCAATGCCGTGATGAGGGACTTTATGAAGTAAGTCCTTGAATCGGGTCCATGCTTCGTAGAGAGATTCACCTTGACGTTGTTGGAACATCAAGATGTCATTCCTAAGCTTAGTGGTTCTCCCCGGTGGGAAAAATTGAGCAAGGAAGCGAGAGGTAAGATCATCCCAACTTGAGATGGAGCCGGCGGGAAGTCGCTCAAGCCAATTACTAGCTTGGTCCCGTAGAGAGAATTGGAAGAGACGCAGGCGCGTGGTCTCCCGAGTAGTAGCATCAAGGTCGATGGAATCGACGATTTTGAGGAAATCCCTCAGATGCTGATTTGGATCTTCGGAACGAAGTCCATGGAATGCACATCCGTTTTGCACCAACCGGATGGTGTCGGATCGCAGGGCCGTAGTTTGGGCTTGGTCGGGAAGCTCAATGGTGTTCCTATAGCCTAGGTGGCTTGGTCTCGAGTATTCACCAAGAGTACGGGTTCTTGGCGGGTCATTTGGTGGTAGGTTGATGAATGGTAGTGGGTTATCACCTTCCATGATGAAAAGTGATGGGGTTACGAACAAAGGTTACGAAGAAGGGGGATAGACTAAGAGAAAGCTAAAAATGAGAAAAAAAATTTACTTGATAGGAATCAAGCAAAGAAACCTAAACGAGGTGGACTACTAACTAGCTATTCTATTCCTCGGCAGCGGCGCCAAAAACTTGATAACGCTACACGCGTCGTTCGGGGTCAAGGAAACTTCCTTTTCTTCGAGCAAGTTTTATAACACCCTAGGCAGTGAACCTAATCGTTGTAGTGTAGTAATTAGGGTAAGCCACGGGTATTGATATCGTTCTCTAGGGGAATAGGAATGCTAGTAAGGAGTTACTACGCTAAGGTTAAGGTTGAGGAAGATTATTTTTTATCTTTTTATATTTTATGAAAGGGAAAGGTACGAATCTCGGGTATTGGATTTGGGGGGTTGGTATTTCTACCGATTACTCTACTATTATCTAATTATTTAAACTAAGGTTGTGGGAGTCTATGTCTAATTAATGTGTGCTCGTATGATAGTTTAAAGATGTGTTTACTTAGTTTGTATTACTCCTTAATTATCTCCTATTGGTGGTTGAATTGTCACGTCCTGATTCCTAGTTGCGTTGTGTGTCTAAAGTTGTTGGGTATGCATTTCTCCCTAACTCTTTGAACTTACCAAAGGGTCTCGTCTACAAACCCACTAGGGATGATAAACTCCTACTCTAAGGCGCTCTTTGGATGGTTTAGCCTACAACTACTCAGGTAATTATATTCTAAGGTTCACAAAGATGAATCAAGCATTAAGTACACAACGAATGACCTATCGCATTACTAGATCATTAATCAACTAAGATAAGAAACAACCAATCAATATTCAATAATTAAGTTTCATACTTCCTAAGCAAACACACAAGTAAATTAGCCGGACATGGAGAACATGCAAGCATACACACAAATAATCAAAGACATAATTGAATTAATGAAGTAAAGACTTATCTTGATGTAAGATAGGGTTTAAAACCCTAAAATACTGTACAAGACACCTTAGATTCAGTTTTAGGTTTTTACTCCAAAGACTCTCCACAAAAGACTGAAAAATTCGGATTCTATATATAAGATTACAATTGCGACGGCGTCACCTTATGTTTAGTGACGCCGTCGTGTCGCCGTCATTAGGGTTTCGTCATGGCCACGTTAATCTTGCGACGGCATCACCTTATGTCCGTGACGCCGTCCTCTTCAGCTTCTGACGTCGTCTGGATTGCATCTAGGCCGTCTGAGTAGCGACGGCCTACTCTTCCACAACTAGACGTCGTCACTTGAAAATACGAGTTTTGGGTTCTGGACCGTCACTATAATTTTGGGACGGCGTCGCCATTAACACCTGACGCCGTCGCCTTCTAATTTCAGCAACTGTGAGTGTCTCGATTTTGACTTTGGCCATTTTCTTCATATATTCGCGCCTTTTCGTCCAAATAAGTGCCATTCCAGCATTTTGCCTTCAAGAGACCTAAAAAGTGAAAAGGAACGATATTAAGCAATAACGGATACAAAAATGATCAAATAAGGACTTAAACGACCCCTCAAAATGGTACCTTTTAAAACCTTATCACGTGTTCATTTGCTTTTCTGATATCTACTTCTGGATTCTGTTTAGCACGAGTTACTAAGCTGTTGCTTGCATCAAGTTTGTCATTCTTTGTACTGCTGCATTCAGTGACAACTGATACAGCATCCGATGCATTACCCGAATCAACCATACTATCACTTGATTGCACCCCACATTAATTCATTTTGACCTCATTCTTAAGTTCATGATGTTCTCTTTCCTCAATGTTCTTCTGAACATTATCCACGAGTTGGATAAATGTTTCTATAAACTTAGCTGCATCCATTCCAGTGTGACTAGCAAAACATCTTTCCGTCACATCATCTTCATAATCACAACTGTATTCTCCATTGATGAATTATTGGAATTGTTTGTAAATCACTTGAAGGGCAGCCTTGGATTCAGTATCTTGGAATTCTTCTTTGTCAAGTTGTTGTTCAAGTTGTTCTAAATTCAAGAGCAAAGTGCCCGTGAAAGTCTGTACATCTTGACCGAATAATGTTTCAAATGCTCGTACGCATCCCATCTTGAATCCAGTTCCTTCTAGAAGTACCGTGAGGTGTGAATGGAGTTGTCGAAAAGGTTTCATGTAATTTACCTTTGCATTTTTATGTAACTGGTGCAAATTTCTTTCAAGTGAATTCGAGAACAAAGATTCCATTCGGAATGATTGTTGTTGTGAGATTACATTGTTATTTTCCAAATTATCAGTTTCTGAATCAACAACGTTTGTCTGTAGAACTTTGTTAGAAATATTTGGTTCATGATCCATCTCGAATTTTTTGATTGCCTCAAAAATAGCTGTGTCCACACTGTGAGGCATGATGTAGAAGATCATGGGATTTTACAAGTCTATGATTTAAACCGAGAAATAGAATCTTTCGCGGGATATTATAAAATCAAGACAAAACCGTGAGACAGTGAGAGATTGAATTTGGTTAAGAAAAATTGTTGATGACGTGAAAAAGGATGTGGTCTTGCAGGAGTGAGATTGAATTATCAGATGGATGTTTGTCAATCGTTCTCGTTTTCACACTAACTCGCACAACAGTTAAATCCACATGAGTCCGGATAACCTCAACTCAAAATGATTATCACACTCATATATCCGAGGCTTACTCAAAATCACCCACCAAAATTATATCCCAAAAAAAATTTAGTCAAAACATTATCACTAGCACGTCCCAAATATAAATTTGCAACTAAATACAGCCCGAGATAAATTAGTGAAGCCAATTAATAATATCTTGAGACATGCAAGCTGATATTGATAATAGCGGCCCTTATGAGGCCCAACTCAGATGAGGCCCAACTCAGATTTTTGTTACACCAACCCAAAGTGATGAACTAAAAGCAGGACCAAATTACTTAAACTGAAAACGCAGCCCAGCAAGAAAAAAACCAAATCAGTTTTAACCCTAATTATTCGAATATAAATTACCACTTAACACTAACTTCAACCCTAATTGCAAACAAAACGCAGTCAACTTTTTATCAAGTTACACAAAATGGATCTGGAAGAAAATATATTTCCTCCCTTGATAATCGAACACTCAAAGAAACGTCTCTTGTGAACCTTGTACTTCAATCCAACCTCTGGTAGGTGATAACGCTACACGCGTCGTTCGGGGTCAAAGGAACTTCCTTTTCGTCGAGCAAGTTTTTCAACACCCTAGGCAGTGAACCTAATCATTGTAGTGTAGTATTAGGGTAAGCCACGGGTATTGATATCGTTCTCCAGGGGAATAGGAATGCTAGTGAGAAGTTACTACGCTAAGGTTGGGGTTGAGGAAGATTGTTTTTGTATTTTTTTATATTTTTATGAAATGGAAAGGTACGAATCTCGGGGTTTGAATTTGGGGGGTTGGTATTGCTACCGATTACTCTACTTATCTAATTATCTAATCTAAGGTGTATGTAGTCTATGTCTAATTATTGTGTGCTCGTATGATAGTTTAAAGATGTGTTTACTTAGGTTTTACTACTCCTTAATTATCTCCTATTGGTGGTTAAATGGGCACGTCCTCATTCCTAGTTGCGTTGTGTTTCTAAGGTTGTAGGGTATGCGTTTCTCCCTAACTCTTTGAACTTACCAAAGGGTCTCGTCTACAAAACCCACTAGGGATAATAAACTCTTACTCTAAGGCACTCTTTGGATGGTTTAGCTTACAACTACTCAAGGAGTCATATTCTAAGGTTTACAAAGATTTAATCAAGCATTAAGTACACAACGAATATAAGAGACAACCAATCATTAATCAACTAAGATAAGAGACAACCAATCAATATTCAATAATCAAGTTTCATATTCCCTAAGCAAACACACAAGTAAATTAGCCGGACATGGAGAACATGCAAGCATACACACAAATAATCAAAGACATAATTGTATTAATGAAGTAAAACACTTATCTTGGTGTAAGATAGGGTTTGGAACCCTAAAATACTGTACAAGACAGCCTTGGTTCGGTTTAGGTTTTTACTCCAAAAGACTACACACTAATACTGAAAAATTCGGATTCTATATATAATATTACATATGCGACGGCGTCACCTTATGTTTTGTGACGCCGTCGTGTCGCTGTCATTAGGGTGTCGTCTTGGCCACGTTAGACTTGCGACGGCGTCACCTTATGCTTGTGACGCCGTCCTCTTCAGCTTCTGACGTCGTCTGGATTACATCTAGGCTGTCTGAGTTGCGACGGCATACTCTTTTATAACTTGACGTCGTCACTTGAAAATAGGAGTTTTGGCTTCTGTCCCGTCACAAAGATCCTCCGACGGCGTCGCAATTAACACCTAACGCCGTCACCTTATGTTTTCAGCAGCTTTGAGTGTCTCGATTCTGACTTTGGCCATTTTCTTCGTATATTCGGGCCTTTTCGTCCAAATAAGTGCCATTCCAGCATTTTGCCTTCAATAGACCTAAAACGTGAAAAGGAACGATATTAAGCAATAACGGATAAAAAAGTGATCAAATAAGGGCTTAAACGACCCCTCAAAAAGGTACCTTTTAAAACCTTATCAAATATCCCTACACTTGGTATTTCCTTGTCCTCAAGCAAATGTGCTTTTAGCCAATTAATTTATAAGTTAGGGGTCATGAAGCATTCGTTCAAAATGGTCCACAACACATATAAGCCCCGCAAAAGTCATAACAAGCACAGAAATCTCATACTAGCACCTCACATGGGGTGTTTGGATACTCACATCTCTCTCGGGTGTATATGAAATATAACAAATTGGAAATGGAAGATAAACACTCATTAACCGGTCCTAGTACATAGATTACCATAGGCTTGAGAATAGATCAAACCTCCATCCCTTTGGCGTAAGCACCTAGGAAAGACTATCAAAGAGGTCTTTAAAGGGTTGCAATGTTAGGCTTACGGTATGGAAACAAAGGGTTTGGTGGGATAGGCTATATAGTGGTGGCAAGTCAAAAATCTCTTATGTTACAAGCATACGAAGAATGGCGTTGCTAAGCCAAGACTCGACACTCTAAACTCTAGCTAACTGAAATAAACAAACATAAAATTAAATAATAGATGTAGGATGGTAGCCCGTTTTTTTTTTTTTTTTTTTTTTTTTTTTTTTAATCAAATACACTTTTACTCTACCATCCTCTACGGTAACATCAAAATGATAGGGATTTATAGGCACATCCCTACACTTGAGTTTTTATTACTCTAACACTAATTTGACCCGAATTGAAAAGATCAAAACACTTGGGGTACATTATTACGCAAACAAAGGGAATTTGAATTTAACGTTCCCTTCCCGTCATTTCATAAACTTTAACTTTTCCCATGAATCCCAATCGTCCAAAAACTGTATACAAAGGATATGACTCGACTTAGCAACTCATGCAAGCAACTAGATAATTGAACTAAGGGTTTAAGGTGATAACAATAATGCACTAAAAGTGAGTGCATACAGGGTAGGCTAAGGCGATTTGGGTGTATATTTGGGGGTGTGGTGTAAACAATGCTCTTCATTGATATTCCGGAAAAACCGAAACATCACGAGAACTGCGAAAAGGATAGGCTCTGAGGGGTTAACTAGGGGTATCGTGTACTAAAGATGAGTACAACGCAAAGGGTGTGGGGGAATTACTCAACCGATGTGGAAGAAGTAATTATATTACGGGTATCAAACAAGGGTTATCCTAATGCCTCTTATCATTTAGTTATTCCTAACTACACAAGTGTAGTCTTACTTGCGATCTCGGAATGCATCACAAAACAAGTTCTAGAATCTAATATACTACCGGTTCACACTCTAAGCATTAAAGATGAATGCTTTAATTCCTACTAATCTAAGGGCGATCCTCACATTTTGGGTTGAATTTAGGTGGTAAAGGGTTTTTGTGCTAGTCATGCAACTTCCTATCCGTGAGACGCTTTTGTTAAGACTAATGGCCCACTCCTATATGTCATGAAAAATTTTAAATTTGGTGCCAAAATTACCCTAACCGACATTTTCTCATGGTTTATTACACAAATACAATTGGACAAAGCAAATAGTCAAGGGTAAGTATAGTTTCAAAGTTCCCGGTTTATTTTCCCTCCCTACACTTAAACTGAACATTGTCCCCAATGTTCCCCGAAAGTATCAAAGTTATGATAATGGAAGGTAATAAACGAAAGAAACTAGTACTCCCCTGATTAGCTCGGTAGGATCCGTGTGTGAAGTAGTGGGTAAATCCTTTCCAAGAATAAATGTGTGCGTGAAAAGCTCCTTCCAATCTTATGTAACTTCTTCTTGATAAATTAAACATGCACACTTGAAGAAACAAACGAAACCTTCGCGTAAAATCGGCGGTAATAATATATATAAGACTCGATTTAAACTAGGATATAATGCTTGTGGAATGGATGTTTACAGAATTTCTGGAAAATTAAGACCTGGATAATTCCAAATTTTTTTAAGTAGCTCAGAAAATGAGAAAAAAGTAATCTGTTGTTTTGCGATCCTGACGCCGTCAGGTTAGCCTGACAAAAACTGGTCTGCGATTTTCTGGAAAAAATTCTGGAAAATTTACATCTTTAGAATCTGGAAAAATTTCTGCAAAACATCCATTATGACTCGATACAAGCATTTGACTCGAACAAACACACAAATATATCTTTTAATGAATTGTTATTCTCATGTTTACGTTTCCTTGAAAACGTGTGTAATCCTCCCTACACTTATCCCTTATGTAAAATACCTTGATATGCAATTAAGACGAGGTTAAAAACAAAATAAAGCATTTTTACAAAATTAAACATGAGAATAATCAATCAATAAAAGATATATGACACTAACAAGCAAACAATTAAGCATGGGTTGCCTCCCACGAAGCGCTTTTCTTTATTTAAGAGTCTTGTAGCTAGACTCGTAGTCGTGCTCCTACGTTACTTCATTACCGCCACCTTCTTCCTTCTGACGGTCTCTATTGGGAGATTCCATGTTGTAGAAATGCCCCATGATGCACTTCTCTAAGAGTTCATCCTCTTCCCAATTGGTCCTATATTCCGGTCCTAGGTTCAAGCAATTCTTATAGAATCCGAAAATCTTAGCCATAACATAATCCACTCCTTTTTCCCTATCCTCATCATTCCTATAATAGATCGACAGTTAAAGTTCCTTTTCATCATTAGAGAGTGATGAAAACTTCTCAATCTTAAACGGCATTTGGTAAGCTATGTCATCGGTCTCATCCTTGAATCGCACTACTCCTAACGAGGGATCATAGGTCATCCCGGTGCTTTCTATGAAAGGTTTTCCTAGAATAACGTGGGACAAGCTAGGGTCTATGGCCGTGCTAATATCATCCACAATTATGAAGTCCGTAGGAAACGTGAAACTACCTACATAAACGGGCAATCCCTTAATTCTACCGAAAAAATTCCAGCTAACATTAGGATCATTAGGGTCTTGCCTAGTTGGAATAGGCTTCTTCATTACCCAATTGTAGTAGGTGCTAGTCATTATGTTGATTGGGGACTTGCGATCAATGTAGGCCTTTGCCACAAAAAGGTGTCCTATGCAACATGGTATGTTAAGATTCCAAGGGTTCCCAAACTTGATTCTAGGGCTTTTCCTAACATACATGTGACGGAGGTCACGCACTAAGTGAGGGTGGCGAGATAATTCTTCTTCCGTAGGAAACTTATTGAAATAGTCATTGTCTACTTCATCTACTTCCTCGGTTGTTTCATTATTCTCAAGTGTATGGTCCTCTTCGTCACTTGTTCCATTAGGTTTCACTAAGGCGATGGTATTGACGAATTGAACGTGCTTAGTTAGCTTACTTGGGTCCTTAATCTCTACACTGGAAGGCTCGGGAGTTGAGATAGCACTAACCTTCCTATCACTATTGGTTATGGCTTTCAAAAGGTTGTCTATCTTCCTATCCATTTCGGCTTGTTGTTGGTTAAAGCGGTCCGAAAGCTTAGCTATTTGGGATTCTTGGGATGCAACTAGGTTCTTTAACATCCCATCGATGTTTTGTTGGTTAGGACCGTTAGGTGGGGGCCATGAAAAATCATTGGAAGTGAATTCTTTGGTTTGTCCCCAGTAGAAGTCGGGCTTGCCTTTCCATGCCTCTCAGGTTTCATTGAAATTCCTAGGTCCGGGTATTGTAGGGAATCTTCCTCCCGTTCCATTAATACGCGAGGATGCGTAGTCAACGGAAGCATGTTCGGGGGATCGGGTGCTAGTGCGCGTGTTATGAAGATCACAAAACGGCTCACACGAGGAAGAAACTTTGTTCACATGGTGTGAAGACTTAGGATTTTCGTAGGAACTCATTAGGAATTTTACTTGATCTTCAAGTTCGATCATCCTACGGTCGGAAGGTTGTGAGTCAATGGGAGGCAAGGAGATTGCCTTAACGGTTTTGGGCAGCTCATGGGGGTCATCCCAACTTTCGTTGTCATAGAGGGCAAGGTCCTCTATTATACCCCA
Organism: Chrysanthemum seticuspe; assembly: GCA_019973895.1. Classification (NCBI taxonomy): domain Eukaryota; kingdom Viridiplantae; phylum Streptophyta; class Magnoliopsida; order Asterales; family Asteraceae; genus Chrysanthemum; species Chrysanthemum seticuspe. The sequence continues at coordinate 219,101,278 of BPTQ01000008.1, read as the reverse complement.
TGATTCTTCCGCGGTGATATCACTAAGTTTTCCACCGGCTACTTGGTCAATGGATCGCTTAGTGGGGAAATTGACATGATCATAGAAAAGTTGGACTTGGAGCCAAAGATCAATGCCGTGATGAGGGACTTTATGAAGTAAGTCCTTGAATCGAGTCCATGCTTCGTAGAGAGATTCACCTTGACGTTGTTGGAACATCAAGATGTCATTCCTAAGCTTAGTGGTTCTCCCCGGTGGGAAAAATTGAGCAAGGAAGCGAGAGGTAAGATCATCCTAACTTGAGATGGAGCCGGCGGGAAGTCGCTCAAGCCAATTACTAGCTTGGTCCTATAGAGAGAATTGGAAGAGACGCAGGCGCGTGGTCTCCCGAGTAGTAGCATCAAGGTCGATGGAATCGACAATTTTGAGGAAATCCCTCAGATGCTGATTTGGATCTTCGAAACGAAGTCCATGGAATGCACATCCGTTTTGCACCAACCGGATGGTGTCGGATCGTAGGGCCGTAGTTTGGGCTTGGTCGGGAAGCTCAATGGTGTTCCTATAGCCTAAGTGGCTTGGTCTCGAGTATTCACCAAGAGTACGGGCTCTTGGCGGGTCAATTGGTGGTGGGTTGATGAATGGTGGGCGGTTATCACCTTCCATGATGAAAAGTGATGGGATTACGAACAAAGGTCACGAAGAAGGGGGATAGACTAAGAGAAATCTAAAAATGAGAAAAAAGTTACTTGATAGGAATCAAGTAAAGAAACCTAAACGAGGTGGACTACTAACTAGCTATTCTATTCCCCGGCAGCGGCGCCAAAAACTTGATAACGCTACACGCGTCGTTCGGGGTCAAAGGAACTTCCTTTTCGTCGAGCAAGTTTTTCAACACCCTAGGCAGTGAACCTAATCGTTGTAGTGTAGTATTAGGGTAAGCCACGGGTATTGATATCGTTCTCTAGGGGAATAGGAATGATAGTGAGAAGTTACTACGCTAAGGTTGGGGTTGAGGAAGATTGGTTTTGTATTTTTTTATATTTTTATGAAATAGAGAGGTACGAATCTCGGGGTTTGAATTTGGGGGGTTGGTATTGCTACCGATTACTCTACTTATCTAATTATCTAATCTAAGGTGTATGTAGTCTATGTCTAATTATTGTGTGCTCGTATGATAGTTTAAAGATGTGTTTACTTAGGTTTTACTACTTCTTAATTATCTCCTATTGGTGGTTGAATTGTCACGTCCTCATTCCTAGTTGCGTTGTGTTTCTAAGGTTGTAGGGTATGCGTTTCTCCCTAACTCTTTGAACTTACCAAAGGGTCTCCTCTACAAAACCCACTAGGAATAATAAACTCTTACTCTAAGGCACTCTTTGGATGGTTTAGCTTACAACTACTCAATGAGTCATATTCTAAGGTTCACAAAGATTTAATCAAGCATTAAATATACACAACGAATGACCTATCGCATTACTAGATCATTAATCAACTAAGATAAGAGACAACCAATCAATATTCAATAATCAAGTTTCATATTCCCTAAGCAAACACACAAGTAAATTAGCCGGACATGGAGAACATGCAAGCATACACACAAATAATCAAAGACATAATTGTATTAATGAAGTAAAACACTTATCTTGGTGTAAGATAGGGTTTGGAACCCTAAAATACTGTACAAGACAGCCTTGGTTCGGTATAGGTTTTTACTCCAAAAGACTACGCACTAATACTGAAAAATTCGGATTCTATATATAATATTACATATGCGACGGCGTCACCTTATGTTTTGTGACGCCGTCGTGTCGCCGTCATTAGGGTTTCGTCTTGGCCACGTTAGACTTGCGACGGCGTCACCTTATGCTTGTGACGCCGTCCTCTTCAGCTTCTGACGCCGTCTGGATTACATCTAGGCCGTCTGAGTTGCGACTGCCTACTCTTTTATAACTTGACGTCGTCACTTGAAAATAGGAGTTTTGGCTTCTGTCCCGTCACAAAGATCCTCCGACGGCGTCGCAATTAACACCTGACGCCGTCACCTTATGTTTTCAGTAGCTTTGAGTGTCTCGATTCTGACTTTGGCCATTTTCTTCGTATATTCGCGCCATTTCGTCCAAATAAGTGCCATTCCAGCATTTTGCCTTCAATAGACCTAAAAAGTGAAAAGGAACGATATTAAGCAATAACGGATACAAAAGTGATCAAATAAGGGCTTAAGCGACCCCTAAAAAAAGTACCTTTTAAAACCTTATCAGTAGGTTTGATATTTCTTGGTTTCTTTTTCAATTAACGAATGAAATAGGTTTGATTATTCTTGGCTTCTTTTCAGTTAACGAATGAAATTGATAATCAAAATGGTTTTGTTTTGGTTATCCTTTTATATGATTCGAATATTCAAAAGGAGATACCTCCTAAAATGATCTATGAAGAGAATGAAAAACGTGTTTAATCTCAAAATTAAAAGGATTTAGATGAAAGTCCTAAGCACGAATCTGAGATCGATTTTTTTTTTTTTTTTTTTTTGATTTTCTTGTTTTAACGTTTGTAGAATCCTCTTTTAAGTTCCTTATCCGAATCAAGAAAACCGATGAAACCTATTGGTTTTGTTCTTTCTTTACGTTTCGAAAATTAGCAAAAGTGTAGATCTATGATGGTTCTAATTCGTGTTGTTTGGATCCTGAATGGTCTTGATTTAACTTGAATATCACGAAGAACATAAACTGAGGTCTTGTAATAATCTTTGTGTTCGAGTCTTGATAGAAAGTAGTTGATACACAGATTTATGATAGAATTTAGAGGAGGATGGGATAAAGAGTGTTGGATTTGGATGTGTAAAGTGAGAATAGTGATGGTGAAAAGTGATTGTTATTCATTTGAGTTATGCCTCTGTTAATCTTCCCATGATTTTCATTTCTTTGTATCTTGTTATGGTATTTTAGATCAAATCGCAACCGTGTATAGACAAACCGCAACCTTCTCCTCAACTCTTCACAAATCGCAATGAGATTATATCAAACTGCAACCATTTGATCAAATCGCAGTCAGTGCGTCAAAACACAACACAACCAAAGTATGAGACATTAACACCTCTTGCGATTATCCACAATGGCATCTGCGTGTGACACTGAGTAAAACAACGTAACTCCTTAAAGTAATAGTTAACCAGGTCTTCAACCATACATCTCGACTGCTGGTAACTAGATAAACCAAGTCTTCAACTCAAATTCTTAAGCCCAAGCAAGTTATCAAATAAGAACACGCCTTAGTGAAAGTAAACTTCACTCTCAAATAAGTGATAAATATTAACTCCGAAGTAATCAACTTGTGCCAAATGCCCATCACATGAATAAACATACAATCGGATGTACATTGACCTACTGAATGAACCGGAACAAATGATTCCTCAACATCAATGCATTCTTCCTAAAGGTATACATGTAGAGACTGATCTAAAAGATTCACCAATAATGTCTTCGATCGGATGAGGTTGTCATTTTCCTTAATGTTCATGAGATTGATTTATAGCGTGCACAATGAGAGGAACAATAATCCGTGAAGATTTGGCAAAGGAATACCAAAGAGCGGATCATTATTCAATAGTGCAACTCTTAGATGGTGAACTAGTTGAGTCAGTAGGAACCGGAGCATGAACATCAGAAACTGGATGATCAACATTCGTTGGAGGTTGGAAGTACTCATCAAACATATCTTGAAAACAATGAATCCCAAATAGTACATTCCAGTTATCCTTAGTGAGTGAAGACATTAGGCTTTGGAGAGTCGTATAACCATAACTCAAGCATCCATCAACATGTAGTATATTCACTCTTCTCCCCCTCAAAAGTTTCATCCAAAGTTGCCATTTTTGATTTGGCAAAGGAATAAAAATACAAACAATGGTAAGCAGATCCCTTGATGACTGACATTTAGTTTCTTCACTCTTCTCCCCCTCAAAAATTGCAAATGAAGTTTGCCATTTTTGATTGAGCAAGTGAATAAGAATATACACCAATTGAACGTGGATCCACTTGAGGATTGAATGAGCATGGAAAAACATGAAGCTTGTTGATGAAGAAAGTCGATGAGAATGGTCATAAACATGAAGATTTCTCTTCTTCTGAAGATAAAGCGCACTGAGGCGTACACTTTTCTTTTCTTTGAGGAACGGGGCCTGAAGTGTTATCTACAGACGCCATAATGTTGAAGTACGAGGCCTGAAATGATGTGAACAGACGTCATTGCCGATTGAATATCAAGGTTGAGTTACTTGAACCCGTGAGTTATGAGATATCAATCCTTTTGTTATCCATACAATAAGCCAGTCCATGTAGTGAAGGATCGAAGTATTTGCAACTGAGTAAGGACTACCTGCACTAACATTACAAGCTTGATTGCATATATATTGGTTAGTGACATTAGTATCCAAACCCTTTGGGGTTTCATGGTCAACTTTGATTTTGCCTTCGGTAAACAGCTTTCCGGTAGGTATCCACCTAAGTCCAACATCCTTGAACATTCTACCAGATGGTATCCACTTATGGAAAGGTCTAGGATTGCTGCTATTCTTATGCACAGTGGAAGACTTATCGTTATTCCTAGACTCCAAAGATTTAGCAGTTGAGATCCATCCAGGCGAAGTTTTAGGTTTTTTTTGCTTCATAACATGTTGAACCTTAGCCATGTTGGTAGTCTTAGTGGATTGTACCTTAGCATGTGAATTAGGAAATTGTTTCTTATTCGGAAAAGACTCAAAATTTCTAGTTTCGTTTTCTACATGCTTAACATTCTTATTCACATAACTACTCTTAGATGCAAGCCAATCCCTAGACTTTTGAGTGTTCCTAGGTAATGGTTTACTACTACTAGCAGTGCCTTGAAATATAGTATAATTCATCACCCTAGGTCTTGCACCTAAAATTCCGTCTTTTCGAATCTGTGCCTTTTTCCTAGCTTCTTCTAGATAATAGTTCTTCCGCAAGTCATTCATATCATATGAATTCTGGATTTTAATGCTTCGTTTTGACACTGTTTTCGAACTAATCCTAGAGGTGATGGGAGTAGAAGCAGCTACTTGTTGAGGGTTAACGGAACTAGAAGCATTATTCTTAGGTAACTCAGGTGAAGTGAGTGGTTTTGACAAAACTTGTATCGCATCAACTTGGGAGGCAAGCCTTGTCTTTAAAGATTTTGTTCTTTCAGATATAAATGCAGTAGGCTGCCTAACAACAGACCGGTCTCTAGTGGGATGGGAAACTGGCTTCCCCAAGGTTGATGGTTTTGTAAACTTAGTGTTCACACTTTTCCCTACGGTTTTTCTAAGCTCATTCTTTAGGGCAACAATAGCGAAACTCTTTTCCTAAAGTTGAGCTTTGAGTTCATCAATTTTTGCTATCAAAGAGTTTGTTTGTTCCATTGACTTAGTTCTAGCTTCTTTGACAGAGTCACTTAGTTCTATGTGATGCTTTCTCAAAATCTCATTTTCCTTTAGTAATTTGGCCACACAAATTGCTAATTCATCATTTCTCATTTGAATATCATCAATAGCATTAACATCAGAATTACTTGTAACCAAATTACTTTTCACATGCATATCAAAAATATGTTTCTTCAAATTGCAGATTGTCGAGTTTTTGTCCTGAAGCTGAGCTTTCAAAGTGTTTATTTCAAAAAATTCACAGAATTCAGGAAATTCTGCATTTTTGCATGGTTTATGAGATTGTAAACTTTCTTCTTTACTTTGTATTGCGATTTCAAGTGAAATGCAATGTTTTTCAAGTTGTAAAAATCTATTTGAAAGTTGATCGTACGTTTTCTTATCAACCATATTGTTAGTTTTGAAAACACTAGTATCAGACTCAGCTTCAGTCAAAGAACATTTGTTAGAATGATGTTCAGCATCGTGATTAGTTTGTTTAAGAACATTAGCAGATTCTATTTGTTGTTAAATTAAGGGTACCTCATCAAATGACACGTGTTCATTTGCTTTTCTGATATCTGCAACTGGATTCTGTTTAGCACGAGTTACTTAGCTGTTGCTTGCATCAAGTTTGTCATTCTTTGTACTGCTGCATTCAGTGACAACTGATACAACATCCGATGCATTACCCGAATCAACCATACTATCACTTGATTGCACCCCACATTCATTCATTTTGACCTCATTCTTAAGTTCATGATGTGCTCTTTCCTCAATGTTCTTCTGAACATTATCCACGAGTTGGATAAATGTTTCTATGAACATAGCTGCATCCATTCCAGTGTGACTAGCAAAACATCTTTCCGTCACATCATCTTCATAATCACAAATGTATTCTCCATTGATGAATTATTGGAATTGTTTGTAAATTACTTGAAGGGCAGCCTTGGATTCAGTATCTTGGAATTCTTCTTTGTCAAGTTGTTGTTCAAGTTGTTCTAAATTCAAGAGCAAAGTGCCCGTGAAAGTCTGTACATCTTGACCGAATAATGTTTCAAATGCTCGTACGAATCCCATCTTGAATCCAGTTCCTTCTAGAAGTACCGTGAGGTGTGAATGGAGTTGTCGAAAAGGTTTCATGTAATTTACCTTTGCATTTTTATGTAACTGGTGCAAATTTCTTTCAAGTGAATTCGAGAACAAAGATTCCGTTCGAAATGATTGTTGTTGTGAGATTACATTGTTATTTTCCAAATTATCAGTTTCTGAATCAACAACGTTTGTCTGTAGAACTTTGTTAGAAATATTTGGTTCATGATCCATCTCGAATTTTTAGATTGCCTCAAAAATAGCTGTGTCCACACTGTGAGGCATGATGTAGAAGATCACGGGATTTTACAAGTCTATGATTTAAACCGAGAAATAGAATCTTTCGCGGGATTTTATAAAATCAAGACAAAACCGTGAGACAGTGAGAGACTGAATTTGGTTAAGAAAAATTGTTGATGACGTGAAAAAGGATGTGGTCTTGCAGGAGTGAGATTGAATTATCAGATGGATGTTTGTCAATCGTTCTCGTTTTCACACAAACTCGCACAATAGTTAAATCCACACGAGTCAAGATAACCTCAACTCAAAATGATTATCACACTCATATATCTGAGGCTCACTCAAAATCACCCACCAAAATTATATCCCAAATAAAATTTAGTCAAAACATTAGCACTAGCACGTCCCAAATATAAATTTGCAACGAAATACAGCCCGAGATAAATTAGTGAAGCCAATTAATAATATCTTGAGACACGCAAGCTGATATTGATAATAGCGGCCCTTATGAGGCCCAACTCAGATGAGGACCAACTCAGATTTTTGTTACACCAACCCAGAGTGATGAACTAAAAGCAGGCCCAAATTACTTAAACTGAAAACGCAGCCCAGTAAGAAAAACCCAAAATCAGTTTTAACCCTAATTATTCGAATATAAATTACCACTTAACACTAACTTCAACCCTAATTGCAAACAAAACGCAGTCAACTTTTTATCAAGTTACACAAAACAGATCTGGAAGAAAATATATTTAGTCCCTTGATAATCGAACACTCAAAGAAACGTCTCTTGTGAACCTTGTACTTCAATCCGACCACTGCTAGGTTTGATATTTCCTGGCTTCTTTTTCAATTAACGAATGAAATAGGTTTGATTATTCTTGGCTTCTTTTCAGTTAACGAATGAAATTGATAATCAAAATGGTTTTGTTTTGGTTTATTCTTTTATATGATTCGAATATTAAAAAGGAGATACCTCCTAAAACGATCTATGAAGAGAATGAAAAACGTGTTAAATCTCAAAATTAAAAGGATTTAGATGAAAGTCCTAAGCACGAATCTGAGATCGATTTTTTTTTTTTTTTTTTTTTTTTTGATTTTCTTGTTTTAACCATTTGTAGAATCCTCTTTTAAGTTCCTTATCCGAATCAAGAAAACCGATGAAACCTATTGGTTTTGTTCTTTCTTTACGTTTCGAAAATTAGCAAAAGTGTAGATCTATGATGGTTCTGATTCGTGTTGTTTGGATCCTGAATGGTCTTGATATAACTTGAATATCACGAAGAACATAAACTGAGGTCTTGTAATAATCTTTGTGTTCGAGTCTTGATAGAAAGTAGTTGATACACAGATTTATGATAGAAGTTAGAGGAGGATGGGATAAAGAGTGTTGGATTTGGTTGTGTAAAGTGAGAATAGTGATGGTGAAAAGTGATTGTTATTCATTTGAGTTATGCTTCTGTTAATCTTCCCATGCTTTTCATTTCTTTGTATCTTGTTATGGTATTTTAGATCAAATCGCAACAGTGTATAGACAAACCGCAACCTTCTCCTCAACTCTTCACAAATCGCAATGAGATTATATCAAACTGCAACCATTTGATGAAATCGCAATCAGTGCGTCAAAACACAACACAACCAAATCGCAATGATAAGTAACAAATAGCATTGGTCAACTCGCAAGTTTTAAGACCAAATCGCATTGTCAGTATCACATACAAATCGCAGTTGTCCTTTTTGTCATTAAGCAAAATACCAAATCGCAGTGACGAATCTTATCAAATCGCAGTGATGAAGATGAATAGCAGCCAAGAACATGGACTAAAAAACAGCTCGAAAATTACCAAAACATCACCGAAACTCATGAAATAACTTAACCTAGCATCAAACTAAGCTTATCTAAACCTCCTAAACATGAAAGGACAAAGCTTTAACACATTTAACCAAGAAAAATTCGAACTTGATGTATAAATAAGGAAAAATTCGAACCATAAGAAAACCCATCAATAACCAAACTTAAATCGGAGCACACACGATATCCAAGATCAAACCTGGCTCTGATACGAATTGTAACATATTGGTTTTCACAAACACACAATCAATCACACAAGAGGTTCGAATGAGATAAGTTTTAGAGAGAGAGAGTAGAGAGGGTGTTCTCTAGAGAGAGAAATTAAACAAAAGGAGAAAAGGTTAGATTAAATGAGAAGCACCACCCCTTCCAAGGATGGAAGGGGTATTTATAGTTACAACCTAAACGTCCTCCTGTCGGACTGTGGATCAGGTATACAGTGGGTAAAGACCCGTCCTTCCTCCACGGTGTTACTCTAAACTAATAACTAAGCTACAAAACAAGTAAATAACGATATGTCTACGAGCTAACTTATGCTAGATTATATTTGGGGTGACCGACTCTTCACTAAGGAATTTCTAATTCCTAACACCACTACTAGATCGATATCAAGTTGTAGACCATCCTTGAGACATTCTATATAATTGAAAGTCCAATTCAAACTTTTTGTACCCATTGTTTCTTGGGTCCGACATGGTTAGCAAACATAATGCCCAAGTTAAAAACTCTTGGGTCTTGCAATAAAATACAAAGTTGTTCCAACCCGTGTCTAGAAAGAGTAGACCAAGGGTTGTTTTGAAAATGCCTTCGGTTTTGAGAACTTAATCCAAAATTTTGATGTGTTTGTGGTCAAAAACATTCTTTGATTTAGGTATGAGTTGTTTTTTATTTGAAATGAATTTAAAGGTCTTATATTTGGGGTAGGTAAGAGAGTTTTATGGTTGACTCGAGTTTGTGTGAATCCAAGTCCATTACGTGAAATCGAGTTGTGAAATTGTTTTGGGGTGTAATGGGTGCTTGATTGCCTCGAGTATTTGCAAAAGGAGTTTGAGAAACAGTTGGTTTAATAAAACCATTAGATGAAAAATCATTTTTGCTCAGACTCTTGGCACGTTGGTGGCGTGCTGGAGCGCCAACCAGCGCGTCAGGTACAAAGCTTTTCTTTTTTTCATTTCGACTTGCTTTAACAAAGACTATTGGTGTGTTTAGACATTTGGAAGTACTTTTGTCATTTTTAGAAAATCTAAGACCTTCTTTTTCTTAAGATACTTTTTGTCGACTTATCATATCGTCCAAAACGTTGCTACATTCCTTGAATTTTGAAAAAGTCAACGACTCTTATTTTAGTTTAGAAAATTCGTCATTCAAAGAGTCAACCTTAAGTGCTAGAGACTCACATCCTTTACATGGTTGAAACACCTATTGGCAATGAGTAAATCTCTTTATTTCAACTTCAAGTTCATTGTTTTTCTTAAGTAGTTTTGAGCATTCCTTTTCAAGAGAGTATTTTTCTTTAACGGTTAGTTTCAATTTTCTAAATATTCCTCATAATTTTTAATTAGTACCTCATTCTCCCTTTGCATTTCATAAATTTCTAAGTTATTTCCACAAATAAAAGAGTTAGGTTGTACCTCATGAGATTTGATGGCCATAAGACATGTAGCTTCCTTATCCAGTTGGTCACCGTCTTCACTTTTGCTCCATGCTCCACTAACAAATGCTTTTTTTCTCTTTTGTCTCCGGATTGCTTATGAAATGATTCTTGTCACTAAAATTATAGCAACCGTGTTCACGCCTCGAGCTTCCACTAACTATGTTTCTTTCATTATTATTACCATGATTGCCAAACCGATTATCATGCCTAAAATTACCATGATTTCCAAAAATAAAAGCCATTGTTCTAGCAAAGGTGGTCTTTGCATAGAACACCCCTCAACATAGTTCTCTTGAGCCATGGATCTATACTCAACTTTTCCAAAAAAAGAAACTTCGTTAGGTATTTTAAATTTTTTGAAAAAGAATTTTTTGACTTAGAACGAATTCTCGGGAAGGTTTTAACGCTCAAAAACTTGAGTATACCACTCTTATACCAATTGTAGAACCGTAGAGGGGGGGGTGAATATGGTCTTTTCAGTTTCTTCGAAGTTTAAATACTTCAAGCATCAAAGATAAGGTTGTGGTTATACAACAAACACAACCACGAGCACAACCAAATTATATAAAGCAAGTAAAGAACACCACAATATATACTGGTTTGGGATTGGGGGTTTGTACCATCCGTACGTCCAGTTGCGAATCCATGACACGATACTATTCACTAAGTATAATCCTTTCGGTAGACTATAAACCGTTAAAACTTTACTCCACCGATATGCACAAAGACCAGAGCTCACAAAGAAGAGCTACTCCCTACGGTATTCCGCCCTCGGAAACCACTCAAAAGAATCTCGCGATTCGACTTACCACAAAGACTTCCACCCAGAAGTATCAAGCCCCAACTAGATCTCCCACGATCTAGGCTTGGTCACCAAGACATAAGACTTCCCTTACATCCAATTTGAAAAATAAAATGTTTGATAAATCAATCAAGCCCTAACCTATCCTATAGACTCGATTGTAATAGAAAGGGTATAAGAAGATGACCCTCGACACAATCACAAGAGTGGATTATGTTCTTGTGATTCTTCTCTTGCAAGAATATGTGTTCTTCAAAGATGAGATGTGATTAATCAAGAACACAAGATAGAATTAGAGGATTGAAGAAAAGAGAAATAGTGTAAGATATTGGTTAATGTAAACACATAAACTCTTAGTATGGTTTGAATTATAATGATAATTTTAGAGAGAGAAATAAGGTTGGGAGACTTTCTAGAGAGAGAAAGTGAGAGAAAAAGAGAAGGTTAGACTAATGTGAATGAAAGCTCCACCCCTTCCCATGTTGGGAAGGAAGTTTTATAGTTCTTACAAATATGCCTCCTACATGTTGTGGATCAGGTATACTGTGGGTAAAGACCCGTCCGTCCTCCACGGTGTTACTTAACTAACTAGTTGCTAATGACTAAACATCTAAGACTATGAACTTTCTAATGGTAACAAATACCCGAGGTGACCGAGTCTTTAACTTCTGGATTTACTAAATCCTAACAATCTCCCCCTAAGGGAGGTCACCTCATTTAAATACATTTTGAGTTCTAGCATTCAATTGAAAGTTCTTGATCTTTAAGCTCGTAGTCTTTGATTCTTCAAAGTCCACAATCTTTGTACTTCAGTGATCAATCTTTGAATGTTCCATGACTTGGTGATCTTTGAGCTTTCTTTAAGATCATCAACCACAATAAATCTCTGGATCATCCTTTGTTGTATCACCTCTATGTGATATTGTGACTTCTGGACCGACATGCTCACACTTTGTTGGATCATGATATTTTGCAACACAGTTGCGGAAGCATTGCTTTAGGTCTTTAGATTATCATGATTTCTTTAAACGTGATTGTGATATGTGAGCATGTGGTTATGGATTGACATCTCAATTTCTATCAGTTGCAACTGTCAGATGTTCCTGTAAACAACAGTTAGCAATAAAACACACGAAAGTGTCTTTGTTCACTTTCATTGAATAGGGTTGCAAGAACTACGGTTCCCTGTTGATCAGTATAAATATTGCCTATGATCAGGTAGAATTTCGAAGAATCTCCTTGACAGGGTTTCGCAGCTTGAGCTAGTCGTTCTCAAACCGGAACGTCTAAAAGTAGACAACACGGAGTGAGTGACCAACGAATTGGGATTCACTGATTGATAAGAAATTGATTTAAAAAATAATCACATATTGCTGAAGAGAGAGAGTTTTGCAATACGACAAAAGTTTTATGAGAAAGATCAAGTTTCAATCATAAATACTTTTTATTTGAAAAATTAACATGCAGTCGATGTGCTAGAAAAAGAATTGTAGAGCACATCGAAAGGTTTTCCAAAAGCATGAGTCAATCCATTTCCAGGAACAAGGTTGATTCAAGAGTGAATCGCCCCATCGTTTCTTTCCAGTCGTCAAAAGTTTGATCCATGAAGGATCTCACATGTCATCCACCAAGAGCTTGTTTGAAGTTGGCTCTAGAAGGATTTCCATCTTCATTATGAATACTATAAGTATCAATCGGATGCTCTGGCAATACCACAAGGATAATGCGTAGGACTCTCAATGTAAATATTCTTACTTTTCAACTTGTGTGAAACAACAATTCTTCATAAAATTGTGTGTCCTAATGAGATTTTGTGAATGATCTCTTGGCTCTAGACTCAATAGTGCACTTTGGTTTCCTATGCAGAGACTAGGGAGAGGGTCTCCTTTTTCAATATCAATCATCTCTAAGAGAAAGTCTATAGATTATGTCGGTTCCCCGTGAGAATGAAACAGGTCCTTTTAAGTGAACTTGAATAGCTGGGAAGTTTAGTGCAGTGTGTCACTGGGTCCATGACGTCTTGTCTTCAATACCGGCGTTTTTTTCTAAGGTTATTATTTTAGTGCATTAAGGTTATAAGTTACTTCATGATAGTTGATGCACTTAATTATTAACTATGATGCAGTAACCTATAAATAAAGATGCATCAAAATTAATTAGTGTCATACACTAATGATATAAAAAAGTGTATTACTTGTATAAAAAAATGAATCGTATTTAGATATGCTGCAGTTAATACATATATGATTCATAAAACTTAGAATGATGCAATTTCTTATAACTATAGGCGCATCACGGTTATTAAAATTAGTGCACGGTGGTGTGGCAAGGTGACACCTGTCACTTCCACATGCCTTTCTATTCTTTTTATCTTAACCCCACCCTATATATATATATATATATATATATATATATATATATATATATATATATATATATATATATATCGAGTAGTGATCCAGTGAGAAGTAAATTAAAATAAGAAGTGGTGAGAAGTGACCAAAACCACGCATTTGAGATGCAACGACTTGCATTAGATGCATTTCCATTCATATAGAAGAAACATCTTGATTTTCCAAAGTTAATTCGATGTATAGATGGTGCAAATTGATTTTCATGATTTCGGCACGTGCAGAGGAACAAAAAAACAAGAGAAATCATGAAATGCATCTAATATACGTATATGCATCTGATTAAAAGCTAGAAACACACTATGGTGCGTTATAATGCCTCTAAGATTATAGGGATGCATCTAATTTAGTTCGGTGCATCTCAGATTTGCGGTTATAGTTCTTCTTATTCCTTCTTATTTTAAGTAATATTCTTATTTGATCTTAACTCTTTCTCTCTCTCACTCTATATATATATATATATATATATATATATATATATATATATATATATATATATATATATATATATATATATATATATATATATATACATACATACATACATACATATATATATATATATATATATATATATATATATATATATATATATATATCCTACTTTATAAAAGGTTTAGGACTTTCTAAATAAAGTAGTCTTAAAAATTTTAAGACCAAAAACATTTCCTTAAAAAGAAATTTCCAAGCCATTAGTCAATCTTGTTCACAATATTGGTCAATAGGGACTTAATGATTATGGTTAATACATTTTGTATGTTATACTAACAGACTTTATGGCTGTTAAAAGCCCCCTTGTAACAGCACATTAAATAATTTCCACAAAGAGGGATATAAATCCCCCTCCTCACACACTAATTTCATCATAAAAGAAACCCCAACTCCCCAAATCTGGTTATCGCAATGGAGTTCTCTGACGAATAAGGCAGACACAGAATCCTTCTTGAATCTCGATCAACACCCAAATCATCAACAACCCAAAACCAATCCCCACAAACCCTTGACCCTCACTTATCACTCAACTTTTTTCCTGATATGTTAGATACTTTCCATTTTGTAAAGCCATTTTTGTAAACAAGTTTGGCTCATTGATGGTGGTCCAATGCTTCACGCGGTCACCAAAGTTCTTAAAGCATGTTTCTGCATAATGAACATAATCTTCCCTACAAAAAAGCAACTAAACCTTTAACGACATAATTTTTGTTTGTGTGTTTCTTTAAGAAAGTAATTTTCAATTTACTTGTATAGTTGTATTAAAAAGATGAACAAGTTGTTTCTACAATCTACATACTGCATCAATGGGCTGAGCCAAGAGCCATATCGATCTTCAAGTTCTTGAGGGAAATCATGATGGTAAGTCATTACAAATGGTTTAATTCCTGTGTTAGATAAAAAAAAATTATAAGTTAGTGTCTATTTTCTATTAATTCAGAGACTTGATGTAAATAGCATTCGCTTTATACCTCGGAGTGTGAGTTCGTCCAAGATTTTTTTATAGAACATTATCTCGTTTGGAATAACATCACCATTTTTCCACCTGATACAACTCACAAATATCTAATAAAGAGGCGCAATATTTGATTCTTTTATAGATTTATAAATTAATATCATACTTGGAAGAATTCTTGCCCATGACATTGATAAACCTTAAGCATCTACTCGATGAGACTGTATGATCTCAATATCTTGTTGTAACAATCAATCAATGAAAGCCAAAATCTTGTGAGAGGTGAGTTTTCGTCTTCAAATCGATATGTTGAGATGAGATATGTGATTTGATGAGTTGTTGGGAGATGAGAAAAATTAGGCGAGAGGAGAGTATGTGAGGGGCAGATGAATCAATGGAATGTGTGTGTGTAGGGTTATCAAAATGAAATCGTGTGTTAGGGTTATACACACTAATATCATCTTTGGGCCGTGTATTATCATTTAATTTGGATTGGTTTGGGCTCTATGATATATCACAAATATTGGACCGGGCAGAATGACTATTGGACTGCAATACGCATACGTGAATTACCAATTGACGCTTCTAAAATGCATAGAGTGGATACTTTACGATTTTTAAATTACAATTACTTTGATAAAGTTACTAAAACCTAAAATTATCGTTGTCCATAAAGCCATTATAAGGAAAGCATAACATCAAAAAATATTGTTCGTTGAAAATTGTGTTATAGGGTACCCGCCGCCGCAACGCGCGGGTACCCTGATAGTATATATATATATATATATATATATATATATATATATATATATATATATATATATATATATATATATATATATAGTGTGAGGATCATGTGCGAATTTTTAATTTTAGTGCGGACGTATGGACAGATCTGGACCACCCTTTCCAGATATGATCTTGACTTTTTTTTTAAAAGTCAAGATCTGCGCTAACCTTCATAGTACCAATTGATCATGTAAACGATTTTTTTCCTTTTGAGCGATCCTTACTATTGCTATCTTCTTTCATTGACTATGAGACCTACCATTATATTAACGATATTATAAGACCTACCGTCATATTAAGTTTTTTTAGATGTAAAAATGAACTGTGATATTAAAAACACATGATAGTTACTATGATATTAAAAAAAAAAGAAAAGAAAAGAAGTTGTTTTACATGTAAAAAGGAGCTGTGATATTAACAATTTTATTGAAAAAGTTACTTTGATATTAGTAAAAAAAACTTAATTTCATTGTTTTTTTAATTGCGATGTTAAAGAAAACTTACGGTGATATTAAAAAAAAATCGAAAAAAATGTCTGATAGTTAGAGTGATATTAAAAAAAACCATAGTATCATAATACTTTTTAACAATAAAAATGATTTTTTTTTCAGTGATTCTTAATTATTTGTTGTCCCCGTTGTTTTTTTATTTTTTCAGATTTTTTTAAAATTTTCAAAAAAAAAAAAAAAAAAAAAAAAAAAAAAAAAAACTGTGATATTATCCGCACCATCCCTACTTAAAATTTAACCCGCACATGATCCATTCCTTTTAGGTATATATATATATATATATATATATATATATATATATATATATATATATATATATATATATAGAATCTAGATCAAATAAGATCATACTTAAAGTTGTTAAAATAAGATCGAACTAAAATTTGACAAGAGATACTTTCCTTACAATAAAAATAATTTTTTTATTTACTACAACTAAAATTGTTAAAATTTCGATAGATTTCTTTTTAAAATTTACGAAACCTAGGTGATACACTTTGATTAGAAGTTTAATGTGTATCAGGTTTTTGTATGTGTATCAGGTTTTGGAATATTTATTAGTGTAATGTGTATCAGGTGTATCATTAATCCAAACTCATGTATCATTTGGTTATTAGTTGTTAAAATGTTAATTTGTATTAAAATATTATTTTTTTTGTGTATGATTGCTAAAATTGTTATTTATAAATGTTTTAGTGCTTTTTTAGATTTGATCTTATTTTTACAACTTTAAGCTTGATCTCACATTAACCCTCCCCTATATATATATATATATATATATATATATATATATATATATATATATATATATATATATATATATATATATATATATTATATATAAGAGGAGGCATGCCACATAAAATGCCACTTGGCATCCCATAATGCCATGTCATATTTCCATGTCATCATTCTATTTACGTGGCATTTTTTTTTTATTTTTTTAAATGACATGTGGCGTTTTAATTAATATATGTACATTTTTTTTTTATAAATTTTAAAATTCGTTTTTTTTTTTTTTTTTTTTTTTTTAATTTTTAATTTTAAAATTCTTTTATTAAAAAGAAGACATTTGTTGGAGTTGAACTTGGGTCATTCATGATTTTTGTAAACAACTTACCACTAGAGTAAATTGTTTTTTGATTTATATCTTTCAAATCAATACAAATAAGGAGATGATAAAAAAATCCTACAATTTGTATTTTAGGAATGTATATTATGAAAGATAACAATTAAAAATAATTATGATATATATTACTTACAAGATAATTATACCATATATATTTTTAACCTATTTTTTTTTATAAATACACCCTATTATATCATTCCTAAACATAAAAATCCCTAAAAAGTTTAATCTACTTCTTAGTTTACATGTGAATAACCCCTAATTTTTTTTTCAGAGTTTTTTTTATCGACTTGTAGTTTTTTTAGTTTTATAGTGTTATCAGATATCTAATATTGCTTTTACTGTGTTAACAGATATGTGATACAAGGTTAGAATGAGCCTTGCGCTATACTATCCTTATATAATGTCTATTTAAATGAATATATCTTGGCCCATAATTTTCTAAATTGACTGATTGTTTGTTTTTGTGTTGATGGTCAGGGATTGGGCATATATCACACTCGGAAAAGGTATACTTTATAGTGCTTTAAAAGCTCTAATTATATCAATGTGTGCATTTTTTCGAGTTTCTGTAGTTTGTGATGTATGAACTTATGTACTACTATGTTTGTTATGGTCGGATCGCCACATTCATTTGTCATGATTCAAAACAAAATAAACTCTGATGCTTGATATGTTGTCACCAAGAATTAAAGGGATGCAAGCTGTTCTGAGAAGCTTTCAGTTGCTTCTAAATCACAGAATTCCTATGCCGTGTCCCTTATTCCATGCCTGATCTTCTTTCTTCATCTTATGAGTTGTTCCAATTAATGTTACATGCTGATTAGATATTTCCCCTTTTGTCTGAGAATATAAATAGATATAGATGTTTGCACATTTGTTATCCTTATAAGATATTGATATGATTGAAAACTTATAAGGCTCCTCCTATATGGAGGGGACTGTGGATTTTTACTAAACTATGTGCTCCGTTAAATTTTGCATCTTCTATGGAGATTTGGTACGCGGTTATTGGTTATTAAAACTGTTATTCTTTCCTTTAAAATAAGTAGTTTGAAATAAGCAATATCGAAGAGCTTAGTGATAAAAGTAGTTTGGATTGACATTCTTAAAACTGTTTATCTTCTCTATCAAAACGCAATAAGTAGATAAACAAGTTTAATTGGTGGTCTTAATTAAATACAGCTAAAACCGTATCTGCTTACTTTGCACATATGCCGATTCGATCTAAGGTACGCCTACCTTTATCGTCCAAATCTATTAGGATTTCTCATTTCGTTGCCTGTATGTTTACATGTTGGTGACACTTTTCGAATACCAACTGCTCAACACGCTGACTGCGATGTTCGTGAAAGGAGAACTCTTCCAATGTGCACAGCTGGTAGATAATCTAAACACATATCACGCTGGAGGAATTGGTTTGTACTACTTATCCTTTTATAGTCAATAATGGTTAGATTCTCAATCACACCCATTTGGCGTTTTTACCAATTTTGTAATCCTTCAAATTTTTCCACATTGTTTTATTTCTTATAACCACGATTGTTAGTAGACATAATCTAGACTGCACACTAACTTTGAGTGCTCACAATTCCATCTCTATCTACTGGTTATTTTATCTGCACAATATCAGCCTACTCTTATTTAATATTCTTTGTATTTTTTAGACGTACTTGGCCGGATAAATTTGCTGAAGTAGGAGGCGTCATGTATTGCAGAGAATGTTACTCTTAGTCATACTGAGAATACCAAGATAATTGCGGCAAAATACTTGGCTATGATGGCACCCAATGTAGTAAGCTTGGAGCGTCGTTTGGCTTCTACTTCGTATTTGTGTAACTTTTTTATTCTTATATTAATATAAAGTATTTGTGTAACTTTATTACTCTTATATTAATGTAAAATAAAATCATTATGCTAGCAAAGGTATGAGATTCACTAACTAATGAAGAGGTTACAAAAATGGACATATGAAGAGTCAATTTTTTTAATCAACTTGCAGACAGATGATTTTAAAAAGGCGATTGACTATATGGCTGCCCACACCTTGAGATGTGTTGCTTTTGCGCGCCTACCTTCCACTGGATGGATATATTATGCCCACAAGTGAAGAAGAACTCACTGACTGGGAATTGCATGAAAGTGAGCTTGTTTTGCTTGCAATTGTTGGCTTAAAGGTAATAATCCTTTGATATATGGTGTAAAAGTTATTTATACATTTGTCATAGATGGTGACAAATGGTTTGCAATGTAGGACCCATGTCGACCAAGTGTCAGAGAAGCTGTCTAGCTGTGCGTAAAGGCCGGTGTTAAGGTACTACATCATACTGTTAACAAATGTTTATTAGTTTTTACTTCTACATAATAAATGATTTCCACATTTTACTTAAATCTGAACAGAGGTTAGGATGGTTATGGGTGGCAATCTTCTAACGACCAGAGCCATCGCTCTAGAGTGTGGAATACTTGGGTCAGATGCCAACGCCACTGAGCCAAACTTGATCGAAGGGAAATCATTCCGTGCCTTATCATAAGCTCAAAGACTTACATAGCGGACAGGATATCGATATGTGATACCACAAGAATACTCTGTTGAGAAACATATAATTTAGTTTTTTGTTCTTATTGCAGGAACAGGCAAGACGATGATAAATGGGAGCACGATCTTTACGAATAGCCTGATCCACAAGTATCAAGTATGGTTTTGATTATCAGTTATCACACTACATATTACTCTCTTTTGTCTTCAAATCTCGCATGGTAGCAATGGTGAGATGATGAATTGGTCATTTTTAGTACAAGCTAAACCATGCCGGGTTGTGTTGACCAATAAACACTGATCAACAAGTTTTGTCTAAATGAAATTAACATGCTAGCTTTAATTACCAGAAGTCCAAAGCAATTTTATTTAAAAAAGTCTAAATTGTTGAATAAACCGATTTAGAAGGTTGTATCATTCTATGCTTTATAAAGACTTTAGGATCACTTTCAACCTGTATGTGTTTTCTTGCTTTAGCTATATTAATCTTTCAATTGAGTTGTTTGAGATAAAGCTCAACCCAAATCGACCATTCATATGTTCATATGTCAACATTTCTACCTTTACTATTTGCTAAGTTCCCATACACATTAATTATTGGTGCGCATTATGGCTTCCTTAGATCGCAGAGTTGGTGTCCGTGACCTGCGCTTGAAACTCCAGAAGAAAAGTGCAAACGGATCTTTATCAGGAGGTGTAAGAGATCTGCGTGAAAATCTATCTGGTTATTAGCAGTCAGCCGTAAGTGCTTCAGCAAAGGCAAAACCAGTATCAAAGACCAGCAGACTTGCTGGGAGAAGTGATTTAGTTGAAGCCGCTTTAGCAAAGACTAGAAACGTTTCTGGTCCTGCTTCTAAGCCATGAATTAACTGTACATCTTAACTACCACCGCCGCCTGCTGTTCTTGATAACAAAACAAGGGTGGGGTACATGTTAATAGCATGTTATAATAATAAGTATTTACATATATTTGCAGCCTCGCACTTTGTAACATCAACGATTAATCTCATGGGTGTTGTTACTAAAGATATGCATGTATCGTATCCTGAAGCAGTTGTGCACCGTGTGTGTGAAACCATGTCAGTTGGCGATGTTCATAGATTTAAAAGACAACCTCCGGGTAAATTGTCACCTCAGTTATGTAACTAACTTATTTGTCAATGGGTGTATGTAATCGGTATTTATATTAATTTTCCTTTGCATTTCAGTTCACATACGTTAAACACCTTCCGCCTCCCATGCCAAAGTCGCAGGCGGCCACGTCATGCAAGGAAAAGTAATACATTCATTCCATTATACTATGTTCAAACCTGTTTCGGTTTGTTCTGATATCTAAATCCCTGTAATTCACGTATGCTCTTCTAGGGTGTTTTGAAACATAAGGCTCCATGTATCGATACAGTCCCCTTAGCCAATACTGTACGTTGCATACGTTTGAAAAAATTACGTTCCATGTATCAAACCGCTTTTGAAAGTTTCGTAGTTACATGCCACTAACTCTTTCATAAGTTATCAAAATAGCCGACGATTTGTATCTCCTTATGATCGAGGATCTTTATAATAGAGGTTTTCATAGACGAGGTATTAACAGCATCGTGTACTTCTTTAAGAGAATAATATAAGATAAGCAACCAGTGGTGATAAGCCTAAATCATGTTACTAGAGAAGCGCAAAGTTTGTTGGATCTGATCTTTTTACCTACGTAGAGAGTTTAGAACTGGACTGCCCCTAGGTTGGGTTATGAATCTTATCTGATTCAGACCTGGGAATTGGATTGAGTTTTATAGCATTTGGTTAATGGTTATTTGATTGTTGGCAAGCCATAGTGGCTGGACTTGTGTAAGTGCTAGCTATACTTTGCTTTTCATTATTTTGAGTTTAAATCTGCTATAGTAGTTTGCTTGTAGAATCTGTGTTATCAGTTTGCTTTAATCACTGCTTTTAGATTTAATTAGGTTAGTATAAGTGAGATTAAGTATTGGTTTACATTGATTCAAGTAGATTGTAGGTTTAAATTTACATAACAGCTGGAAACATAGTGTTTGGATTAAGGCTATAATCTGATATTGAAGTCTATTTAGTGGTTGATTATTATTGCTTTAATATCATTTAGGATTATAGTAGTCATTTTAGTCCTTACATTGCACCTGAACACTCTCTAAGTCAAAATCATACAAAATTCTGTCCTAGATACATATCAGTTAGAGTTAGACTATCAAATCTTGTGTATAGGTTTAGATTTAGTAGATATAGCTTAATTTAGATTCATTTAGTCATAACTCAACTCTGTCAATCCATTTAATAAGCTTACAAGCTCATATTAGTCAACTTTGCAAAAATCTGTTTGGAAGTCAAAAGTGAAATATTGATTTTGGCCAAACTTTGTGGATTTTTAATGGTTTCAATTTTGATCCCAAACTGTTGAGATTTTGAGATTTGCAAATTCAGCTGGTATAGTTTCTTAAAATGATTTTTGAGGAATTTTTGTGATTTTTCATAAGCTTCAAATAAGCTCATCAATCCTACCTGTTTTGCCCTGTGCACACAGTGGTGTGCAAACAGGCTGTTTGCATAAGCCACACAAGCTCCATTTTAGCTTGTGGCTGGCTGAAATTTGGTCCAGGTACTCTTGGGTTGGTTGGCTTGAGGTTCTTAGATCTGGTATTCAAATTAGTTCAGGGGATAAGCTGTTGCAGTAGCCCAATTATAGCTTATTAGGACCACTTTGCCTTATTGTGAATCTGATCTAATCCAGTGTAGCTTATCAATCTGTGAGTTAATATAGTTGATTTTAGTTCTTTTTGAGTAGAATTAGCATATTATATCTTCTGGAAACTTTTGGTTTAGTAGAATAGCTTTTTGGCTTATTTAGGTAGCTTATTAATAAGCTATTTAACATCAGTTTGCATTTATGTTACACTAGCATTGCATTTCTCATTTTTCATTGAATTAGAATAATATTTTAGATTTTTCCATAATTTTTCATAATTTTCCAGCACTGTTTACTATCTTTCTTAATTAAAATTAGTTTTTAATCCTTTTTAATTACTTTTTAATACAAATAATTTAGAAAAGCTTCAAAAAAATAATTTTTCATTTTTATTAGATTAAGATAAATATAAAAAGCAAACATATAATTTTTCCCTATTTTTCTTAGTTCAAATATTAATTTTTAACAATTAAATTAGTTTAAAATAGATTTTAATTCATAGCAAATAGAAATTAAATCAGAAAAATTCAAATTTAATTTTGAAAAGTCTTTTTAGTTATTTTAGAATTTTTAAAAATAGTTTCATAATTTTCCATCTCTTTTTCATAATTTTTAGATAATTAGTTTTATTTTTAAAATCAGAAAATAGTTTTTAATTCAAATAAATTCAATAAAAACCTTAAAAATTTGTTTTAATTCCTAAATAGTTTTCAAATATCAGTTTTAGTATAAAAGTAATTTTAGATCATTTTTAGGACTTAATTTAGACGTAGTTGTATTTAATTCGCATTTCTTTAATTACGTTTATTTTGCGTTTACTTAATATTTGCGTAGTCGGGAAATGGTCCTTTAGATTATTTATTTATTTATTTATTTTTTATTTTAGGATTCTAAATGACCGATTGTAACCAATGTATTAATTTATTTGTAAACTCAGCAATCCAAAACACCATGGGTTTTATCTCATAAACAATACATATTACTTGATAATATAATTCTCTTAGAAACACTTTAGAAGGCTGCATGCCGTATGCATATTAAATGGACTTTAAACACTTTCTACACATTTGAGATATATTTCAACACAAATTGATCCATTCATAAGTGACTGCACCGAAATAGCCGCCTCTAAAATTATCCTTGAGGTTAACGCCCCCTCAGTTGAGCTGATCATTTTGCAGATATGAAAATCAATGCACTACTTGGAGAGGCCTGCTTCACAACAGACATCTTAATTGAACATCCTGATTGTAGCTTATTGTTGATGCAAATACTACCAAGGCTGCTCAACAGTCAAGCTCGCTCAGTGTTCCTATTATCTGAATCATGAAGAGGATGGTGGTTACTAATATACACTAGAACACACATCAGTTTGACCCACTGTGTAAGTATCAGTAAAACCTTCCTTATTAATGAACTTAAAGTCATTGAGACGTGATCTGAGTATGCATAATAACTCTAGATCTTCAACTCTTTCACCAGATGGTACCAACCTCTTATTGATTAGAGAGTATTTCCATAATGTAAATTTTTGTATTTACCTATTGTATTTGTTCCTAATTTAATTGTGGGTATACGTAATATGAATTTATGTGAATTGTACAGCTTATTAGAAAGTTATGGAGTGATAAACGTGTTAAGGTTTTTGTTGGTTGTGTTTTTTAGATAAGTGACGTCTTCATCAGATCTGTGGATAAGGGTTGATATCTGAGAGGAGTTCCTTTGGACAGGGTTGAAAGTGCGTAGGCATTCGTCTGTGACGAACAAGGAAGATTACGATTGGGGACAAGGCTTGATAGTTTACAGTCTTTTATGACTAAGCTTCCTGTTTACG
Organism: Chrysanthemum seticuspe; assembly: GCA_019973895.1. Classification (NCBI taxonomy): domain Eukaryota; kingdom Viridiplantae; phylum Streptophyta; class Magnoliopsida; order Asterales; family Asteraceae; genus Chrysanthemum; species Chrysanthemum seticuspe. The sequence goes on along the minus strand of BPTQ01000008.1, from coordinate 219,076,875 downwards.
TTCGTTGTTGTTTGTAAATTTATTCACACACGTAACTCCTTAATAAATAATTCTTTAAAAATCCCCGTGATTCTACGGGTCTATAAGTGTAATCATTTTTTACGTTTGTTTTTTCTTCATATTGGCAAAACAATTTCCAGGTTGAACAAAATGAATTGGAATGTTTTATAAAGGGACAAGACATCCAAATAAAAGCTGACGAATTAGAATGTTTTTATAAAAGACAAGACATCAAATATAAAACTGTTGGAACAAATAATAGTAAGGTAACAAAAAACCATTCGTAATTTTTACCGTTTAACCTTTCGGTACATAATTTTGGAAAATAACAATGCTTTAATTGCAACGAGGGAACCGTTGTAAGGCATGATGACAATGATAATTTAGACAAGTCAAATTTGATACTTGCCAAATACCTCACACTGGCTAGATTTGAAGAAATGCCATCATTATAATAATTTTCTTGAGGTATATGATTTTTTTAAGGAGTTCAACTTTGAGGCCTTTCAACACTAAATTCTATTTTGTTGGTAGCATAAATGGTTAGCACATTAAACATTTCAATACACGTTAGATTAATTTTGACTAATCTAACATATTATTTATTCGCATGATATTACAAATATTTCTCAACAATCATATAATAATCATGACTATCATGGTACATTAAAAGATCGGCATAAATCTAAGTTAAACACATAGTCTATGCATTTTGAAAAACTATGAACTTACTCTTAATTGTGTCATGTCAAGCTATTACTACTGAATTTTAATTTTCAAAGTAATCTATACATAAATTTTGTGCCACATAACCTGACTCTACATATTTCCTTTGTATAATTCAAATAGCATAACTTTTAACTACTTTTTAGTATATATTTAATCTACTAAAACCTAAAAATAAAAACCACAAATCATACCCGTCCATCGGACGGGTTTTGACACTAGTATATATATATATATATATATATATATATATATATATATATATATATATATATATATATATATATATATATATATATATATATATATAGAGTAGGGATCTAGTGAGAAGTAAATTAAAATAAGAAGTGGTGAGAAGTGACCAAAACCACGCATTTGAGATGCAACGACTTGCATTAGATGCATTTCTATTCATAAGATGCAACATCTTGAGTTTCGAAAGTTAATTTGATGTATAGATTGTGCAAATTGATTTTCATGATTTCGGCACGTGCAGAGGAACAAAAAACAAGAGAAATTATGAAATGCATCTAATATACGTATATCCATCAAATTAAAAGCTAGAAAACAAACTATGGTGCGTTATAATGCATCTAAGATTATAGGGATGCATCTAATTTAGGTCGGTGCATCTCGGATTTGCGGTTATAGTTCTTCTTATTCCTTCTTATTTTAAGTAATCTTCTTATTTGATCCTAACTCTCTCTCTCTCTCTCTATATATATATATATATATATATATATATATATATATACTAGGCGAGTACCCGTGCCTAGCGGCATCGGTTTCTAGCGGCAGACAATTAACGATATGCGATATTGTGGTAAGTGTTTCGTATAACATTCAAAGTAGATAGTGAAAAGATCAAAATGTAATTACAAACGGTTCTAACATGTGATATTGTAGCCGAGTACCCGCGCCTAGCGGCAACGGTGTCTAGTCTTCGACTAAGTTTCAGCGGCGAAAAATAATTTTTTGACAAATTTTATTTGTTGCGCCAGGGAATTATTTCAAAAATCTATATTTTATTTTGGCATGGTTGCATAGTGACGACAACATATAGCAAGGTAACCCCACATAACAACGGCAACGGATGTTTACCTATTCACAGTTGCACCGAGTTGTAACGTTTTCTTGTTCTAATTTTCTGTTGCAGATGAAAACCCTTTATTGTACTTCTAGTGTTGTTTTATGGTAACCATGTATGTCAAATCGTTGTTGTTGGCTGGTTGCTATATAATTTCCAATAAAATCATATAGCGTTAACGTGTTGTATTATTTTTACGGTGATTAATTCTTTGTTGAAAGAGCAATTAATAAATGTTGTCCTTTTATAACTCACCATTTTTATTCCTTGTGAGATGGATAAAAACGGATGTCAAAAGGCACCTAAAATCAAAGTGTTTTCACCAATCTACAACTTCTATGAAATTAGATACAGTATTTTTTTATGTCAAATAAAAACTATTTCCATGTAGTGATTTCTTTTTTCTTATCATTTTGAATTACCTTGTCCTTTGAGTTTTTCACGCCAAACAACATCTCGAAACCATACAATCTTTTTATCATGTACAGTGGACAGTCATTTTCTTTTTTTTCTTTTGGCAGTGAGTGAGTCAAATAAATATTTTCAAAAGTTATTGACCCAAAAAAATTTATATGTCGGCACTAATTATTAGTGGTGTCAAATAAATATGCCTTTAAAATGGTCAAATTTTGTCGTGATGTTTTTCAATTTAAAGACTTTAATGGACAATAGTTTCAAAAGTTCTTTTGGCAGTTGATTGGTATTGATGGTCAAATTTTTGTCTAGCCACCATAGTTGCCAACTTTTATTGTTGTCTACAGATAAATCTATTTTATTTATTGTTGTCTATTGTTGCATAGCTAAGGTGATTATAACTTTATTCTTTTCATAGTTTCAAGTTTCAACTTCATTTTGCTACTTCTAGCTACACGTAATTTTTTTATGAGAGTTGATATTTCCACGGATTAAATTGATTTGTCCACAGAAAATTAATAGTCATCGACCATAATACCCTCAAATTCTTTTACCAAGTTATTTACCAAAAATCACAAACTTCATACGGAATAATAGCAAAATACACAAACTTACATAAACTTTATAATAAAGAAGTACACAAAAATCCATAAACTTTATAAAGTAATTGACTTTACATAAGCTTTAGACAAACTTACCAGCCTTTGACAGCAAAAGATTTCAAATTTCACGTGACCTTTAATATTTGGAGTGTAGGAATATTTCAAATTTCAAAAGCATCACACTTCCACAATTTCCAAAAGTCAAAAAATTCTACACTATATTTGAAATATTTTAAATTTAATGTTAAAAAATTTTAAAACTTCAAAAACTATCACAAAAATCTGAAATTTCAAAAACTTCCAAAAAAATCACATTTCAAAAAAAATCTAAACCTAAATGAATTTTTCATTGTTTAACAATTTACGCATACCTACATAACTTGCAACATAGCAAAAAATTAACTAAAATTAACTAAAATGTAACATCATTACAAAACTTAGCAGCAAAGTATATCTAAATTACAACAAATTTAATAAAGACTACACAAACTTTATAACAAAGTTCAGTTCAAGTCTTCAAATCTATAACAAAAAATATAGATTAACATACAAAATAATTTACACAACAAATACACAAGAATATTACAACCAAATTTACCAACGAACTCCTAAAAATATACACATTTACCGGTGACATTAGCAGGTTCCAGTGGCAGCAACGGCGTCGGCGGTGCAGATTCCGGAGAAAGTTGAGATGAACGATGGCGACGATGGTATCAGTATACCTTAAAAAATTGTAACAATGTAATATTAGTTCATATCTGTAAATATATCTAATAATAAAATCCTTGAACCTCTTTTTCTAACGATAAATGCAGTTTCCGGTGGCGGCAGCTACCAAGATTCCAGCGATGGCAGGGAAATATTCCGTCAACAGTGGTGGAGGCGGCTAAAAATTTAAGAAAACATGTTATAACCTTCGAAACTTTAGATCTATAAAGAAATAAAGATAGATCTACAAAATAAAAAAAATAGTAAAATACCAAATTACAATCAAACTTTATATTACTCATCAAACTTTATAAAAAAATAGGAACAACTTTATAAAAAAACTTACATTTACAAACTTTAAAGATACAACACATTTACCACAACAAATGCCAGTTGGGTGGCGGCGGCACATATTCCGGCAACAATAGATTCCGGCTGTAGATTTTTCGGCAACACAAGCTAATCTGTAAAAATATATATACGGTAAATATATAAATCTTAAAAGGTTATATAAACAAATAGCTGAGAAAATATATAGATAAATCTACAAAGAAAAACCATATGTAAACTTGAAATAAATATAAATATTAACAAATTCATAACAATATTTACATGATTAATTTTTTAACTATTAACCACAATAAAAATAAAACGTACCAATAAAGTTGCGGCAGCAAGTTTTTCCGGCATCATAAACGGCAAGAACAATTTTTCCAGCAACACAAGTGGTGGAAGTAGACTTTTTCGGAGAGGATGCGGCTGTAGCAGCAGTTTCCGGCGATGGTAGCACCATTGGCAGCCGGCAGCTGTTAAAAGGAGTACAAAAAATTAAATAAAAAAAAGAAAAAAAAAAACATAGATCTATAAATCAAATACAGAGATCTATAAAAAAAAGAAAACTAAAACTAAAAAAAAAAGAAAAAAGAAAAAAAGAAAACTTTAAAATTGATTAAAATACATAGATCCATGAAAAAACTCGAAAAAATACCGCGAACCTTGGTGGTTGGTTTAGATGGTTCATCTCGGTTGTAGTTGTAACGTGGTGGTCCGGTGATTTTTTTATTCCTGTGGTCGTGGGGCCGGTGGGGTGACGCCCGGTGGTGTAACCTACGACGGTGGTGGAGGGGTTTTAGTGGCGGTGGAAGGTGTTGTGGTGGGATGGTGGTAGTGAGTGTTTTGTGTGTGTTAGTTTTTTTAGTGGTGTGAGTTGTAAGATGAGAGAGTTCGGAGATGTGGGGAGTGAAGTTTTGTGTGTGTTTTATTTTTTTATGGAAGTAAATGGGAGAGGAGGGTGGGGTTTGTAGGGTATTTGTTTGTTTGATAATTTATGTATAATTGCTGGTTTGGTTATAGGATAGGATATTGGTTTGGTGTGTGTAAATTAAGGCTTTGAGATAGGTTGGGGTGGCTGAATCTTAAAATTGTAGGTTCGGAGTTAGGAGGGGGATATGTATGTTTTATAAGGGAGTATATATATATATATATATATATATAATTTTAAAAGTTTATAACCTTTAGGGACTTGTTTTCACCATTTATACCATTTTTACAAGTTTTATTTACAAAGCTTTTTGGTTTTATAAAAGTTATCCGATTTACAAAGCTTTTTGGTTTTATAAGAGTTATTATTCGGTTTTTACGTTCGCGAAAAGGTATTTGAGTCTAATAATTAGATTTGTAGGTCCTACTACCTCAAAATTTTCATAACTTGATTGAAATTACTAATATATCCTTAAGTGTCAAAGTTGAGTTTTGGCTGCACAATTTAGTTACACGAAAATAACTCTATATTACAAACTACAACTCTGATTCATCTTATTCTAGTGGCCACATTTAATTTAAAAGATCCACTGCAACTTTCATTTGAACATCAAAAGTTGGTAGAGTACAAAAATTTGGAATTTTACATGATTGAAATCTGTTACTCAAATCTGGACAACTTTTACGAAAACTTTTCTAAATAATCAATCGGGTGGAGTTACGGGTCGAGCCACCCGAAGAAACGAAGCTAAGACATAAACCTACAACCCCAAATTATTGTTCAAGTATCTAGACCTACTAGTATTTGTCAGTAATTACGTTTTAATCCTTGGTCAAAACTGTCTTTACAGAACAAGTCCAAAACATGATTTTTAAGTGTTTTTAACCATGTTCAATGTATAACCATATCATATAAATGAATATTAAATATAATTAACATAAAATGCAGAAAAGAACATAAAAAATAATTTAATTTCCATACAAGGTTACGAACCAAGTCACCAAAATCACCCAACACATAAACCAAGCTTCCAAATCTTTTTAACAGCCCAAAATAATAATAATAAAAATCCCTGCCAAGAACTTGATAAACTCAATCCATATACTCAAAAAAATGATGAGTAGGATGTTTTGTTTGAGGTGAAAAGAACCAATGGTATTAACTAGTAACAATAATCTTCAAACAAGAGCACATTAACTAGCAATTTTTTTAGATAGACATGTGTTTTGGGTGGTGTTGATGTATGGTATAGAGATGGAGGACACAATAGAATGAAATTTTTATCTATCTAGATTTGCATGTTATGAAAATGAGGTGATGACTAAGCGATTATTAAGCACTAATATGTAACACTTGATCTAAACATAAGAAATGTGTAATATTTTTATAAATCTTGTGTTAATTTTGATAGTTTAAGGATTAGAGGTTTGATCCCAATAAACGAAAACGTAAAACTTTTAAAATGTGAAACATAAAACCGGGTAATATAAAAGTATAAAACATATAAAAATGTTTGGAGCATTAGGGGAAATCGAGAAATTCTTCCCGCTTGTTGTGCTCACATAATGTATTGTTTGCTAACACAACAACCATACAATCTCGCCTACTTCTTCGCAAGGCGAATTGTAAATCTTCAAGGCTCCAAGAATAAACTAATCCCTTATGGAATGTTCTTGACGCGCCTTTATCATAACATCATGTACTTTCATCCTCAATTTCAAAGTCCGTTGTACGTACTTGTGAACAAGATGATGGAACCTCTAAACGCATCTCTCATGAAGACTTTCTTCATTCCTGAATCGGCAAACACTCATCAACCTTTTGATGATCCATCTAGCGAAAACGCTCAAGGAACTTAGTCTTCTTTTTAAATAGGGTCAATCCTTAGTATCCATGCTTTATCAATGTAATCCAATTTCTCTCATGAAATAAAACATCTTACATTTGATATCTTAGTGTTAGAACCTCTTAGAAAAAATAACTTTGAAATATGATGCATTGTCAAAATCCTTGCATACCTTTTGTAAAGGTTCTGCTTAGCAGAGAGACGGATCTCAAAGTTTTTGCTAGACGGATCCCTACTCTTAGGGAACCGTGGGATTCGGCAAACAGAAAATGCAATTGCAATCATTGTATTTCAAACATGTCTTTAGATCACTTCACACTAATCTAGACATAGTGCCTTAAGGCAAATTGAGTCCTTATCAAAGTTGAGTAGATTTTTCGTACTCACACATAACTCATTTAGATCACACTTGAAACACCCCGTAGATCTATCGTCTCACCAAAACTCATTACTCTTCCGCTCTTATACTCATACATGATCCCTCACATGTTAAAACATCTAGCTTTGGAAATCTCTCAAAACTGATTATAATCATCCTTACCTCAAAATTGGTCGAAATTGATCAAATTCTAGTTTTTCCATTTTAAACTCTTAGGATATCCTCCAAGACATTATGCTAAGTTACTATCTGATCTCTAGGATCATTTAGTTCCATTTGACACTCTTAAATCTTTAGTGTCATCTTTGGTCTCTCATTGGTACTCTTAAAAGTTCCAACTTCTTCCATAAAAGGCAATCATTAGCTACATCACTCATTACTCTTAAGTATTTGAGTACCTCTTCATTTAAGACACTTAGATGGACTGAAACACTCAAGAAGAAATAGGCATTAGATCTTACAAACATCATTGTTACCCTTTCTTAGCTGCTGAGAGACGGATACCTAGGATTAGCCTAGACGGGCCCCTTATTGAAGGGAACTATGGGATCCGTATGACAGATTTATGTCAACTCTAGCTAAAACAATCATTTCAAGCTCATCTTGCTAAATTGAACACTCCATCTCATCTTAAATAAGTTCCTAGATCAGTACAACTATGAAGTTGACACTTGTGCATGCTAATCATCACATTCCAAAGAAGTTTAGTGGCTTAAGTCTTGAATGCACTTGCCAAATCCCTTGCTTTATAAACCACATTGTTAGGACTCCTAAAGTCATCATCCTCATTTTTCAGCACTTAGAAACATTTACAAACCTCTATGAATCATCTCATCATGAGGAAAGCTCCAAGTGGTAACTCATCCACTAAAGGACCACCCAAGAAAATTGCTCGTATTGTACACGAAATTTCCTCAACCGAATCATCTCCAGTCAAATCCACAAATGCAAGGATTTCTCCTCCACCAACTCAACCAATCAAACCAATCCTTAAAAGGATAGTTCCCATAAAACTACCTATGCCAAGCACCACCATACCTCCTAAACCAAACAATCCCATTTCCACTAAACCATCACCATTGGTGCCTAGAGCTATCTCATTCACGACTCCACTCTCATCACCACATCTCTACAATCTAGAGGATTTGCCTTCTAGGCCCTCTCATCCTCCTCCACCGGCAACATTCTCCTCATTAGGAGGAATAATGGTACAAAATTAAGGTGTTGAGTCAACACTAGCTCCGGCTTCCTTTTCGCCATCACCATCAAATAATCCCATTTGGATTATGAGAAATTGTCAAAATCAACCACCTGACCACATGGAAGTTGACACTTCTCTACCACCACCATCATTCTTGGTCGAGCCATCTTCAAATGCGCCTCCACCAATCCCTCCATCGTTTGAGGCTCCCCAACCCGCTTCACTTGATCCTTCGCATCAAGCAATTTCCTTTCTTCCACCAACCACTACCTAGCCATGACAAAGATTCTTATCATTGTCAACATGTTGAAAGTTTGATACCTGAAGTACGGGAAGATCAACGTTTCATGTTTTATCACCTCCTCGAACGTTTTGACGAGATTAAAACTAAACAAACTTGAGCTAGAGGATTTTAGTGGTGTCCTAGTATCAAGCATTACTTAGATAAGCCTAGTAATTCCAAGTCATGTATCGTTCATTTTCTTAGTTTTTTAGAGTCATGTATATCATATCTCTAGTTTTTTTAAATGAAATTACATGATACTTGCTATATTTCTGAGATTATGATTATGTTGTATAATACATATCTTACTTTGATGTTAACATTATTTGTTATATCACCATTGCTGAATTTAGTCATCAGCCAGACGGATCCATGATATTTGCCTAGACGTATCCCCCCAAGGAGGGAACCGTGGGATCCGTGCAACAGAAAACTAGTTTTCTACTAGCTTGAGCCATATTTGCAGGAAATTATGCATTATATACTTGTTTTTCTAACATTTGTTTTGTAGTTATTCAATTTACACATGAAGACTTTGACACTCTAAGCTAGGGGAGCTTTGTGTCAAAGCAATACATTAAAAAATCACTTGCAATATTAGGATTACATTTCATGACGTCCCTTTGCAAAGTTGCAATCATCAAGGGGGAGCATATTCGTCGCACAGACTAAATCTTTTGCAAACTTAGTTGCAAATGAACTAGCTTGGTATTATTTTTTTTCTTGACGCCCTCACATAGGGATGGACTCGTCAAGGGGGATATTTTTTTTTCTTTTCCTGTTACTTGCTCTTTATTTTCTTTCTTTTCTTCTTTCACCTGTTTTTCTTAAAACAGTGTGTTAGTTTATTTTCAAAGCTCTTTTTGTTTCGACAAAAAGGGGGAGAAGAAAGTAAAAACTACGAATTCAAACTTTTACGAATTTTAGTTTTTCCTTAAAATAATTCTATGTTTTGTCATCAACAAAAAGGGGGAGATTGTTAATACAAATAAGCCGTAAAAATGTTTATTTATATTTTACGATCTTCTAATGTTTTGTCGATAACAAACGTAAAATCCTTTTAACGAAACCAATAAAATACGTAAATGGTTTGAGCCAATAGTTTTCTAACACACTTACGTTTTCACATAAAACACTAAAACAAGTATAAGTGATTTTATTATTTAGTAATATATATGTACAACAACTAGTGTTTACATATTGGGCAAATATATACATAACTAGTATGTATTATAATGGGTAAAATCTACAACCCATGGAGCATATCCATAACCCATGGTATTGACCCATACCCATTTGACTAGATGCATTGCATCTATTAGGTACATTGTATCTAATGAAATACCCATGGATCAACCCATAACCCATGACCCATGACCCAAAACCCATGGGCAAAGGGGAGCGTCCCACAGATCCCTAGTATTGCACTTGATGGATCCCTCAAGTGAGGGATCCATGGGATCCGTGGAACAGTAGACATTTTCTCTCTATAAATAGTGAGCCATTTCTTCATTGTTTCTCATCCCTTTCTCACATACTTTCTCTTTGAGTTAAAAACTCTCTAACCCCATATCCAAGTGATCTATGTATGTAGTTTTGTTTTTATGTGATCCTCTAGGTTCCTCTTAAAGGCGAGATCACCACCTTTGAAGTAAAGCAAGCTCAAGTCCATGAGTTGCCATGCTTCCTCATCATCAAGACTACTGAATTTCTCTTGTTGATGGTTCTTTTCTTTCTCCTAAGAAGTGTAGTGTTGAAGACATTTGTGAAAGATGTCTCAAGTGTCAAGACAAAGACATTAGTGAAGGGTGTCGATAGTCCGTATTATAAGCACTTGTGAAGAGTGCTTAGAAGTCAAGACTAGAGGCATTAGTGAAGGGTTCCTAGAAGTCAAGACACAAGACATTAGTGAAGGGTGTCTTGAAGATCGAGTTGAAGGCATTAGTGAAAGGTGCCTAAGATGTACATTCGATATGGTGTGATTCGATGTACAAGATAGATTAGTATTGGGTCAAAGGATATTGTTATCCTTATTGATATTATTGTAAGGAGTAGATCTCCTTTGGGGTTAGGTGATTGGTGTACTGTTGGGTAGTAGTTCCTCGATCGTAATGGAACTCGGTATCTAGCCTAGTACCGCATAAAGGGTAGGCGACGTTGTGATAGGATTGGTTCTCCTTGGTGAAAAGGACCCGGTATCTAGCCTTGTACCGGATAAAGGGTAGGCAACGTTGTGAAGGTTTCTCCACCATAAGGAGTTGGTGTTGTGTAGTGATTACGAACTCTCGAGTAGGTGACTCGGGGAGTGAAGCAGGGCAAGGAAGGTGTCCTTGTAGCCGAACCACTATAAATACTCGCGTTGTGGTTTTGTGCTTCTTACTCTTTATCTTTTCATTACATATTTATATTTCTATATGTTTGTTTATCAACATCCAACACACAACCAAATAGATTGACATAAGTCGATCTAAATACTTTATAACGAGTTTTAATTAGTAAAACTATTCAACCCCCCCTTCTAGTTTTCCACAGAAAAGTAAAAGTATAGGTTGTAAGATATTTATTTAAGGTAATTAAAATATGTAAAACACGTAGAATAAGCGTAATCTAGGATCGGTTCAAGTTTAAAATAGAGTAAATTACAAAAATCGTCCTTGTGGTTTAGCCAAATTACACGTTTCGTCCTTGTGATTTATTAAGTGCAAATATAGTCGTATTTTACACTGTTTCATCCACTTTTGGTCCCCCGTAACTAACAACGTTAGTTTCTGCTAGTTATCTCTTTCACAAGAAGGGTGTTTTGGTCTTTCTACCTTTTATCAATTAAATAAACATCCAAATCTTAATTAAATACCCTATCCCACCATTTACCCCGCTCCAAATCCAAAACACACATAAAAAATTAAAACCCTAACCTTGAAAAGGTAATAAGGGAAAAATCAATTCATTAAAATGGTGACTTGTTTCTGTGGTAGTCAGACCCGTATCCATACTTCATGGAAAAATGTTAACCCAGGACGTCGTTTTCACTCATGCCCCAAAAAATTTGTAAATATTAATTTGTAGTTATATTTTCTCCACAAGTTATTGATTGAAGTACTAATTTGTAGGGAACGGATTGTGGGTTTTTTATTGGTTTGATCCTCCAATGTGTGCTCGTTCAGTGCAAATCATTCCTGGTCTACTGAGGTCAAGAAAACAGCTTCAAGAATCATTGGTTGAAATGGCAGCTGCAAGACGAAGATTGAAGATATGGTTGATTTGTACTTGGGTCTTGTTTTTAGTCAATAACTTGAACTTAAAAATTGACTATAGTCAATAAATCTGGTTATATGTATGGATGTTCAAGTATGAATGGTAATTTCAAGTTTAATGATAGTGTATGTATGCTTTTAAGCTGATATTGGCCTAACTGCAATTATGTATGTGTTATGTACTAAGTCTTGAACTAACAAAAAGTGTATTCATGCTTCACATTGGCATAACAAGTGTGCCCAACTTAAATGGCTGCTATGGTACCATTGGCATAACAAAACAACACATTGGCATCCTTTGTGCCTTTGATGGCTGCCTTGGTACCATTGGCATAACAAAACAACACATTGGCATCCTTGGTGCCTTTGATGGCTGCCTTGGTTTGATCCTTCACATTGGCATCTACAAATGCCTTGGTAGCATTGGCATAACAAAACAACACAAGCTCAAAAATTGTAACAAACAAAAGAACACATCTGCTAGAAAGGGTAACATTTGCCATACATTAAACAAGTCTTTCAACTTGCTAAACTGAAAATTTGCATCACAAATGTGCCCTTAGTGTCATAAGAGTACTACTACATAATAACCATACTGTCATAAGATTACTAATACATAACCGTAAGAAAAGAACAAATCTATTTTATGGTCTTGGATACAGCTTTATTTCTTTTTTTGGACCTGCAGTTATCTTGGATTGACTTGCAGATGTCTTCCTTGGGCTTCTACTTGGTGCCTTTGATGCAGATGCATGTTTACCAGATGTCTTCATTGATGCCTTTGATGCAGATGCTGCTTGGTGACCAGCTGTAGATGGTTGCCTTGGTGCCTTTGATGTAGATGCATATGTTCCTTGGTGACCACTTGGTGCTTGTTCAGCAGTTGTAGATGACTTTGGAGATGTATAAGATGGATCTTTCCATGGATTTGGTACCTTATAGCTTCTTTTGTTATGAGCATGTACCCTACAGTTATCAAAAGTCACAATTCCACCTTTCCTAGTTAACTTGCTCTCTTTTACCATTTCAACCATCTCACCTACACTCTTCTTTCTCTTTTTTCCTGGTCTACTTATCTGTGGTGGAATATAAGGTGGAATCAGTTTTGTTTGGTTAAACTGAAACTTCTCCCAAAACTATGGACCATGGACTAGGTTGACTTTATGAGAGTATACATTCCTCCATGTTTCTAACCTATATGATTCATGAACCCAATCCTCAGGGATATGAACTTCCATACCATTATCTGCCATGTTAAAGATGGAAGCAACTGCATGTTTACATGGGATTCTAGAATTTTCCCTTTTCCTACAAGAACAATGCCTAAGATTTAGATTGACCACACACTTATCACTCCAAGGACCCTTAACTTCAAATAGTTCAGCTCCATTCCATTGAATTGTGTATTGTGATGCTTGTTCCGTTATAGCTTTGAAAACCTTAGTCACAGTTGGTGTTAATAGAACCTCACGTTTTTCAATCACCTTCTGAACCAACACAATCCTTTTCATTATATATTCCCTAACATATTCTAGTGCAATATAAATAGGACTATCCCTAGCATCTAGCAACTTACAGATATTGTTGATCAATAAATCACAATGTGCCCTTCCTGTCATAAGTATGTACATACATTAAGCATATTAATAATGAACTAAAACGAAGTAAATTAGGTCATAATTGGTTATCTGAAAAGTGGCTTCTACTTCAATGCTTAGGATGTATTTTCCTCAACCACTCATGTGCCTGCCTATTGTGTGACAACTGGCAATTTAGGGAGTCTATTTTAGGTAACCGCATTACGTTAAACTAAACCGAGCTTTTCCTTTATCACTATTTTTATAAACCATGACTTGATTTTATATCGTCTATTGGTTTTTAAGGATTATTTCACTATTGAATGAGTTATCGTATGAGTTTTAACTCTATTTGGTAGGCACTATTCGATTCGGCACTAGAAAAGCCTAAAACGAGAAATAACGTAACTTTTAGACCGTAACTCGAAAATTGACAAATAAATAGTCAAAACTCGTGGAAAAACATAAATAACGATGTTAGAAAGTCGAATGAATGTCGTGGGACACTCGGGGGACAATATATGAGCTCGGAAATGGGTAAACGGGACGTTTTAGGAAAAATGGCTACCACAGCCCCTCCTCTTTTGCTTAGGCCGGCGCCCCTCCTCCCAAAATTATTTATTTTTGAGTCCCTATCTCTAAGTATAAATACCCCCTCACTTTCTTCATTTCACTCTTCACTTTCTCTCTCTAAAAATCTGTTAGGATTTAGTAAATCCAGATTATAAAGAGTCGGTCACCTCAAGTGTATGTAATCGTTAGAAAGCTCGTAGTCGTAGATTATTATAAGTTAAGTAGTATTTAGTTTAAGTAACACCGTGGAGGACGGACGGGTCTTTACCCACTGTATGCCTGATCCATAGCCCGATAGGTGGCGTTTTATGTAATGACTATAAATACTCTCTACCTCCCAAGGTAGAGAGTTAGAGCTCATAATAAGATTTTTCTTTCTCTCACTAAAGTTCCCAAACCTCTAACTTTCTCTCTCTAGAATCATCTTGTATGCCTACTTTGTGTTTGGTTTGATGTGTATGTGAAATCCAATATGTTACAAATGGTATCAAGAGCCATGGTTTGATCATCTCTTACATATCTTTGGATTTCTAGTGACTTTTAGGTGGTTTTAGAGTTTGAAAAAGTTTAGTGGTTTTTGGATCATTTCTAGTGTTAAAGTTTGAATCTTGGGTGTAGTTTTGTGTTTAGAATCATTGTATGTGCTTGGGTTTTGATTTGGTAAGCTTGAATCATCGTGGTTGGGTTGTTTTTGGATTGAAAAGTGGTGTTTGTTTGATTTTCTAGCTAGCGACTTGAGCTATGGATAATTTATCTTGGTAGCGACTTGCTTTGTAACTTGGTAGCGAGTTGTAGTAGAAGTTCTTAGCGAGTTGAGCTTAGCGACTTTTCTATTGAGACAAGCCGACAAACAGTACACTTAGTGGATTCTCCACTACGGGTAGCGACTTGGTGAAAGTTAGTGACTTGTACTTAAGTTTGTTAGCGACTTGGTATTAGCGATTTGGTGCTTAGCGAGTTGCTATTTAGCGACTTGACATATTAGCGACTTGGTGCTTAGCGAGTTGCTATTTAGCGACTTGACATCTTAGCGACTTGGTACTTAGCGACTTGCTGTCAAAATTTGCTAGCGAATTGGTTCTTAGCGACTTGGTTCAAGGTTTCTTAGCGAGTTGGTTGATTTTTTTAATACGGTTTTCTCTTGATTTAGTAAAATCCCGTGAAAGAATCTATTTCCCGGTTTAATCATAGAGTTATAAAATCCCGTTTAATCTGTTAACATGTCTACCAACGTACCTACAATCATCTCCACTGTTGTCGAGGATATTCAAGCAGCTGGTTCAGATACTCGTCCACCCATGCTTGACAGAACTGACTACGACTCTTGGGCTCAAAGAATCAGATTGTACTGTCTTGGAAAGGAAAATGGGGTCAACATTCTCAAATCGATTGATGAAGGACCTTATCAGTTTGAGACTGCAAGAGACTTAATTGATACAGCTGCAGATGGAACAATGATCTATGGAATAGACAGACCAAAGACATATGATGAGCTCGATGATAAGGAGAAAAAGAGATTCGATGCTGATATCAGGGCTTCTAACATCATACTTCAAGGTCTTCCAAAAGATATCTACAAGCTGATCAATCACAACACCGAAGCCAAGGCCGTGTGGGATAATGTCAAGATGCTTCTCTCAGGTTCTGAACTTACTATGGAAGACAGAGAATCACAACTCTATGATGAATTTGAGCACTTCAAGATGAAACCAGATGAGAGTGTCTATGAGTATTACGTGAGATTCCACAAGCTTGTGAATGATATGAGAAACATCAGAATGACTATGCCAAACATTCAGCTGAACTCAAAGTTTGTGAACAACATGAATCCCGAATGGCACAAGTTTGTCACCTCTGTGAAGCTAACCAAAGGATTGAAGAATACAAACTATGAGCAGCTCTATGTCTTCCTTCTTCAGAATGAGAGACATGCTATGTTTGAAAAAAGGATTCTTAATCAGTTCAAAACAAACCAGGGAGAGATAAGCTCATCAAATGATTCAACTGCCTTCTACTCAAACATTGGAATTACCACCAAAGCATCTCAAGTTATACCCATGGGTAATGGTAATCACAAACTCATTCCTGACCCAATGTTCAAACAAGCTGATGCTGATGCACACGTGGGAAACTTCATTAATCAACTGGCTCTCATGATCAGTCAAAACATGAACTCTCTCCCACACACCAACAACAACCTCAGAACATCATCTAATCCACACAATCAGGCCACTGTCAGAGATGGGAAGGTTATGGTACAACCAGTTCAAGAAGGGCAGTATGAACAAGGAAGAGGTAGAGTTGATAGAGGGTATGTGGCAAATCAGAATAGGGGAAGGAATGGAAATCAAGGACAAGTAAAGCCGATCAATTGTTACAACTGTGGTGGTGAGGGACATATTGCAAGGAACTACACATCGCCAAAACACCCTCAGAATGCCGAGTACTTCAGGGATAAGATGTTGCTAGTGCAAGCTCAGGACAATGAAGCAGCTTTGGATGAAGAGGAGTTACTGTTTCTTGCTGAAGGGAATGCCAAGACATATGATGCTGATGTTGATGAACAGCCAATTCAGGAGATTGGTTAAAATCATCAGAATGCCTTTCAAGTAGCTGATTGTGATGCATTTGCCTCTGATGTAGATGATGAACCTACTGCTCAAACAATCTTCATGGCTAGCATCTCACCTATGGTTTCTCCAAAAGTTTCCTCACCACAACAAACTGGTCCATCCAAAGACAAAATCATTTCTGAGGTACTAAAACTATACGATGAAGTTGATGAGCAAAAGATACATGATGAAGTACAATCAACTGTAATTATTGAGTCAGATATTGAAAATATGGGTAATGTCGATGTTGTCCCATATGATCAATATGTTTCCTTGGTCAGCTGTTGGACTTGGAGGTTTAGCTACTGTTGGAGTGACATCGGTTGCAGTTTCAGATTAGGTGACCTCT
>BPTQ01000008.1:218632657-219059900 GCA_019973895.1 Chrysanthemum seticuspe | reverse complement strand
AATATCGTTTAAGGGTGGTTTTCGGCAAAGTTTAAATGACCGTATTTAATTCATTACAACTCCGCTTGACAAACAGTCGGACATTTTGAAAAATATGCTTGGCGAACTTACATTTACTAGAAGACATCACTTTATAAGAAGTTCTACATCAATGTTAAAAACGACCCTCAACATGGTCCTTCGTTGCCGTAGTATGTGTCTAATAAAAACATTAGTTTTTTTTTTTATATAATATAGTTACGGCAACTTTATATAAACGCGTGTAATTTAATCGTTACAAGTCCGTTTTCTACGTTTTATATGTCCTCGGAATCGTAATAATATATACTAATATATTTTTGATAAGTCGACAAAATTTACAACGCCTAAGCCTCATTTTTGACTAGTACAAAGTGGACGTAACATGCTGAATTTTCTGAAAATTATAATTTTCGTCGCTTAACTGGAAAAATTCATAACTTCTTCGTTATAACTCCGTTTTAATCCGTTCAAGCGGCCACTGTTTCGTTTTAAAGTGTATTTTCTAAATATCTAGCCCAAAATATTTTACAAACTGTCGGATTTTCCAGATTTCAAAAATAAGGACAGACCCTTTTTAAAACTTGTCGAAATGAGTTTTTCTCGCGCCAAACCTATTCTAACCCATTCAAAACAACTCCGAAGCTATTCTAATCCTACCATACACCTTCTTAGGGTGTCATGGGTTCCTAGGCATCACTAAAATAATATGTTTCAACGATTAATTATAGGATGACATATAGTAATTTATAGCACTTAAAAACAATTAAAGTGGTATAGACATCACATAACTTGCATGTTTTACTTGAGCATGATAAAAATGAACATAAAAATAAATATGAAAGATGAAATGAGTATGAAATGCTTACTAGTTACTTGATGAGGTTTTATGAACAAGGTTAATCCTAAACACCCTAGGTTTTTATTTCAAAACCTAAACTAAGAGTGTGTCAAGATTGTGAATTAACTTGACTAGTAAAATTTTTGATGCTCTTCCTTATGCTTCCTTGTGGCTGGTTGGTATTCTAGAGAGAAGAAGTGAGGATTGAAATTTTACACTTTATGAAATGAAATGAATGTGTAGTGTTTGTTAGTTTAAAATGAATATATGTTATGATATTTAGCAAGAAATGGTGTGAGTCATCCCTTGTGTCGACACAAGGGTGACTAGCACTTGCTAGTTGCATTTTTTTGTTTATTAAGTATATTTAAGTAGTGTAAATGTGTAATAACTTAGGGATAGTTAGTAACTTGTGTAAATATTTGAGCTTGTAGGGTAGCGTTAACTAAAAATAAATTTTAACTGGTCAAAATAAAACATATTGAAATCATAAAAATTATAAAAATACATTTCTTGTAAAACTTGAGTGAAATAATAATTATCGTGTAGTATTTACGAAAACCGTCGTAATTATATAAATATAACAATTTATATACGAAATAAATTTAAAACACTGGGTAAACTAATAATATTATTTTTATAATCTCAATATGAGTATAAAAATATATCTGGATAATTTTTGGAAGTGTCGGATGAATATTCAAAATAATCTTTACGCGATAGCGTTTATTTAATAAGAAAATAAACGTTTAATGTAAAAAGCAAAACCATGCACGAACCGATATGAAATGATGAATATTGAGTTTGAGAAATGACCGGAAATTGAGAATTGTGACATTCTTCCCATGTCAGCGGAATCACGTCCTCGTGATTCAATTAATGATAACTATAGTCCGATCCTCGACAAGGGTTCTAAAAATTCATGCTCGTGTATGGTCTAAATGATTATGTCAATGCTCATGCATATGGGTTCCTCATCCAACTAAATACGTTCTCGTGCTATCGTGAGCATTTCCCGTCCTAAATACATGCTTTCTTATGATTAGGCTTGAAGAGGCGGGCTTTCCCATTCTCGAGCGAAACCCTCAAAAGATTTTTAGGTAACCGATTTTTACTTAATCTCACAACTCATCAAACAAGAACTGTCATGAGATTAGGCTAAATCGGTTTGAGCAACAACTTGTTTCTAGCTTGATCTTTGCAGCTCATCAAACAAGAACTGTCGCTAGGATCAAACTGGAAACAAGTGGTTTGAAGAAAATCTTTTGAAAATTTGGCTCGATTACGGAATTGCCTACACATATGAGACTACTACTCCCTTCATTGCATGATTCTTCCTGAATTAGACATAGGTGATCAGGCTATGTATAATTTAGGAGTAACTATGCAATGCTTGGACTAATCGTCTCATATGATGTTTGATGTTGAGTCATAAGTCCGCATGTATAAGGAGTATGCACTTATAATGATATGATGAGATGCTATGATGATGTAGTTATAGTCTAGGGTCAATGATGCAACCTAGTTCTCTATAAATGTTAGCCTTAATAGTATTATTAAAAGTGATGGTCATTCACATTTAGGAACTTTGTAACTCGTGTTAGATATCGTGATAGAATAGTCAACGGGCTCGTGGATTGCGCTAAGCTAAATGGCTAATAGTTATGTTAAGCTAGCCTTTTATTAAGTGTAATCCAATCCAAGTCCACGAAAGCCCAAAGGAAGCCCAAGCTAAAGCCTTTAGGGTTTTATGCCTCTTGTACTATAAATACCCCTCAAATGGTCATTTGAGGGGTGTGCTTGAAAGTGTGTGTGTGTGTGTGTTTTTCCTTTGGAATATACAACATCTTGTGTTCATCTTTATCTCACATATACACGGTTTTATACATCAAGTCACCATCTTTCTCATCTTATTTCTACGCATATGTTTGTGTTTGGTTTGTTCGTGTTCTAAGCGTAACTTGGGTTACGTGTGTTGGGTTTGCTTGGTAAAGTGATAAGGTTGATAAAAGTAAGAACCTACAATTGGTATCAATTGCCTAACAATGTTTTAGGAGTGTTTGGTTGAAGTTTTTGTTTGTGTAGTATACGCGTAGTTTCGTTCTCAAAGATTCACGCTTAAAGCTTTAATTTTTGCACTTAAAAATTCAAGATTCTTGTGGTTTAAGGTTTATTTGGTGCTAAAGTTTCAGTTTTTTGCAAAAAGTTCGAAGCTTTACGCGTTTTGGTTAAGTTTTAAACTCGTTTTTGGTTCGTTGGTCATTTCTACTCGTAACTTTTCTAGGCACTTTGGGTGAAAAAGGTCAACATTTTTGGGTTATTCGAGTGTTTTTAAGGATATCTGTGCAAGCGAAATTGTTTGAATCGTTGGAATTTTTTTACGAATTCTTCGAGCTTAAACGGTGACTCAGTGCTTCCCTCACTTGAATAAGTTTGTGGAACACTTCGACTTTTGGATATCTCTTACACTGTGATAGTGTAAAGGATTTTTGGGCAAAACCCTAATCTTACGCGTAAGTTTCGACTTACGCGTAGAATACTTTACGCATAAGCATTTTTCTTACGCCTAAGTTTTCCTTACGCATAAGCTAAATCTTACGCATAACTTTTTCTACTCGTAACTTTAAACCTACGCATAAGATCCTACGCCTAAGGAATCCTACGCCTAAGATCCTACGCATAAGATCCTACGCCTCAGCCTTGTCTACTCGTAACTTCCTGTTTCTACGCCTAAGCTCTTTCTACGCATAAAAAAAAAAAAAAAAAAAAAAAAAAAAAAAAAAAAAAAAAAAAAACTTGAATAAAATTTTTGAGGAGACTAAACGTTCAATTTTTACGCGAGATTCAAATTTTGGTTTAACTTGAAAAATTTTGGTCATAAATTCAAATTTTTGGGCCTAAATTCAAATTTTTCGGGTCAAATTTGGTGTCAAAATTGTCATAACTCAAATTTTTCATACGACATTAGAATTGATTTTTATAGTGAATTTCAAATTTTGGGCGAAAATTTTTTAAGAACCAAGGTTACGAGTACGACTTTCAGAAACACCTCAACCGAGATTAATCTTCATCAACAACAACTCCTTTATCGTTGAATCGATCCTACATCAACTTTATCAGATCATACCTTCATCAATGGCAACTCAACAAGACATTCATGCAGCCGGTGCCGAAAACCGTCCTCCTATGTTGGCAAAAGGTGGTTATCTTCAATGGACAAGTCGAATGCTCCGTTACATCAAGACCAAACCTAATGGCAAACTCATGATTAAATCCATTCAGGATGGACCCTTCAAGCCTCGACAAGTTAATGTACCTGGAAATGCAGATGCAACACCTCCCGTCGCACCATCTTCTCATCTTCAATACGAATCTGAATATACTGCAGAGGATCAGAAACAAGTCGAAGCAGATGACATGGCAATTCATATTATCCAACTGGGTTTACCAATAGACATCTTTGCTGCGGTAGACAGTTGTGAAACTGCTTTCGATATGTGGGAACGTGTTAGACGACTTTGTCATGGAACAGAAATTGGTCATCAAGACATGGAGAACAAGTTGCTAACTGAATGGGAAAAGTTCACATCTACACCAGGAGAATCCATTGAATCCTACTATGGAAGGTTTTGCACTTTGATGAATGAGCTAATCAGAAACAAGCTGACACCCAGAACTATCGTTCAAAACATCAAGTTCCTGAACAATCTTCCAGAAGAATGGGGACGATATGTCACTATTGTCAACCAAACAAAAGACTTACATCAGGTGAACTTTGATCAACTGAATGATTTTCTGAAACAAAACCAAGCTGAAGCGAATGAAGTCAGGCAAGAAAGATTAGCAAAGAATCATGATCCATTGGCACTTATTGCAAAGACTCAACCTTCAGTGAATACACAACAACAAGCTTCATCATCTTCCAACAACAACTTGCAGCAATACATACAACAACCTCAACAACAATTCTATCCACCAGAACAACAAGTCATTCAACAACAGTATCCACAATACCAGGAACAAGGAATCACTGATCTCGAATCTGATCAAGAAGACCCTATGTCCCAAATACTTTCTCTCTTGGGTAAAGTAATCAAAGGTCGTTATTCCACACCTACTAACAACAACCAAAGGATATCATCAAACACTCGCAACAGGCAAATTGCACAGCCGGGTGTGAATATGGGTCGTCAAGGACAAATGGTTGGAGTAATTGGGAATCAGCAGGGATATGCTATTGGATTTCGAATGGGTAATCAGGCGGTTCCGAATCAGGGTAATAAGATGGGTCAGAATGTTGGGAATAGAGCAGTGGATAATCAGAATGGGCATGTTGCAGCTCCAGTCGTTGGGAATGTGAATCAGGGTAATCAGATTAAGTGCTACAACTGTCAAGGAGTGGGTCACATGGCAAGAAACTGTCCCACTAAACCGCACAAGAAGACTGGTGATTTTCTTCGAAAAGCTGCTTTGTTAGCAGATAAGCAAGAAGCGGGGTTACAGTTGAGTGCTGAGGAAAATGACTTTTTCGCTATTGTGTATGAATTGGAAGACCTCGAGGAACTCAATGCGAATTGCATCTTCATGGCAAATCTTCAGGAAGCTAAGTATGACACGGAGTCAGACTCACCTCCTGTCTATGACGCCAACGCCGTATCTGAGGTACCAATCATTGATCCATGTTATAACTATGTCATATTTGATGTGTTTACTCATGACGAACAGCATTCTGTGACGCCAGCACCTACTTACGATACATACCTAGACAATCCGAGTTGTAGCAATACTAACTCTGAAACTCCAGATGTGGATCCTAGTGGAGGCTGTGTGGCACAAAATACTGAGACTGATGAGGAAACACGTGCTTATGTTGAATCATTAATCAATCAATGTGGCATTGAAGTTGAGAAAGTTAGAACGGTCAATCGTGATGTTAAGGCCGCGAATGCTAAATTGACCGCTGAGCTTGAGAGTTACAAAGAGAACGCCAGAGCCTATGAATTTCATACAAACAAAATGTCAGAATTAGAAATTGGTTATCGAGATTCTGTTTTAAGAGAAAAAGATTTGCAACTCAAGTATGACACACTTGATGTGAATCTGAATTTGAAAATCAAATCTTTAAACAAGGAAATTTCTGATCTAAACAACCAACTTTCTAAACAAAAAGCACTATTTTCTGAACTTGAAAAAGAGAAGAAACAGTTGATCGCTGATTTTTCAAAACGAGAAGATTCTCTTCTTGATGAAATTCTGGATAAAAATGAAACTATCAAAAAATTGGATAATTTACTTCTTACAACGGGTCATTCCGCTAAGACAAACAAGATGCTTTCTAATCAAGTAAATCCGATTTTTCATACTACTCAAAAAATGGCTCTTGGTAACTCACCTCCTTCGTTCCTCAAGAAAGCTCAGAAAGAACGGAATGTGTTGAACAATGGAAAACCATTGCATGAACCTATAATTGTGCATGATTCTCTTGAAACGTTGGAACTATCTGAGGAGAGTAGATCAAAAATGAAACAAAAACATCCGGAAATCAAACCTATTGATTATAATAAATGGAACCAAATTAATGGTATTTCGTTTGTTTCTCAATCAACGTTTTCCACCAAACCAAGTGTTTCATACAAACAATCAACACCAGTTTCAAAATCTGTTTCAAAACCAGTAGAAGTCTCAAAATCTCTTTCGAACATTGAACAAATGTCTTCAAACAATCCTTTTAACACAAGTGATGCGAGAAGTATTTTAGAAAATGTGAAAACTAGAATTGCGGATCTTCAAGAGACTGTTAAAACTAAAACCAACATTACAACAAACATCTGGTTTTCTAGTTTTGATATTGAACAGAAAAAGTTTTTTGAAACTCAAATTGCCCCTCAGCTGACTAACATCAACTCAAGGGTAATCCATTTTGAACAAGCCTTTTTGAAAGAAACAACTGACTTTGTCAAGGACCATAAATCCCTGATAAAGCAAGCTAATGAAAGTGTTGAACACATCAAACTTTTGGAAAATTTGAATGATTCTCTCTTCGAAGATGTTCTGACTACTGATATTATGTCCATCATTTTGCAAACATATTCTGTTGAAGATCATGAAAGACTCCAGTCTGAGACCTCCGAAATTGTTTCAAAATATGAAAAAGCTCTTATGAAACTTGAAAAAGAAAATGTCTCATATTTTAAACAACTTGATCGAAAAACTGAGGAATGCAAGTATGAAAAATTGTCGTATGAGCGTGCCTACAATGACATGAAAGCGAAAAATGATCTTTTGAGGCCTCAGCTGGAAAGTCAAAAAGGAAAGGTAGTGGAAACTGTGATTACAAAACCATTGACTGCGGAGAAAGCAAATGTTCCCAAATCGGTTTCCAAACCAAAAATGTCTGTTTCTATGCCTCCTCCAAAAGTCAACGAGAAAAATGTTTTATCAAAACCAGTCAGTCCACCTGCCCTACCTAAACAAAATGTTGATAAGGGAAAAGCGGTTATCGAGAAACCAAATGTTTTAGCACCTGGCCTTTTTAAGATGAGTACCACCAATGCGTCTGCCTCCACATCTAAAACATATGGAACAAATGACATTAGTTTAGAAAAGCACTCTAAAGAGACTAGGAAAGCTGAAACCACTTCTCTAGATAAAAATGTGAATCCTAATGAGTGTGCCTTACCTTCTACAGGACTAGGAAGCACCTCTAGGAGCAGCAAACTAAAGCCTAAGAGCAATACAAGGAACAATAGAGTCTCGCTTGCCTCTAAGAGTAGTCGCTTGAATAAAGAGAAGAAAGTAGAAGAACACACTAGGAGTTTACCGCTTTGTAATAAGAAAGACATTTCATCTTAATGTAATGAACCTATGAAACTTGCTAAGTCTAATGAATCTGTTGAATCTGTTTGTTTAACTTGCAAGAAATCTTTAACTAATGTTCATGATGATTGTGTTTCTAAGAATGAGATTGTTAAGCCTGTTAAGAAGAATGCACCCAAAAGAACTTATGCTAAACGAATAGGAAGACTAGTCGCGAGACTTAGGCTTTACACTACTGATAGGGAGCATAATGTTTACTTTAGGGATGACATATGGAAACCCACGGGTAGAACTTTCACACTCGAGAATGGTAGAATGAGTAATGCACCTGTCTTACCAATAGATGACTTCTATGAGTGTGATCAGGATTTTACCTCTAACCCAAAGGAACCAAAATCAAAACGGTTTCAAAAATCTTCTTCTTCTGTTATTGGCAGGTTATCGAAATATGTCTTTGGATCGTCGACTCGGGTTGCTCCAAGCACATGACCGGGAATCTGAAGCTGCTGATCAATTTCGTCTGGAAATTCATGGGAACCGTACGTTTCGGAAATGATCATGTAGCAGCTATCATGGGTTATGGAGATCTACCTTTCGAAAATTATTTGATCACTCAGGTTTACTATGTCCAAGGGTTGGGACACAATTTGTTCTCAGTCGGGCAGTTCTGTGATGCAGATTTAGAGGTTGCTTTTAGGAAAAATGCTTGCTTCGTTAGAAACTTGGATGGCACTGATCTCTTAACTGGGAATCGTGATACAAACTTGTATGCTATCGACATCAATCAAATGGCCTCTTCATCACCAATATGTCTTATGACACGAGCATCTGGAACACAGTCCTGGTTGTGGCACAGACGGTTATCCCATCTCAATTTCGACACCATCAACAATCTTGCCAAAGACAACATCGTCAATGGACTTCCAAAGTTCAAATACACCAAGGATCACTTATGTCCATCATGCGAACAAGGAAAAAGCAAAAGAGCATCATATAAACCCAAATCCGTACCTAGCTCGGAAGCAAGGTTGCATATGTTGCACATGGACTTATGTGGCCCAATGAGAGTTGAAAGCATTAACGGGAAAAAGTATATTCTTGTTATCGTCGATGATTATTCAAGATACACATGGGTTAAGTTTCTGAGATCAAAAGACGAAGCACCAGGCATCATCATCACCTTTCTGAAGCGTATTCAAGTACTTCTTCAATCTCCAGTAAGGGTTGTAAGAACAGACAACGGCACAGAATTCACTAATCAGGAGTTAGGAACTTATTTTGAAGATGTTGGAATTACACATCAGACATCAGTTGTTAGAACTCCACAGCAGAATGGGGTAGTTGAAAGAAGAAATAGAACTCTTGTGGAAGCTGCTCGCACAATGCTAATCTATTCTAGTGCACCGTTATTTCTATGGGCTGATGCGGTTGCCACTGCTTGTTTCACTCAGAACTGATCCCTAATCCATCCAAGATTCAATAAAACCCCATATGAGCTTGTTAACAACAGAAAACCTGATATCTCTTACTTTCACGTGTTTGGCGCTTTGTGCTATCCTACGAATGACAGAGAAGATCTTGGAAAATTGAAAGCTAAAGGTGATATTGGAATCTTCATTGGATATTCAGATAACTCGAGGGCATTCAGGGTGTATAACAGAAGAACTAGGAGGATCATGGAGACGATGAATGTGAAGTTTGACGAACTGTCACGAATGGCTTCTGAGAGACTCGCTCTAGAACCCGCACTAAACCGACAGACTTCTGGACACATCAGTTCAGGACTCGTACCTCAAAGAGCTCAATCAACTTCGTTTGACAATCCTAAAGAACAAGAATGGGAGAATTTCTTCGAGTTAATGTTCGATGAATACTATGGTGGAACTTCGACAAATGCATCAAACCATCATTCCGCTGCACCCGCTCAAAATCATCCTCCACCACCAACAAAAGATGCATCTACAACGGTCAAAAACAATGCACCAACTCCATCTACATCATCTACATCTACTCCAGCTATTGCACCCGTTCTCCCAGCAGTTGATGAGCAAAACCAAAACCAGAACGATGCAACGTTAGATGAAGACTTATTTGAAAACCCGTTTGCTACGGAATCAGCTGAATCTTCTTCATGCTTACGAGAACCATCTAACTCGCATACGTATAACCAACGGTATCCTTCTACTCTGAAGTTGACTAAAAACCACCCAATTGAACAAGTTATTGGTGAACCTTCAAGGCCAATTCAGACGAGACGTCAACTTGCCACCGATTGCGACTTGTGCATTTACCTTTGCTCAATTAGCAATTTAGAGCCAAAGAACATTCACGAGGCAATGGCAGATCCCGCATGGATAGAAGCGATGCAGGAGGAACTTCTCCAATACCGTCTTCATGACTCTTAGGAAATGGTTCCAAGACCAATTGACATTCGCGTCATTGATCTCAAGTGGTTATGGAAAAACAAAAGGGATGAAGAGATGACTGTAATTCGCAACAAAGCTCGTCTTGTGGCCAAAGGATATAGACAAGAGGAAGGGATAGACTTTGAAGAGTCATTCGCGCTGGTAGCTAGACTTGAAGCAGTCAGGATATTCTTAGCCTATGCAGCTCACAAAAACATCACGGTTTATCAGATGGACATTAAGACCGCGTTCTTGAATGGAACTCTGAAAGAAGAAGTGTATGTGAGTCAGCCAGAAGGCTTCATAGACATGGAACATCCAGACTACGTCTACAAACTCAAAAAGGCAATCTATGGTTTAAAACAAGCTCCGAGAGCGTGGTATGACGAACTGTCCTCTTTCCTTATCCAAAACAATTTCACCAAAGGAACAGTTGATCCTACCTTGTTTACACAAAAATGCAACAACGACATTTTGATTGTTCAGATTTACGTGGACGACATCATCTTTGGGTCCACTAATCCGAATCTTTCAAAACATTTTGAAAATCTCATGAAAAGCAAATTTGAAATGTCCATGATGGGGGAACTAAAATTCTTTCTTGGTTTACAAATACATCAGTCCCCTCGTGGAATTTTTATAAATCAAGCTAAATACACAACTGAGATTTTGAAAAATCATGGTATGGATAACTGTGACTCGGTCGGAACACCAATGGTAACTTCACCAAAAATTGGAGCCGATTTGTTTGGGAAACCTATTGATCCGAAGAAATATCGGAGCATGATTGGTTCTCTCATGTACCTCACTGCTAGTCGACCCGATATTCATTTTGCTGTTTGCTTATTAGCACGGTTTCAGGCTAAGCCTACCGAACTGCACCTCAAAGAGGTTAAACGGATCTTTCGGTACCTGAAGACATCCATTCACATGGGACTTTGGTATCTGAAGGAATCCGGATTTGATCTAATTGCCTTTTCAGATGCGGACCACGCAGGTGATCAAGTTACAGCAAAAAGTACATCCGGAGGAGCACAATTTTTGGGTGAAAAGTTAGTAAGCTGGTCTTCAAAGAAACAAGATTGCACTGCAGTATCAACTGCTGAAGCTGAGTATGTGTCTCTATCTGCGTGTTGTGCTCAAGTTCTATGGATGAGAACACAACTCACAGATTATGGCTTTACTTTCGATAAAATACCTATGTATTGTGACTCGAAAAGTGCCATAGCCATATCATGCAATCCTGTTCATCACTCAAAGACTAAGCATATCCGTGTCCGCTACCACTTCATCAAAGAATACGTCGAAAATGGTACTGTTGAATTATTCTTCGTGAAGACAGATTACCAACTCGCCGATCTATTAACTAAAGCCCTTCCAAAACAAAGGTTTGAGTATTTAGTTCGACGAATTGGAATGCGAAGCCTAACCCCTGAGGAGTTAGAACGTCTTCTCGAATCTTCTTGAAAATGATTTTCCAAAAAGCTTCGCTGTAAATATTTTTGAAAAACAAAATACAAAATTTGAAAAACCAACAAAAGCAAAATATAAAAATATAAAACTTTCAAAAATACAAAAACAATATAAAATCAAAAATCCAAAAATATTCTTCTCACGACATCTCTCTTGTATAATCGATATTCTGTACGTATCTAGAAATGTCATTCAACAATGATACGGGCATGTACAGATGCTTGAGCGAGAGTTCTTTAATGTTTTTCAAAACATGTCGTTTCTCAAAATTTTCTTCATAAAATGGCTTTCGTATACATCAGTACGAAACCCGGACCGAAATGATGACTTTTGATTATTTTCAAATCAAAACTCGTGTTTTCAAAGAAAAATCAAGTGTACGCTTCAGTGCACTACATTTAAAAATGGTGAGAAATCATCATCATCTTGAGCACCTTTTCAAGATTTTCAAAATCTTTCAAAATATTTTGTGCTCAAGATAACTCCCTCTAAAACCCTTTAATTGATTATGCTTTATTAAAGGGGGAGTATAAAACAAAAATTTTCCAAATTCATGCTTAAATCAAATCCG
This sequence comes from Chrysanthemum seticuspe, assembly GCA_019973895.1. Lineage (NCBI taxonomy): Eukaryota > Viridiplantae > Streptophyta > Magnoliopsida > Asterales > Asteraceae > Chrysanthemum > Chrysanthemum seticuspe. Next base: position 219,047,776 of record BPTQ01000008.1, on the reverse strand, counting down.
TTTGTCTCCCCAAAAGATTCTAAAATGTTGTTTAATCCGTTGATATAAAAAATGTCACGCTTATGCTATTTTTGAGGGGGAGGAGACGTGATTAAAATGTGATCAAAAATGTTTAATGATCGTGGTTTGAATCTCATAATGAGCTCGACTCAGACGGAACCAATGAATTGACGAGGAATCATGTACCATCTCAAGAAACTTTCTATGGACTTGACCAGGACGGGTAATAATTTCAAGCTAGTTCTCTAGTGATGTAAACGTGTCTCGAATCAGTCTAGTTCATTTAAAGTCGATCAATTCAAAAAGTGCGAACTCTACCCTCTATGTGCAGATTTCTGTCAAAACTTATAAGCACATGTGAAGGGGGAGTGTTTCTGAAAATATAAAACTCACGGAGTGTTTCAAACATGTTTTCTATCATAAACACTCTGAGAGATTTTCGTGAAAAATAGTTTTATGGCAACAATAGGACAGTCATGGAGTTATAAGGTGACTAAGGATAGGGAAATCCGTCCTATGATCCGCCAGAGCCGGAGGGATCTACCCAAGGACATCACAAATAGTTAGTATTAGAAGTCCTTAGGAATGATTGAAAAAAGGAGTATTGTGAGAAAGGAGAAAGAAGGGGTTGAAGAATTAAAAAGAAAAGTAAAAGAAATGGTGAAAAGAAATAGCCCTCCATATTCAACTTTAGGGCAGAAACCGGGTTCAATACATATGCTACTGGTTGTCACTTGATGACACTGGTATTGAAGACCAAGACGTCATGGACCCAGTGACGCACTGCACTAAACCTTCTAGCCACTCAATTCCTCTCAAAAGGATTTGTTTCATTCTCACTGGGAACCCTACATAATCTATTGACTTTCTCTTAGAGATCGTTGGTATTGAAGAAGGAGACCCTCTCCCTAGTCTCCGCTCAGGAAAACCATAATGCACTATTGAGTCTAGAGCCACGAGATTCATCAAAAGATCTCATAGGAACACATGACATGACATCGCTTGTTGTTCATCATCAAGGACACAAGTGATATATTCTAGAGTCCTACGCAGGTCTTAGCAATCTGCCAGAACATTTATGAGAAGTTTCACATCTGTGATCTTCAGTGATTGAATGGAAACTCCTGCCAGGGTCAACATCAAGCAGCCCTGACAGCAGGTCACTTCGGTTACTCCCCGTGGATTACGCTTAGTGTGTCTCAAACGGTTTACAATCGTGAAGTGATGCTTCGGTGTACTTCAGCGACTCATCTGAACTGTAGATGTACTTCGGTATATCGCGTTATCTCACTTGTGGGACTCCAGTTCAGGAACGGCCTCTGTGAGAATTAGAGACGTGTTTTCACACTATGCTGTTAACACCCTCGAAATTCAAACTTGTAAGTGCCGGAATCCGCTTATTACTAACCTGTTTTTATGTTTTCTTCTTATGGAAGCTCCGGAGCGGATGGATCGTGCAGACTCGCCACATGCTCATACCGAAAACACATGAAAATTCTCATCATAATCAAAGGCTACACAAAGTTAAAGATGATTCTTCATCAATGTCAAAGAATATACAAAGTTTAAAGACTCGAGAACTACGTCAGTGGTAAATCAAAGTCAAATAGAAGTGTGAGCATGGTGGAGAAAGACGTGGAGATACCTAACCAACAAAGTTGACAACGGCAGACAACCACATTATCTGATCACAAAGCATGAAGGAACAAAGAATCAAGACTATTCGTTATCTACACGCAAAGTTCAAGCTCAAGGAAAGTAAAGATCTTATCAAGTGGAGCATCATTTGAATGACCACCCCTTAGGGGGAGATTGTTAGCCTTAATAGTTTTATTAGAAGTGATGGTAATTCACGTTTAGGAACTTTGTAACGTGTGTTAGATATCGTGATAGAATAGTCAACGGGCTCGTGGAATGGGCTAAGCTAAATGGTTAATCTTTAGGGTATTCTAGCCGTTTATAAGCTTAAGAATCCCAAGCCCAATCCATGTCCAACCCACGAATAGCCCAAGCAAAGCCTTTTAGGGTTTTATGCCTCTTGTACTATAAATACCCCTCAAATGGTCATTTGAGGGGTGTGCTTGAAAGTGTGTGTGTGTGTGTTTTTCCTTTGGAATATACAACATCTTGTGTTCATCTTTATCTCACATATACACGGTTTTATACATCAAGTCACCATCTTTCTCATCTTATTTTTATGCATATGTTTGTGTTTGGTTTGTTCGTGTTCTACGCGTAACTTGGGTTACGTGTGTTGGGTTTGCTTGGTAAAGTGATAAGGTTGATAAAAGTAAGGTCCTACAATTACTGATGCTCTGATGCCAATCTGTCACACCCCCAAATTACCTGTTTTGCAGCGGAATGGAATTCCTGGGGGTTTGACTGTCATAGCATCACAATCACAGTTATATCGAACGACCTAAAGTGTCGTTTTGAAAATATCGTTTGATTCAGTAAAATAATCAGAGTTTACAAAACATAGGTCCCAATAGATTTCCAAGATACCAAAATAAGTTTGTTACAACCAAACGATAGTTAAGTGCATAAAATATAGGTGAGACGCGTCGACACCGCGACTCTATGATAAGTCCACATGCATGCCATGAAGTGAATGCCCTAGATACCTGAGATAAAACATGCTAAAAGTGTCAACACAATGGTTGAGTGAGTTCATAGAGTTTGGTTAACAAGTGTCACACCCCCAAATTACCTGTTTTGCAGCGGAATTGAATACCTTGGGGAGGACTGTCATAGCATCAAAGTTACAGTTATATCGAACGACCTAAAGTGTCGTTTGGAAAACACATCGTTTAATTTATTAAAACAATCAGAGTTTACAAAGTGTAGGTCCCAAATGAAAATCAATGTATGCGGAAGTATATTTGATACAAGCCAAACGATGTTTTTAAAGTGTATAAATCCCATGTGAGACGCGTCGTCACCACGACTCTATGATATGTCCAAATGCATGCCATGGAGTGAATGCCTTAGATACCTGAGATAAAACATGCTAAAAAGTGTCAACACAAAGGTTGAGTGAGTTCATAGAGTTTGGTTAACAAGTAAAGCCTTAAAAGAGCGTTCATGCAACAAAGTCTAAGTTTTTGGTCATATAGAATAGTTCACAAAGCAAAGGCATCGTAAATCCACTCAGTTCCAAGTCCCGCCCATACAAAACTTGCAACCTGTGTGTTTACAACCCACTGCTAAAATAGTATGACAATCATGTATATGCACATTAAGATGGTTAAAAATATAAATGTCACCACAAGGGTCTTCCAACAATTCGTGTTGGGATGTTCCTCCAACGCTCACGTTGGGCTGTATCCATATAAATGGCCTTCCAACATATAAATGATGGGATGTTCCTCCAACGACGCACGTTGGGCTGTATCCAAATTAATGGCCTTCCAACATATAAATGATGGGATGTTCCTCCAACGACGCATGTTGGGCTGTATCCAAATTAATGGCCTTCCAACATATAAATGCTGGGATGTTTGTTTAAGTTTAGTCAATACACACACCAAGTGTAGAGTATAAGTAATGTTGTTTGGCAAAAGAGTTTAAATGTTTGGATAAATAAGCATATATCTCGCCCCAAATAGTTTATAGGAATTTAAATGAGTTAAAGCGGGGTATGAACTCACAAGGAAAGTAATAGCATTGGTTCTACTTCATCTCCGAAACCCAAATGCGTGTGTTATCCAAGGAGACTTTCAAGTTTAGCGTAACACAATCAAGTATAATGCAATCAAGTGTAAATGTTATTAAGTATAACTGTTATCAAGTATTATGCAATCATGTATAAAAAGTATAGCGTAGCATAAAAGTGTAAATATTTGGAGTATTTGTATTTATAAAAACAAGTAGTTGAGCATGTATCTCCCCCAAAAGTTTGTAAACAATTAAATAATAGAAAGTGGGGCTATGAAAACTCACCTATTGCAATGGTTATGATGACAAAAGTGAGTACACCGAGATGTAGCGTGATACTTTAACCTTGACCTAGTGTGAATGATATGATACGTAATGAGTTATGATGTTATGATATGCATGCATTTCGTATGTTATTTATACCATTTGCGAGTTTTGAAAAAAAATAGTACTTATCGACGAAAAATATCCTTTTGACGTCTTGACTATCCTAAAATCACTTTACAAGTTTTTACGTCAAAATGTCATCCTATAATGGTTTCGTAATGATTTATAGTGAAATTATCACTTTTCGTCGTAAAATAATGTCGTCGGAAATTTATTGAAAGTGCCAAAAATGGCTTCGAAAAACTAGTCGTAAAATGGTGTACGTCGATCGTTAGGAAACGAACTCGACGGTTTTGGAAAGTTTGTATCAAAATCTAGAAGTTTCAGTTCAGGAGTTTTTGTCATAGAGGTCTCGAACATAAAGTTAATAAAGGGTAAAGATGGTGATTTTGTCTAATTGTTGTGTAAAAAGTGAGTTTCGGCCAATTTTAAGCATCCGTAAATAATTTATTAAAACTCCGCTATACAAACGGTTGGTTGTTTTGAAAAATATGCTCGGTGATCTCAATTTTATTAGAAGACATTTCGTTCCAAAAAGTTTTACATCATCGTTAAAAACAGTCTCCAACATGGTCGTTTCAGCTACCGTAACACTTGTCTCGTAAAATAATATAGTTTTTCAGAAAATAATAGTTACGGCAATTTTATGAAAACGTGCATATCTTTGTCGTTTCAAATCCGTTTTCTACGTATAATACGTCCTTAGCTTCGTATCAAAGTATACTAATATATTTTTGATAAGTCGAAATAATTTGTGAAGCTTAAGGCTCGTTTTTGACTCGAATAAAGTAAAAAGAAGTTGCTGAAATTTTCTGAAAAAATATATTTCGTCGTCAAACTTTAAAAATTCATAACTTCTTCGTTATAACTCCGTTTTTATCCGTTCAAGCGGCCACGGATTCGTTTTAAAGTATATTTTCTAAATATCAAGGCCAAAAATTCGTGCCTACTGTCGGATTTTCCAGAAAAATAAAACAAGGACAGAACACTTTTATATACTTGTCGAAAATAGTTTTTCTCGTACTAAACCTATTCCAATCCCTTCAAATCAACTCCAAAGCTAATCTAATCCTACCATACACCTTCTTAGGGTGTCATGGGTTCCTAGACATCATCAAGACCAACATGTACCAAGGGGATAATTATAGGATGACCATATATATATATAACACTAAAAATCATGTAAAAATGGTATAAACAACACAAGTCTTGCATGTTTGCTCCAAAAATGAAGAGATAAATATAAAATGAAGATGAAATATGTAAAATGATAGAAATATGCTTACAAGTATTATGATGAGGTGCAAAGAACCAAGGTTAGCCTAAACACTCTAGGTTTTTATTTCAAAACCTTATTAAGAGTATTATCTAGATTGTTTTAACACTTGAGCTTGGAAAAATTTTGTGATCCCTTGGATACACTTGGTAGAACCGGTTATGGAGAAGGAAGAACAAATAGAGAGAACTTTTTACTTGACTAACACTTGCAATAATGAAATAAATGAAGTAAGTGAAGTATATATTTAGTTTTGTAGAAAAAATCTACCCACCAAGACTTTCTTTCCCCCCTTGGCCGGATTTTAGGGGATATGTTTCCCAAATAATTTTTTTTTTTTTTTTTTTTTTTTTTTTTTTTTTTTTTTTTTTTATTGTGTAAAGTTGTTACAAATATAAGTATAATGTATAGTTAAGTAAAAAGTGTTGTAACTTGTACATAGTTGTGAAGTTAAAGTGGTATGGACTAAAATAAATTTTAAGGGATCAAAGTAAAGTATATTGAGATCACAAAAATTGTAAAAATACATTTCTTGTAAAATTTGAGTGATATAATAATTATCGTGTAGTTTTTAAGAAAAACGTCGTAATAATATAAATTTAACGATTTAAATACAAAATAAATTTAGAACATTAGGTAAACTCAAAATATAGTTTTTATAAACTAAATGTAGGTATAAAAATGTATCGGGATCATTTTTAGAAGTAACGGATTTAATATTCAAAATAATAACTCACGCGATAACGTTCATTTAATATAAAATTTACGCGTTTAAGGTGAAATGAAAAATCATGAATAAATTGATATGAAATGATGAATATGGAGTTTGAGAAATGACCGGAAATTGAGAATTGTGACAACAAGTAAAGCTTTTAAAGAGCGATCATGCAACAAAGACAAAGTCTTTGGTCATTTAGAATAGTCCACAAAGCAAAGGCATCGTAAATCCACTTAGTTCCAAGTTCCGCCCATACAAAACTTGCAACCTGTGTGTTCACAACCCATTGCACAAAATATAGCGTATCAAGTAGTCAAGTATAAGCTGTCGTAATAGTTCACCATATAGCACCACGTATATAATAATGTATGCCAGGCAAAGCCCCTAGAATAAATAATATGCGTCCCGTAACATAGTGGACGAGAGGTTGGCCGACCTCTAATAGCGCTATCCATACTACCTACTAATAGGAGACTAACAATGCGAATGTACGAACAGTACATCATACAACTATTATATACAATTAAGAACACTCCGAACATGGGAGAATTTGCACTGCTCCGAACATGGGAGACTTTAGATTAAAAATGCTCCGTTCCCATAGGGAGACATTCTGCTCCGGACCGGGGAGGCTTTATAGTGATGCTCCGAACAAGGGAGACTTAGATTGAAAATGCTCCATTCCCATAGGGAGACATTCTGCTCCGGACCGGGGAGGCTTTATAGTGATGCTCCTATTATAGGAGACTTTAGGTCAAGGTCATAACACGTCCGGTTCAGTAAGTTCAAACAAGTCATAAGTTTGTATTTAAGTTCAAGAGTTCCGTTCAAAAGTTCGTAATTAAGTTCAAAGATTTAAGTCAAGTTCAAAAGTTCAAAACAGTCAAAGAGCTCGAATAATATCAAAAAGTTCAAGATAGTCGAAGCGTTCAAAATCATGTCAAACAAGTTTAAAATATATCAAAAGGGTCCTTGTACAAGTTAAAAGAGTTTAACTATATGTCAAAAGGTTAAAGGGTTCAATATTATGTCAAATAACTTCAAAATAGTCAAAGGGTTCATTATAAAGTCAAACCAGTTCAAAATGGTCAAAGGGTTCAATGTTACGTCAAACATGTTCGAAATAATCAATGGTTCAATATTAAGTAAAAGAGATTATTTATATGTCAAAATGTCTTAAAATCAAGTTAAAGTGTTCAAATCTATGCCAATATGTTCCTATCAAGTTAAAAGAGTTCAATTATATATGTCGAAGAGCTCAATATCACGGAAAGTGGTTCAAATAATAGTGTTCATAACATAGTGATCAATTTTAGTTCGGGCACAATCTACTTACTAGCATAAGTAGTGAAACAAAAGGGTACAAGTCATGATAGTTCAAACAATATAGTTTGAGTTCATATTAGTGTAAAGTAAAAGCATGAAGTTGAGCATGTATCTCCCCCGAAGAGTTTATAAAACAATTAAACGAGTAAAAGTGGGGCTACGAACTCACCTGGTGCAATGTTTATGATGACAAAAGTAGATACACTGAAATGAGGTGCGATCTCTATCCGCAACCTAATATGAATGATATGTTCTAATATAAGTCATGAAACAATGTCGTGCATGCACACTCATATGATATCCATACCACTTGTACATTTTGGAAAATAAAGTTTATCGTCGAAATATATGTTTATGACATATTGTCAAGTTACCAAATACTTTACAAGTACTTACACCGAAATGATATCCTACGATAATCATTTAGTGATTTATTATGAAATTATAACTTTTCGTCGTAAAATAATGTCATTTGACAATTTCATGAAAGTGACTAAACGTCCTTGAAAAGTTAGTCGTAAAATGGTGCACATCGAGTGTTAGGAAGCAAACTCAACGGTTTTTGGGAAGCTTGTATCATTATCTCAAAGTTTTAGTATTTAAGTTTTCATCCTAGAGGTCTCGATCACGGAGAAAAATATAGGTTAAGTATGGTACTTTTGTCCAAATATCGTTTAAGGGTGGTTTTCGGCAAAGTTTAAATGACCGTATTTAATTCATTACAACTCCGCTTGACAAACAGTCGGACATTTTGAAAAATATGCTTGGCGAACTTACATTTACTAGAAGACATCACTTTATAAGAAGTTCTACATCAATGTTAAAAACGACCCTCAACATGGTCCTTCGTTGCCGTAGTATGTGTCTAATAAAAATATTAGTTTTTTTTTTATATAATATAGTTACGGCAACTTTATATAAACGCGTGTAATTTAATCGTTACAAGTCCGTTTTCTACGTTTTATATGTCCTCGGAATCGTAATAATATATACTAATATATTTTTGATAAGTCGACATAATTTACAACGCCTAAGCCTCATTTTTGACTCGTACAAAGTGGACGTAACATGCTGAATTTTCTGGAAATTATAATTTTCGTCGCTTAACTTGAAAAATTCATAACTTCTTCGTTATAACTCCGTTTTAATCCGTTCAAGCGGCCACGGTTTCGTTTTAAAGTGTATTTTCTAAATATCTTGCCCAAAATATTTTACAAACTGTCGGATTTTCCAGATTTCAAAAATAAGGACAGACCCTTTTTAAAACTTGTCGAAATGAGTTTTTCTCGCGCCAAACCTATTCTAACCCATTCAAAACAACTCCGAAGCTATTATAATCCTACCATACACCTTCTTAGGGTGTCATGGGTTCCTAGGCATCACTAAAATAATATGTTTCAAGGATTAATTATAGGATGACATATAGTAATTTATAGCACTTAAAAACAATTAAAGTGGTATAGACATCACATAACTTGCATGTTTTACTTGAGCATGATAAAAATGAACATACAAATGAATATGAAAGATGAAAATGAGTATGAAATGCTTACTAGTTACTTGATGAGGTTTTATGAACAAGGTTAATCCTAAACACCCTAGGTTTTTATTTCAAAACCTAAACTAAGAGTGTGTCTAGATTGTGAATTAACTTGACTAGTAAAATTTTTGATGCTCTTCCTTATGCTTCCTTGTGGCCGGTTGGTATTCTAGAGAGAAGAAGTGAGGATTGAAATTTTACACTTTATGAAATGAAATGAATGTGTAGTGTTTGTTAGTTTAAAATGAATATATGTTATGATATTTAGCAAGAAATGGTGTGAGTCATCCCTTGTGTCGACACAAGGGTGACTAGCACTTGCTAGTTGCATTTTTTTGTTTATTAAGTATATTTAAGTAGTGTAAATGTGTAATAACTTAGGGATAGTTAGTAACTTGTGTAAATATTTGAGCTTGTAGGGTAGCGTTAACTAAAAATAAATTTTAACGGGTCAAAATAAAACATATTGAAATCATAAAAATTATAAAAATACATTTCTTGTAAAACTTGAGTTAAATAATAATTATCGTGTAGTATTTACGAAAACCGTCGTAATTATATAAATATAACAATTTATATACGAAATAAATTTAAAACACCGGGTAAACTAATAATATTATTTTTATAATCTCAATATGAGTATAAAAATATATCTGGATAATTTTTGGAAGTGTCGGATCAATATTCATAATAATCTTTACGCGATAGCGTTTATTTAATAAGAAAATAAACGTTTAATGTAAAAAGCAAAACCATGCACGAACCGATATGAAATGATGAATATTGAGTTTGAGAAATGACCGGAAATTGAGAATTGTGACAGGTCTCATCAGAGCTTTCATCCACTAGCTTTCTTTGCGGTTCAGACTTGGGAATGGGAATAGGAACTGCTTCCTTAGAGGGAACTGTCCTTTTGAGTGGAGGTTTCCTCTTTTGGAACTTTCTTTGACTCTCAGTGCTTGTAACACTTCCTGCACTTCCTCTTCTGGTTTTCCTTGTAGGTGTACCAGCGGACTTTTCATCGAGAAAACCTACTTTGCCTTCTTCAACCGCTACCAGATATCGTTTGTACGAGTACAGTTGTTTGATATCATCGGTTATAAGGGGATCTGGCAGCACTGCACCTTGTTTCTTTGTTGTAGAGTCCTTGAACCTGACTGAGAGTGTGGGCTCATACAACATGGAGTGTTGTTTGGGGTCATCGAGTCTCAAGGAAATATCAGGATTATACCCTAGAGCTCGTTGGATCAACAGTTTGGTATATCTGACATACGGGATTTTGGTGCCAAGCTTTTTAAGGAATGACATCATGTCGTCCCATATCAGAGCTTCAACTTCAATGTGTTTAAGGTTGACCAAAGCCCAAAAGATCTGCAGTTCCATGAGCTTGGGATGCTCATAGCCACTGTCACGTCCAGAAACAGATTTGGTGATGATGATGTAGAGAGTTCTCCATGGCTGAGGAATATTCTAAAGATCCACGGATGAATGCTTAGTGATTACTCCTGTAGCTTCGTCATAACCAATGTCGATCATGAATTGCAGAACAGTCTCTTCAGTTGGTGCGGCATTGTATTCAGTTGGTTCGATGACAGGGATTAGAAGAATAGCCCTTAAGTCTGCAGGTGTGATGGTGACTTGTTTGTCATTGAGCGTCACTGTCACATCATTTTGTCCTTTGATCTTTTGCATTGTATTCCAGAACTGGTGAATATAGATCTCAGGCACTGTAGCAGAATTGGTGAGCATGTTCTGATAAGGATGATTCTTCAGAATATCACAACAATTAAACAAGAAGATTCCGAGCAGGTGAGAGTATCAAAATCAACACGAACGTTGTTCTTTCCTATCTTCATCGGATAGCCATTAGGGAAGATATCAGCAATGGTGAGAACATTTAGTGCTTCCACATTCTGCAATTGAGTGTCCATGTTGTGAAGATCGTTGTAAGCTCTTAGACGAGGTCTAATATTATATCTAGGAACATATAATAACGAAAGCGGAATATTCAATAAGAATTAACGTTATAATTAACAAGGTTTTTCATTATCATAAACTAACTAAACAATAATAAAGATCAAAGACTTGATCTTTAACACTAACTAACTAAACCACTAAACCCTAGGCGTTTTCCCAATCCCTACGCCTAGGTTCCCACACACACACACCTTTAGACGTCTACATCTTGTACGTACGTGCTAAAACTAATGACCCTATGTCTCTTTATATACTAGAGACATCTAGGGTTTACAAGAGGAATCATAATATAATTAGGAAACAATACAATTAGGAAACTAAATATTCTTTTAAGCATATCTTCTAGAATCTTCCAAATCCTCCATCTTTTTGTAGTTTCCTTCTTGTCACTTTAAGTCCTTCATGTTTCATTCTTCTTATTTTGTATCATCAAATCTATAATAGACCCAACAATCTTCCCTTATTTGATGATGACAAAACAAACACGATTCTTGTACAAACTTCCCTAGACGAAGTAGCAGAAGTTGAGAAAATTAAATCTCACCATGAATGAAACAATCTTCCCCTTGACTTAAACATGTCACTTAAACATCTCTTCCCCTTTTTGTTATTATCTAAATAGGGAACGTATGCAAATAATGATCTTGACCACCACGAACCAATATCATACTTCCAATCTAAGCCATCCAATGCTTCAAATCACCCACCATTACGCACCATAAGAAAAATGGATCCAAAACAATAGAAAACTCTAACTAGTAGTAGTAATAATGATCAACAGTAGTAAAAATCAAACACTTCCCCTTGAGTGATGCATGTAGATGGTTAAACATTTAACAATAAGCTTCCCCTGAAACCCATATGTTAACCATCTTCTTGATTCTTCAAATCTGTAGGCTCCATGTAATGATCACTAATGAAGAAAACCAAATATAACGAATTTGATGAAGAAGTAGAATTTCCCAAACTTGTGTCTTAAATCTTGTACTATCCACGGAACTCCATACTTATACGAAACACCAAATATAAGTAGACCGCAATCCCTTGACAAAATCCTCAACTAATATGAGACACTGAGCACTACAATGTAACTCCTTTAAGTGATAGCCAATGTGTGCATAGAGCATCATAAGAAAAATCACACATTGCTAGATTCATCAAGCTATATGATAAGAACACAAACCTGTGAAACTCAACTACAAAATCAAATAAATGATATTCAACCTTCTTCGTAATCAATTAATCCATAAGAATCAAATACGAGCCTTTTCGAATCCTTTTAAGAACATAAACTTCTTCCTGTGTGTGTGAACAATAACCTGTGTGTGTGTCGTCAAAAATCCATAACAATCGTCATGCTCGACTTCCCCTCAATTCCAAAACAGGCCTATTAGCAACACTTTTTCTGTCACTAAACTGTCGCTAATCTGTCACTATCATGATTACTCCTTCCTCTCAAATCAGTTAGCGACACAAATTCTGTTGCTGAACTGTTGCTAAACTGTCTCAAATCAATGAGCAATACTTTGCGTCCAAGCAGTACTTTAAAAAAAAAATCAGCAGTACTTTCGAACTTGGGCAAAGCAGGAGAGACTTAATAGAAATATAGTGACCAATATTAACCTGACAATCGAACAATATTACCCATCATAGCCACGTGCTCACCTCCATGTGACAACAGATGCCAATAGAATAAATAAACCAGTAAACCACATGATCACACCTTTGACTTACATGAATTGTATCAATAACCAGACACCGTACTCGAGTAGGGATCCAAAAAAAAAATATTAAATTCGAGCCTCAATAAAAACTCTAGTCACTATCCTTCACGTGAATGTCATGCGCAGTATAACAAAGACGTACCTCCAGTAGAAAACATCTATGGCTTCAATTCTTGAATACACTTTCCCACTAACCAATCAAGAATGATATACCATGTTGATGTAAACATGATCTCCTCATCACACCCAATCAAATTAATACACTTGTGCTAATTCCAATAGACATCAAACATTGATTAGCAATAATATTATCCAATCATGTGATCAAACCATGAATACATTCGTCTCATGATAAATTGAACCTGTTCTCACGTAACTTTACTAACCACAATCTTTGTAACCAATTAATATATCACGCATTATCAAAAGGTATTAAATGTACTGTCAGTAGAAACTCATGAGACGAGTACTAACTTTAAGAATAACCCATCACGTGACCACATATTAGCCTCTATCAAACATCCAATAAATAGTCCGAGAATAAACCAATCATATTACGTTAAGTCCCATGTGAATATGTCCATGTGCATACGATTCACAATACTCATTATCACCAATCAATTAAGTAGCCAATCAATATTAATACACCAACCATATAAAGACTTTCACCGTCCAATAATATTTACATCAAAATAGCCCCATACGTCCCATCAGTACGAGGTAATATTAACGACCAATTTGACAAACATATAAACAGCAAAACTCGATACCTTAAAAATCAAATCTGAAAAACCATTCTCAGCAGCCAGTTTCGACATTGAATAACTTTTTATTGCGAGCTTCGATCGACAATCCCTCCGGTGAAAAGTTAGATGACTATATAGAGAACGTCCACCCAAAATTTCGTCACGATCCAACGGTTAACGAAAAAGTTATGATCGATTCAAAACAGTGCTGTATAAAAATACGAAAATTTTGAGATCCGAATTTTTCGTCTTTTTCATCATTCTTCGACACATAAAACCTTGTAGATCCCTATATTAAGAGCTCCCCTCTCTGATACCAATTGATAAGATCGTTTATAAGCTCAGCTAGGGATAACAATAACATATACATACGCAGCGGAATAATAAAGAACATCAATGTTATTGCTAAAGGTTTTCATTCACTAACACTAACTAACCCTAGACGTTTATAGGAACACGTCTAAACTACTAACTAATAACCTAGGCGTTTACATGAACATACGCCTAGGAACTAATCACTAATATACTAAATACTAACCTAGGCGTTTACATGAACATACGCCTAGGAACTAACAAACTAACCATCACCCTAGGCGTCCCCTAAACGCCTGTACACACACACACCTTTGGTGTTCACATCTTGACACCCTTAATCTAATTCCCTGCCTCTCTTTATATACTAGAGAGTCTAGGGTTACAATTGACTACTAGGGACTAAATAATAAAGTCTTCTTTAACAAGTAGGTCCCTCGTGTTTCTTTCTTTATCAATTGTCTTCATAAGTCCTTCATCTTTCATATTTTGTCATAATCAACTCAAATATAATTCCCAACACATGTCGTGATCTGAAAGATATTTAGCCAAAAGAACCAACATATCGAAAGACATTATGTTAGTCAACAGATGGTTTTATTGTCTAATTATTGAATGTGATATGTCGATGATTGTTACGAGTCCAATGTCACTTGTTTGTCCAATAGTCCAATGACGTCGTGATAAGTTTCGCGAGTTGATTAACTTTAAGTTTTAAAGTCCATGTTTACACTTATTTTTCAAAACTTATTAAACGATTATGCTTATTAGTGACATTATTGGTTTCGTGGCGTTATGATTTATTTATTTACATGTTTGCACACGTAACAATTCATAATTAAGGTTAAACTAGGCTTAAGCGTAGAAATGGCAAGCTTATGCGTAAACAGGAGTGATTATACGCGTAAACGTAAGCTTATGCGTAGGCTCTTGTCTTACGCGTAAGAAATATTACGCGTAGGAAAAGAGGACCTTACGCGTAGAGCTTACGCGTAAGCGTATATGGAACCTTACGCGTAAGGCTTACTCGTAAGAGTCAACCTTATGCGTAGAGGTCACTGTTTACGCATATCCTTCACAGGATACGCGTAGTCCCTTATGTAGAACCTTACGCGTAAAAGTTACGCGTAAGATTTCTCTTACGCATAACATGCTACGCGTAAGGTGATCCTTATGTGTAGATGGCAAATACCCTTGATTCTGAATTTTTCACGCATAATAAACCTGGAATAATTTAATCATAGCACCAATATTAACACATACATTCAATTATTTTCAGATCAAGTCATGAATACTCATAAAACAGTTACGCGTAAGAAGACTTATGCGTAAACCTAAACCCTAGGAATTACGACTAAGAATTCTAGCCATAGGAAATGCACAAAACTTGTTCTGGTAATACTAAGAAGTCAAGTGAGTTGTTCTGTCCAAGTTTTAACATCAAAATCATAGCGAATCAAAAATACCCAAATTTCAAGAACATAAACCCTAATTTCTAATTCAAGATCAATTAGTGTTTCTGGGTTGGTTTTGAGCCTAGATATCATCAATTCATTATGAGAACAACATCAAACAAGCAACTAATTAACCAAAAACGTTCACACAAGGAAGTACCCAATTTCACGCATAAACCCTAGTTTTCAAAATCAATCAATTCGTGTATCTGGGTGATGTTTAATAGAAAAAATGAGATCATTGAAGTAAGAAAAACGTTTTGACACAATCATTTTAACCATAAACACACACACTTTATTAGGTGTTCATACGCTTATGCGTAGAACACCAAATCAATCATAAGTGAAGATTTAACCGTTAGTTTTTACCATAAATCAAAACGTTTGTTTAAAATCTTGTTACAAACACATAATCACTTACAAATTGATGATCAAGTAACCGGATTTGATGGATGATTTTTATGCGTAGGATGAGTTTGGTGAGATATTAAATGTAGTAAATTTAATGAGTTTGGTGGAAGTTTTATGAAAAATAACTTTGAGCTTTTGACAGTTTTAGCCCCTCCACCTTTTCCATTTACATCCATTGTCCATAACTTCCATTTTGGTTACCAAACGAAGGATATTTGGAAAGAAATTTTGACGACACTCCCCCTCGACTTAAGAGATAATGAAGTTTTATAAATTGTAGTCCGAGGAGTGTCAGTAAACCAGAAAAGTGACCACCATTTAAAGAAACAACCGGGATAAAGTAACATGCAAGTACAAGGTTTTATGAAACTGAAAAATATTTGTTTTCTCCCCCTCAACACTTGATCGGGAAAAAATACTGAATTTTGAAAGATTTGAGTGTTGACGAAAGATTTGTACTTGCCACGTTAAAAGAAGTATAGATAGAAGAATATTTTTGTTGTTTTATCAGATTTTATAATTTTGTATTTTGTTTTTGAAAAATATTTACAAAAGAGGTTTTGGTGTTTGACTGGTTTTAAGAATGTTTTAAGAGTTCATCCAGTTCCTCTTGAGTCAAACACCGCATACCAATCCAGTGGACCAACTCATTAAACCTAGCAGGAGCTAAGGCTTTGGTGATGAGATCTGCCAATTGGTATTCTGTACCCACAAAGTATAATTCAACTGTACCCTGTTCCACGTGGTCCTTGATGAAATGATATCAAAGATCGATGTGTTTTGATTTCGAATGTTGTACTGAGTTGCACGAGATCGCAATAGCACTCCGATTGTCGCAGTACATCGGGATTTTGTCAAACACATAACCATAGTCTTTGAGTTGTGTTCTCATCCAAATGACTTGAGCACAACACGCCGACATGGCTACATATTCTGCTTCTTTTGAGGAGAGCGATGTACAATCCTGCTTCTTTGATTGCCATGACACCAGTTTATCACCAAGAAATTGTAATGCTCCTGAAGTACTTTTATGTGAATCTAAGCATCCTGCGTGATCAGTATCTGAAAATGCTATTAGTTCAAAAACAGAATCCTTCGGATACCAGATCCCCAAGTTAATGGTTCCCTTGATGTATCGGAGGATTATTTTAGCCTCAGAGAGGTGGGTTTCAGTTGGTCTCGACTGATAACGGGAGTAAAGATATACGACAAACACAATATCAGGCCTGCTAGCTGTTAGATACATGAGAGACCCAATAATACTACGGTATTTGGTAGGTTCCACCAATTTCCCGTGTAAATCAACATCTAGCTTCTTGGTATGAGCCATTGGTGTGGCATAGGTGTCACAGTTTTGCATTCCAAATTTGTTTAACAACTCAAGGGCATATTTGGACAGACTCAAGAAAATACCACGGGGTGATTGATGAACTTGCAGTCCTAAAAAGAACGTAAGTTCACCCATCATTGACATTTCAAAATGTTTCTTCATTAGTTTTGCAAAAGCGATTGAGTACTTTTTATGTGTTGACCCAAAAATGATGTCATCCACGTAAATTTGAACAATTAAAATATGTTCCCCGTGATATTGTATGAAAAGAGTTGGGTCGACCGAACCTTTGGTGAAATTATTGGCAATGAGGAAAGATGATAACTTATCGTACCACGCCCGAGGAGCTTGTTTGAGACCATACAAAGCTTTGTTCAGTTTGTAGACATGGTTCGGGAACTCGGGATCAACGAATCCTTCTGGCTGGCTGACATAAACCGTTTCTTTCAGTTGACCATTCAGAAAAGCAGTTTTGACATCCATCTGAAAGACCGTTATATTCATATGAGCCGCGAACGCGAGAAATATCTGAACAGCCTCAAGACGAGCAACCGGAGCGAATGATTCTTCAAAGTCAAGACCCTCTTCCTGTCTATAACCCTTAGCCACCAGACGTGACTTGTTTCTGATTACGTTCCCTTCAGCATCCAATTTGTTCTTCCAAATACATTTGAGACCAATGATGTAGACTCCTGTTGGTCTTTCAACCAGTTCTCATACTTCAAGACATTTGAATTGGTTGAGTTCTTCTTGCATGGATTCAATCCAGTTGTCTTTTGTCCTTGCGTCTTTAATGTTTTTAGGCTCAGATTGGCAGACAGTGAGTGCATAGATGCAATGTTCACCATCTGTGTGAAGACGTTGTCTTGTAACGACTGGTTGATTCGAGTTACCAATAATGTTCTCAAGAGGATGGTCTTTGGTTCAACGATGTGTAGAGGGTTGATGTTGGTATACATTGTGCAGATTTTGAGGATTCAAATGGCTTGTAGATAATTCCGCAACATCAGGTGCAGCAGTTTCATTAGAAATGGGTTAAAGAACGCATTTGGATCAAAATCTGCAGGTGGGGGTACTTCATTAAGAACATCAGCAGCTGGTTCAGCGTCGTTGGAAGCAGTTTGTTCAACTGTTGTTCTAGAGTCAACTGGTGGTGCTTCTTCAACAGTAGTTGTTGTAGCAGGTGTATCAGGTATAAGAGTATGATCAGGTTGAGCAGCGGAAACAGCGGATACACCTGGAGCACGTTCATCAATGTCATCACTAAACAGCGGAGCAAATAGCTTTTCCATTTGATGACGAGTAAGTTGGGGGCTTGGTTCAGCTGATGATGGGGTTTGAGGGAAGTTTAAACGGTTGTGACCGGGTTCCAAGCTGTTATGCTCAGAAGCCATTTCAGTAAGTTCATCGAAATTTGCATGAATCGTTTCCATAACCTGTTTTGTATGACGATTCCAGATCCGGAAACCCTTAGAATTTTCACAATATCCTATAAAGACTCCAATGTCAGCTTTGGCTTTAAGCTTTCCAAAGTCATCACGATCATTATTTGGGTAGCAAAGGGATCCAAATACATGAAAGTGTTTGAGATTCGGTTTATGGTTGTGGATAAGCTCAAAAGGTGTTTTGTTGTGGCGTTTTGTAATCATTGAACGATTTTGAGTATAGCATGCAGTTGATAGAGCTTCTGCCCACAAGTAATCTGGAAGTTTAGCATTGATTAACATTGTTCTTGCAGCTTCCACTAACGTACAGTTTCGTCTTTCAACAACTCCATTTTGTTCTGGTGTACGTGCAATAGATGTCTGATGCTCAATTCCCACTTTCTCATAAAATTCTCGAAGAGTTTGGTTCACGAATTTAGTTCCTTTGTCTGTTCTGATTTGGCGGACGGTGTTTCGGAGCTGAACTTGAATTTTCGTGAGAAAGGTGATGATCATCTGTGGAGCTTGGTCTTTACTTCGAAGAAAGTAGACCCAAGTCCATCGTGAGTAGTCATCGAAAATTACCAAGATGTAGCATTTGCCATTAATAGTTTGCACGCGCATCGGACCACACAAATCCATGAGAAGAAGATGAAGCACATGCTGAGAGATGTGTTCCACCTTTGAAGGAAAATGAGCACGAGTGCTTTTCCCTTATTCACAAGCTGAGCAAAGGTGATCTTTAGAATATCGAAATCTCGGGAGACCTTCAACAAGTTTGTGTCGAGCAAGGTTGGTGATGGTTTGAAAGTTTAAATGTGAGAGACGACGGTGCCATAGCCAGGATTTTGTTGATGTTGCCTTTGAAAGTAGACAGATGGGAGATGAAGCAACCATGTCTTGCATTGAGATTGTGTACAGACTAGAATTGTGAGAGCCAGACATTAGATCGTTTCCTTGTAGATCACGAATGAAACAAGTTTTCTCCCGAAAAGCAACTTCCAAATCTCCATCACAGAATTGACCGACTGAAAAAAGATTGTGACCGAGGCCTTCCACATAATAAACCCTGCTAATTTCGATATTGCCATTGATATAATCTCCGTAGCCCATGATAGTTGCGAAGTGATCATTCTCAAATCTGACAGTGCCAATGAACTTTGCAATAAAGTTTGATAACAGTTTAAGATTGCCTGTCATGTGTCGGGAACATCCGCTATCAACAATCCAAAGGATGATCTGTATCACCTGCATTACACACAGATGGAATAGAAGTAGATGTGGAACCCGAAGTGTTAGAGGGTTCCGAAGCAGTTATAGTAGAAATACACACATCAATGATTTTAGGCATCCATTTAAATCCTAGTGTATTATGTAACCATTTCTGCCATCTCCAACTAGTCTTAGCTTTAGTCTTAGTGAATGCACTAGGTGGTACGACATTCCTTGGAGTTGATACTGGAACTACAGTTACATCAATGCGTTTCTTAGAATCTAAAGAGGGCGGTTTACCAAGCACAGACTTAGAAGCATTAGTGGGCCTAGAGGTATTCCGATTCTTAGAATTCCTTAAACGAGACAAGATAGCTTTAGCAACACATTTTTCATGACAATCAGAAAGCATACTTTTACGACAAATAACAGAAGAAGCATCAGACTGAATATCAAAAGTACTTAAAGGTTTAGCATTCGTTACAACACTTTTTCCATTACATTTGTCAGACGCAATATCTAAAGTGGGTGCAACTTGAGTCTTATTCAAAGTCCTAGGGTGTTCTTCTACTTCAGCATTCTTTATTGTTCTTTTCTTAGGTCGCAACTTCCTATTCTTCCTTGTATTGCTCCTAGGCTGTGAAGTGCAGACGTTTGGAAAAGAGGCAACTATTCCTGTTTCAGTAGAGGGAAGCACATTAGTATCTTGTGTTTTGTCAGTAGGCAATCTGGGTTCGCGTTTGCTAAGTGTTACAGGTGCAATTTTCTTAATGATGCTAGGCTGAACTTGTTCATACTTTCCTAACATTTCCCTTAACTTAATGATAGTGTGCACCAAATCTTGATTTTCAGAACGAAGATTTCCCGAAAAATTCATGACTTTTTTAGTGTATGCAAGATAATGATCAAGTTCGTTTGATGCTTCATTACGAGTCTGTTTGAGTAAATCAAATATGACACCATATTCTTTTTTAACTTTTGCAAGTTCTTGTTCATATTTTGAGATTTGACATTTCAAAGACACGTTTTGATCATCCAGTTGCTCAATTTTAGGATTAAACGTTTTTTATTTCAACTGGTGGATTTTGTTTTGCAAAGCAAGTTCACGATTTTGACAATCTTTTTGACACCATTGAAGACGACGTTTTGAATTTGAAAGTTCGTTTAACAGTCGTTCATTTTTAGCTTCATTATCAATATTCTCAACAATATCAACAGAATCAACAGAGATATGATCATATGCGTATGCAACAGATTTTAATACAACAAGATTATTGATATCAGCACAAATAACATCTTCCAAGAGTCGATCAACATTTTTTTTCAACAATTTCTTTTTACGTTTAGTATTTGAAATCAATGTTTCTGTTTTCTCGAAAACTGTTTTCATGAGACCAAGTTCCTTGTGAAAATCCCTTTCCCAATATAGTGAACAAGTTTTTAAATTTTTGACATGGGGTAATATTCGTTTCTGAAGAATATCTCTTTGTTCTCGCGCCATTGGCGATTGAAAATGTTCAACTTTTATTTCAGAATGTAATTCAATCTCACGTTCCAAAACTTTGAGGTCAGATAAGAAAGTGTCAAAATATTTGATAACACGACAACTTTCGGCTTTTGTTTTAACTTCACTAAGTGAAGGTAAAGGACCATTAATTTGTGCACCATTGTGTTTGGGACTAACTTCAGAAATTGGTGTGATAACAAAAGGTTTGTTAGAAGTATCTTGTTGTGTGACAAAAGTTACGGCTTTTGAATAGTTAAATGGTTTGTTATAAACGTCATTTTCCATTTTTGACCGACTCTCGTCATCTGCATCTAATTCCTCCATGCGATTATATTCAACAATAGTCATAATTGAATCATCAATTCTATGTTCTGCACTGTAAACTTCAGGATTTGGTTTGAAGGCTCTGTTTGAAAACTTAGATTTGTAATCAGCAAGAATCGGTCCATATCCATTTGGATTAGGTTTAAAAGTAAACTTTTGAATTGTTGTGATTGACTCACCATGTTTATAAACAACATTTCGAAACTCTTTGATTTTGGTTTGTAAGTCGACAATTTCTTCAAGATAGTTATCTATTCGTTTCGTGGAATGCTTTTTGTACTCAGAGAACTGTTTTTGACAAGTTAACAACTCAGCCTTGGCTTTTTGAGTTTCCAAAGTAAGAGCATTAATTTGTTGTTTATGTTCATGTTTGAGTTGTTCTATTTGAGACAATAAAGCATTCTTGGATGCGGCTAGATCACGTATCTATCGTTCAAATGATTTTTCATTTTGATGAGATTTAGCAAAAGCGACTTCAAAACCATGTTCACGTTTTTCTTGAGTTTTAAAAACGTTGATTTGTCTAATTAAGCATTCATTATCCCTAATTAACAGTGCATTTTTATCTTTTAATTGCTTGCACATTACCAAACGAGATTCTTGGTCTTTCATTAAGGTCAGGGGCTCAATTTCTCTATTAGACAAAAGCTTATCTTGTTCAACGTGAGTCTCAACATGATCATTATTTAGATCCTCAAATATGACCACTGAGTCAACTTGATTATTAATATTAACCATAACGTTATCTTGATTGTCAAATATAACTACGGGATCTATTTGATAATCATCGGAATGAGATGTGGATGGCTCATGTTGAACACTCTGATCCTTGTCGGATGGAGAAATTGGCGGGGATATCAGATCAGTGATGAGTATATTTTGTTCCGGTACCTGAGACAAGCCATCAGTGTCATACACTGGGTCTGTGTCACTCATGTGTAGAGCTTGCATTTGTGCCATCAACATCACTGCTGCATTAGCCTGCAAGTCCTCCATATCATCATCAGAATCTGCATCTGCCATAAAGCTTTGTTCCTTGTTGGTAAGAGTTCCACCAGCTTCATCCTTGAGAGCCAAGAGCAACGCCTCTTTGTGATAAGCACTGCCTCTTGTCCTCGGCTTAGGACATGCATTAGCCAGGTGACTCTTCTCATTGTAGTTATAACAACGAAGACCATTAACCCCATTCTGAGCATTCCCTTATTCAACCACTTGACCCCTTTGTTGTTGCGGAGCACCCATGTTATTCCTTCCAATAGCATTAAACCCTTGACCACCTCCCATCTGACGACCATAACCACGGTTCTGAACTTCAACGCGTCCATTGTTCATAAAAGCTTGATTCCTTGTGTTGGATGAGGAACGAATGCGATTGTTGGATTTGTTTGTATACCGACCGAAGGCTTTAGCAATCATGACAAATCCTTGTTGCAATTCATCGAAAGTAGCAGAGTCCTCATCAGCTTCACTGTAAAGTGCTTGAGCATTGTTGTTGTTGTATGGAACCAATTGAGTTTGTTGAGGTTGTTGATGTGACTGATCATATGGTGTGATGGTTGCAGTTGGTTGAGGAGAGGGTTGAGGAGTTGTTTGAGGAGGAAGACTAGTTTGAGCCCACAAAGCAAGTTGTTGATTATCAGGAATTGACTGTGAAGCCGGGAGTCCACGGATAGTCCTTTCTTTGTCAACTTCTTTTTGGTTAGACTTCAAATAGTCGTACAACAATCCGTATGTAGCATGATGAAGATTCTTAGCTTGACGGAGAAAAATGACATACTTCTCCCATTCCGGACCAAGACTACTTAGGAACTTAGTGTTGACAGCAATTCGTGGCATGATGATGTTGTGTTTGTCCAAATCATTAATGATATCTGAAAAACGATGATGATATGACTCTAATGTCTATCCTGGTTCAATCATGAAGTGTTCATAAGCCAAGTAGATTTTTGATTCCATGTCTTCCTGATTGAGTGTTGTGCCATCCATAAGAAGATGAATATGTTCCCACATTGCTTTTGCAGTCTTTTGAGCATCAACACTTCGAAGGATTGGATTGGGTAATCCTAAAAGGATGTATTGCATTGCTAGTTCATCGGCTTCAAAGTGTAAAAGTTCATCAGCAGTGAGGTCTGAGATAGTTGCAATGTTGGTGACAGCATCTCTTGGTGGATTGGCATCTGGATCTGCGGGTGTGACAACAGTAGGCATCTGAAATGGACCTTCCATAATGACCTTCTTTAAGAACTTTCCATGTGGCTTCTTTAGATCACAAAACCTAAAGAACCTTATCACCCATTGATCATAATTACCGGGAGTGAGCATTGGAGGTCTATCAAGTGAGCCAGCTTCATGAATTGATTGTTGGCTACTTAAGGCTTCACACATCTTGCCAAACCATGTTGGTTCCTTCATAGTACTCCTGGATGGATGTTGATTGTAGAAGTTTGTGTAGGGTTGTACTTCAAGACTAGGTAGTGCTTGAACCATTTGTGGTGGTGGAATTGCTCCAAGTTGTGGAGTATGTTGTTGATTAATATGTTGTTGATAAATTTGTTGTTGATGATTAAATTGTTGATGTTGTGGACTTAGTTGTTGTTGTTGTTATTGATGATAAGTGTAAGGAAAATAGTTAGAGTATGGTGGTTGTGAAATATTGAAAACTTGTGTTGTGAAATGGATCTTTGTAGTCGAATGAAACGTTGTTGAGGAAGTATCTTTAAGCGTAGAAACCAAGTTAAGGCAAAGAAAACTTAAGCGTAAAAACACCAATACTTACGCATAAAAGTGATATTTACGCGTAGGATTAGCTTACGCGTAAGAGTTGAGAAACACCAAGGTTAGGCGTAAACTGAAAGTTAAGCGTAGAAAACTTAGGCGTAGGATTAGCTTATGCGTAAGACAGAGCTTAGGCATAAGATAAATCTTATGCGTAATGAGTTTTACGCATAAGTTTGAGCTTATGCGTAAGATTAGGGTTTTTCCCAAAAGATCTTTTACACTATCACAGTGCAAAGGATATCCAAAGTCGAAGTATTTTCAGGCTTATCCAAGCAAGAAAACACTGAGTGAACCACGAAAACTGAAGATCGATCCAAGGATGAGTTACGCGTAAGAATAGGGTTTTCTTACGCGTAGAAAGCAACCAAAATTGATTTTCTGCCCAAAGATGTTTCTAAACAAGATTTTTGTGATGAAACAGCTTCAATATCACCAAACTAACACAAAAGTATGAAACTTGATGATCCAAAACTTCAAAACACCTTACGCGTAAAGATGAACACACGTAAAAAACCAAGCTTAAAAACATTGATCCACACGTAAAGTTTGAAACGTTTTGCCAAAAATAGATATTTTAACACCTTAAAACGTTGCAAGTACAATAATCTTGGATTGAAAAGTGTAAAAAAGATATTTTTAAGCGTAACAAAGTAGGAAACTGTTTTTACGCGTAAACCACAAAACTTCAAAAACAAAATATGTTCACCCAACTATTTGGCGAATGATACCACTGTTAGGTCACCGTATTAGTAACACAAGCATCCATAGAAGAAATAGAGAAGATATCGGATGAACAATCACACAAACACACACGTATGAATAAATGAAATGTTATGCGTAGGAGTGAAATGTGTAACTTGAACAACCAACCCTCAAGTGAGGGTTTACAAGAGGTATTTATAGGAGGGAACTAGGGCAACACTCCAAATTCTCATCCTTTTACTTATTGGGCTTGGCCTAGGCTTATGGGCTTTCTACATAAGCCTAGTCTTGATTACTAACATAAAAGCCATATTAAGCTAACTATTACATATGAATCACTAACACTTGAAATATAGTTTAGGAGTGATTCCAACAATCAGGAAAGAGGACAGTTCATCATACCACGCTCTCGGAGCTTGCTTTAAACCATAGATTGCCTTTTTGAGTTTGTAGACGTAGTCTGGATGTTCCATGTCTATGAAGCCTTCTAGCTAATAAACCGTGATGTTTTTGTTAGCTGCATAGGCTAAGAATATCCTGACTGCTTCAAGTCTAGCTACCAGCGCGAATGACTCTTCATAGTCTATTCCTTCTTCCTGTCTGTATCCTTTGGCCACAAGACGAGCTTTGTTGCGAATTACAGTCATTTCTTCATCCCTTTTGTTCTTCCATAACCATTTGAGATCAATGACGTGAATGTCAATTGGTCTTGGAACCATATCCCAAGAGTCATGTAGACGGTATGGAGAAGTTCCTCCTGCATTGCTTCTATCCATGCGGGTTTTGCCATTGCCTCGTGAATGATCTTTGGCTCTATATTGCTAATTGAGCAAAGGTAAATGCATAAGTCGCAATCAGTGGCAAGTTGGCGTCTCTTCTGAATTGGCCGTGAAGGTTCACCAATAACTTGTTCAATTGGATGGTCTTTAGTCCACTTCAGAGTAGAAGGATACCAAATGTTATACGTATTCGAGTTAGATGGTTCTTGTAAGATTGAAGATGATTCAGTTGATTCCGTAGCAAACGGGTTTTCAAATAAGTCTTCATCTAACGTTGCATCATTTTGGTTTTGAGTAGGTTCTTCTTGAAATGATATGTTTTGGTTTTGCTCATCAATTGTTGGTAAAACTGCTTCAACAATAGGATTTGCTGAACTAGATGTAGATGACGTTGATGGAGTTGGTGCATTGGTTTCGACCGTGGTAGATGCATCTTCTGTTGGTGATGTTGGATGATTTTGAGCGGGTGCAGCGGAATGATAGTTTGATGCATTTGTCGAAGTTCCACAGTAGCATTCATCGAACATTAACTCGAAGAAATTCTCCCATTCTTGTTCATGAGTTGTGTCAGCAAAAGTTGATGGGGAGCTCTTTGTTGTACGAGTCCTGAACTGATGTGTCCAGAAGTCTGCATGTTTGGTGCGGGTTCTAATCTGTTTTGATTAGAAGCCATCGGATTAAGTGCGGGTTCTAGGGCAAGTCTCTCAGAAGCCATTTGTGAAAGTTCGTCAAAATTTACATTCATCGTCTCCATTATCTTCCTATTTCTTCTGTTGTACACCCTGAATGCCCTCGAGTTCTCTGAGAATCCAATGAAGATTCCAATATCACCTTTAGCTTTCAGTTTTCCTAGATCTTCTCTGTCATTCGTCGGATAGCACAAAGCGCCAAACACGTGAAGGTAAGATATCTCAGGTTTTCTGTTGTTCACTAGCTCGGATGGGGTTTTATTGAATCTAGGATGGATTAGGGATCGGTTCTGAGTGAAACAAGCAGGGGCAACAACATCAGCCCATAAAAATAACGGTGCACTAGAATAGATTAGCATTGTGCGAGCAGCTTCAACAAGAGTTCGATTTCTTCTTTCAACTATCCCATTCTGCTGTGGAGTTCTAACAACTGATGTCTGATGTGTGATTCCAACATCTTCAAAATAAGTTCTTAACTCCTGATTTGTAAATTCTGTGCCGTTGTCGGTTCTTACAACCCTTATAGGAGCTTGAAGAAGTACTTGAATACGCTTCAGAAATGTAATGATGATGCCTGGTGCTTCGTCTTTTGATCTCAGAAACCTAACCCATGTAAATCTTGAATAGTCATCAAAGATAACAATAATATACTTTTTCCCATTAATTCTTTCAACTCTCATTGGGCCACATAAGTCCATGTGCAACATATGCAACTTTGCTTCTGAACTAGGTACGGATTTGGGTTTATATGATGCTCATTTGCCTTTTCCTTGTTCACATGATTGACATAGGTGATCCTTGGTGTATTTGAACTTTGGAAGTCCGTTGACGATTTTGTCTTTGGCTAATTTGTTGATGGTGTCGAAATTGAGATGGGATAATCTTCTATGCCACAACAAGGACTTTGTTCCAGATGCTCTTGTCATAAGACATATGGGTGATGAAGAGGCCATTTGGTTTATGTCGATAGCATACAATTTTGTATCACGATTCCCAGTTAAGAGATTAGTGCCATCCAAGTTTCTAACGAAGCAAGCATTTTTCCTAAAAGCAACCTCTAAATCTGCATCACAGAACTGCCCAACTGAAAACAAATTGTGTCCCAACCCTTCGACATAATAGACCCGAGTGATCAAATAATTTCCAAAAGGTAGATCTCCATAACCCATGATAGCTGCTACAAGATCATTTCCAAAAAGAACGGTGCCCATGAATTTACAGACGAAATTGATCAGCAGCATCAGATTCCTGGTCATGTGCTTGGAGCAACCCGAGTCGACGATCCAAAGACATATTTCGATAACCTGCCAAATACAGAAGAAGAAGTTTTTGGAAACCGTTTTGATTTTGGTTCCTTTGGGTTAGAGGTAAAATCCTGATCACACTCATAGAAGTTTTCTACTGGGTATATTGGTGTATCACTCATTCTACCATTCTGTAGTGTGAAAATTCTACCCGTTGGTTTCCAAATATCATCCCTAAAGTAAACAGTATGCTTCTTATCAGTAGTGTAAGACCTAAATCTTGCAACTAGTATTTCTATTGGTTTAGCATAAGTTCTTTTTGGAACGTTCTTCTGAACAGGCATAACATTCTCATTTTTAGAAACACAATCATCTTTAACATCATTAATTAAAGATTTCTTGCAAGTTAAACAAACAGAATCAACACATTCATTAAAAATAGCAATTTTCATAGGCTCAGTACATTCAGATGAATTGTCTTTCTTATTATAAAGCGGTAAATTCCTAGGGTGGTCTTCTACTTTCTTCTCTTTATTCAAGCTACTCATCTTAGAGGCAGTCGAGACTCTATTGTTCCTTGTATTGCCCTTAGGCTTTAGTCTGCTGCTCCTAGAGGTGCTTTCTAGTCCTGTAAAATGTAAGGCACACGCATTAGGATTCACATTTTTATCTAGAGAAGTGGTTTCAGCATTCCTAGTCTCTTTATAGTGCTTGTCTAAACTTATGTCGTTTGTTCCATATGATTTAGATGTGGAGGCAGACGCATTAGTGGTACTCATCTTAAAAAGGTCAGGTGCTAAAACTTTTGGTTTCTCGATAACGGCTTTTTCATTTTCAACATTTTTTCTTTTTGCTTAGGCAAGGCAGGTGGAGTGACTTGTTTTGACAAATCATTTTTCTCATTGACTTTTGGAGGAGGTTCAGAAATAGACATTTTTTATTTAAAAACCGATTTGGGAGCATTTGTTTTCTCCTCAGTCAATGGTTTTGCAATCTTAGTATCTACAGCCTTTCCTTTTTGATAATCCAGCTGAGCCCTCAAAAGACTCATACGACAGTTTGTCATACTTGCATTCCTCAGTTTTTCGATCAAGTTGTTTAAAATATGAGACATTTTGTTTTTCAAGTTTTTCATGAGCTTTTTCATATTTTGAAACAATTTCGGAGGTCTCAGACTGGAGTCTTTCATGGTCTTCAACAGAATATGTTTGTAAAACAATGGACATGATATCGGTAGTTATAACATCTTCGAAGAGAGAATCATTTAAATTTTGCAAAACTTTGATGTGTTCAACACTTTCATTAGCTTTCTTTACCAGGGATTTATGGTCCTTGACAAAGTCAACTGTTTCTTTCAAAAATGCTTGTTCAAAATGAATTACCCTTGCACTGATGTTATTCAGCGGAGGGGCAATTTGAGTTTCAAAAAACTTTTTCATTTCATCATCAAAACTAGAAAACCAGATGTTAGTTGTAATATTGGTTTTAGTTTTAACAATCTCTTTGATGACGTATAGTCTATATCCGGGTCACGAACCAGACTAAAGTCCAACACTAACTTAGCCCGGTACGAACTGGGCTACGCTGATTAGATGTTTGGGTTCACGAAAGCCCAAGCCCAAATCTATTTACGGAATAGATATCGGATATCTCCTAAATATGGAGATAATCATTCCCAACCGACTTAGGCGGGATACGCCGAAGGTTGAGGAACACGGAACCAACAAGGATTCCGTGTGTATATAAAGGGGATCCCATCCCTCGTTTAAGGTACGATCTACAAACCCTAACTCTCCTTAAACCCTAAACCGATTACTTACTCTCACGCAGGAGGATAATCGTGGGAGACAATCCCACGGTAAGCCTAACGGTGTTTTCTGTCTCTTAGTGCGCAGGTCTCAAGCAACGATTCTCAATTGGCACGAGAGCCGGAGCTCCAAACAAGGAACGCCCAACTTTTGTATCAACAAGTGGCGCCATCCGTGGGACCATTCACTAAGACCTGAGACTAGAATGACGAAACATGGAAATCAGCGATCGCAAACGGATCCGACCGTAAAGAAGCCGCACATTAGTTCAGCTTCCAAGCAGACTCCTGGGACAACCAGTACTGCTAAAAACAAAGGATCAGGCCAGGACTTGGTCTTCCATCTGGTGGAACCACGCCCGGGGACAACCCAGGCTACTACAACCACCACCAGCACAGTAGATCCGCTACGCACGGTTCTTGCCACTCCCTTTCAATCGGCGCTAGAGACTGACCTAACAAAGGCACCAGATGCACCGGATCGAAATAAGGGCATAGCGGTAGAAGCAGAGATCCCCGCTTTAGAAGGGGTCGCACCGGAATTAGCACCAAGGGATTTCGTATCCCAGAATTACGAAACCTTGGCCGCTCTTATGCAAGAGGAAGCGAGAAAGAGGTCGAATCAAAGCCTACAAGCCCGACTCAATTTTGACTCGGAATACGAGACCTCCCCACCGCGACGCCAGAAGGAGAAGCGCGGCAGAGATAGCTGCCGACCTCCTGTGTTTAACAGAATTGGGAAGAGGATTGAGGATGATGAGACATCCAACTCATAGTACCTGGAAGGAAGTGACAAGGATGAACGGCGCACCAGTGTCCATACCAGACTTGGTAGCCGCAGAATACAGGAAAGACTGAGGCGACGATATTCCCCAAGTGAAAGCCCTCCGAGTACAAACTCTGAGAACAGTCGGCGCAAGCGCCGAAGGAAGGAAAATTCGTCCTCTAAAAATTCCTCGGACAACGGGGATAGCGAAACTGGACACTGGAAGTCCAGAAACAGATATAACGACCAGGAGGATGAAGATATATCCCTCCCGTGGCGCCGTCAAAAGGTGGATGCGTTTACTCGACGCATCAGTGACTTCTCAGAAAGTAAAAGGAGGCGCATGCCTGCCAACGTGAAAACCTATGACGGAACAGGTGATCCTGATGATCACCTCAAAATTTTTGAATCAGCCGCTACAATTGAAAACTGGCCACATCCTGTGTGGTGCCACATGTTCAACTCCACACTGGTGGGAAACGCGCGGAACTGGTTCAGCAAGCTTCCACGCAGAAGCATCAATGGCTTTGAGGAATTGAGGAAGGCGTTTCGCCTAAACTTTACTCAGCGGAAGAAGTGCGCTAAAAACCCTGTCGAACTCGCCAGGGTAAAGCAGCGCCAAGGAGAATCTATGAGCGCATTCATGGAACGCTTGAAATATGAATGCATGCAAGTTAAAGCATGCCCTGAAGTGCTAAAGATCTCTGGTTTCATAAACGGGATTAACAATCCAGAACTCATCAAGCGGTTGAACGACAAAATTCCTGAAACCTTTGATGAGCTCATGAAACGCTCTCAGTCCTTCGTCCAGGGAGAAGCCGCCGCGGCGGATAGCAAAAGAAACTACTCGAACTACCGGTCACAGGAACAACCTGGGAAACAATCCACTGACCGGGGTAGTAACCGTAATAGGAGCTATCGCAACCAGGGGAGCGGGAGGGATAATGACAGGTACACCCCGCTGACCAAGACCCCAAAGGAAATACTCGCAATGGAAGGTGCGAACTTTCCAAGACCGCCGCAAATGCGCACTCCAGAGGATCGGCACACCGGGAACGGATACTGTGACTACCACGCACAGAAGGGACACACAACTAACGAATGTGTCCAACTGCACCAGCTCATTGACAAAATGGTTAAAGAAGGCAGATTGGACCATTTGGTCAAAAATATCAAGGAAGGAAAGCATAGACAGAAGAGTGGAAACAAGAAGGAGACACCCAAGGAAAAGGCCGACACCATCTACATGATACAATCATGGCAGCGGGTCACTAGACAGAAGGTCAGCCAGGAGTTTTCCCGAGGAAGCGAAATCTATTTCCCCACCTTAACTGCGGACAACGCAGTAGTTGAGCCACTCACCATTGAGATTAGTGCGGGGGGTCACGACATCCATCGCATGTATGTTGATGGTGGCGCATCGGCGGACATCATGTATGAGCACTGCTTCAAGCGACTGCGGCCTGAAATACGCAGTCAGTTAAGTCCGGTCAGAACGGCGTTGACTGGTTTTACTGGAGAAAAGATATGGCCTATGGGGCAAATACGATTACCAGTCAGCATCGGAAACGAAAAACACTCTGAGACGGCCTGGATGGAATTTATGGTGATCAAGTCTCCCTCGCCATACAACGACATTATAGAGAGACCTGGGATATCAGCTATGCGCGCAGTGCCATCAACAGCGCACGGGATGCTTAAATTCCCAGTGGAAGGGGGCATTGTTACTCTTTACAATGCCACTGTACCGCATAGAGAATGTAACATGATTACATGCGAAACGACACCGATCCCAGAACAGCGCGCAACCAAAGTTCCAAATCTGAAGGTGGCGCTTCACCCAGAATACCCGGAACAGGAAATATCCATCGGAGGGTCACTGTCGGACAACGGCAAAGCAGCTGTATGCGCGCTCTTGCAAAAGAACTTGGACATTTTTGCATGGGAGCCAAAACACATGACTGGGGTACCACGCTCAATCACAGAGCATAAACTGAGAATCCGACAAGGGTACTCACCAATACGCCAGAAGAAGCGCGGCCAAGCCCCAGAGCACACGCAAGCAATTTTGGCAGAGGTGCACAAACTGGTGGATGCGGGAATTATGCGTGAAGTCTACTACCACGACTGGCTTTCTAACCCAGTAATGGTCAAAAAGAGCGACGGTAGCTGGCGAATGTGCGTGGACTTCACCGATCTTAACAAAGCATGCCCACAAGACTGCTACCCATTACCAGAGATAGACTGGAAAATAGAGTCTCTGTGTGGGTACCCATTGAAGTGTTTCCTCGATGCGTACAAAGGATATCATCAAATCCAGATGGCAAAGGAGGATGAGGAAAAATCGGCCTTTCACACAAGCCAAGGAATCTACTATTACACAAAAATGCCTTTTGGCTTGAAGAATGCAGGCGCCACCTACCAGCGGTTAGTGGACAATGCTTTCGAAAAACAGGTGGGCCGCAACCTGGAGGTCTATGTTGATGACCTGGTCATAAAAAGCCATACTGAAGATGAGTCCTCGTTTTAACACTCTTGAAGTCTCCCAATTCTCGTTTTAACATCTTCTAAAATGCTTCTAGCATCACTTGTGTTAAAAGGGTTGTTTGGAGACATTTGTTCAATGTTCGAAAGAGATTTTGAGACAACTACGGGTTCTGAAGCTGGTTTTGAAACTGTGTTTGAAACACTGTGCGTTATGGAAAACTTTGATTTTTCATTTTGAGGAACAAAAGAAATTCCAGAAATTTTGTTCCATTTGTTGTAGTTGATTGGTTTTAGATCTGGGTTGTTTTGTATCATTTTTTATCTACTCTCATCAAATAGTTCTAACATTTCAAGAGAATCACGAACAATTATGGGTTCATGCAAAGCTTTTCCATTGTTCAACACATTCCGTTCTTTCTGAGCTTTCTTGAGGAAACAAGAAGGTTTGTTACCAAGAGCCATTTTTTGTGTTGTATGAAAATACGGAATTACTTGGTTAGATAGCATCTTTATTGTTTTAACAAGCAAATTTTCCAATTTGTTGATTTTTTCATTTTTTTCAAGAATTTCATCAAGAAGAGAATCTTCTCATTTTGAAAAATCAGCAATCAACTGTTTCTTCTCTTTTTCAAGATCATAATAAGTTGCTTGTTGTTTAGAAAGTTGGTTTTTAAGATCGGAAATTTCCTCGTTTAAAGATTTTATTTTTAAGTTCAAATTTACATCAAGTGTGTCATACTTGATTTGCAATTGTTTTTCTCTTAAAACGGAGTTTCGATAACCAATTTCTAATTCTGATTCTTTGTTTTTGTGAAATTCAAAAGCTTTTGCATTCTCCTTGTACCTCTCAAGCTCAGCGGTCAATTTATCATTCGCGGCCTTAACTTCGTGATTGACCGTTTTAACTTTTTCAATTTCAATGCCACAGTTATTAATCAATAATTCAAATAAGGCACGTGTTTCCTCATCAGTCTCAGTATTTTGTGCCATAAAGCCTCCACTAGGATCCACATCTGGAGTTTCAGAGTTAGTATTACTACAACTCGGATTGTCCAAGTATGTATCATAAGTAGGTGCTGGCATCACAGAATGCTGTTCTTCATGAGTAAACACATCAAATATGACATTGTTATAGCATGG
The DNA here is from genome assembly GCA_019973895.1 of Chrysanthemum seticuspe. NCBI lineage: Eukaryota > Viridiplantae > Streptophyta > Magnoliopsida > Asterales > Asteraceae > Chrysanthemum > Chrysanthemum seticuspe. The sequence continues at coordinate 219,014,059 of BPTQ01000008.1, read as the reverse complement.
ATCAATGATTGGTACCTCAGATACTGCATTGGCATCATAAACTGGAGGTGCGTTAGAGTCAGTGTCGTAGTTAGCCTCCTGAAGATTTGCCATGAAGATGCAGTTTGCATTGATGTCCTCTCGGTCTTCCAAATCATCCATAGGAGCGAAAAAGTCATGTTCCTCAGCACTTAGCTGAATCCCTGCTTCTGACTTCTGTGCTAACAGCATAGCTTTCTGAAGATACGCAACATCCTTCTTTTTCGGCTAAGTAGGACAATTCCTTGCCATGTGACCCACTCCTTAATAGTTGTAACACGTAACCCGATTAGCCTGATTCACATTTCCATAATTCCCAATGACTGAAGCTGCAACATTCCCATTCTGATTACCTACTGCTCTAATCCTAACATTCTGTCCCATCTGATTTCCAACATTCTGACCCAACTGATTACCCTGATACGGAACCGCCTGATTACCCATGTGAAATCCAGTAGCATATCCCTGTTGGTTCCCAATAACTCCAACCATTTGTCCTTGATGACCCATATTCAAACCCGGTTGTGCAATTTGCCTGTTGCGAGTGTTTGATGAAATCCTCTGGTTGTTGTTAGTTGGTGTGGAATAGCATCCTCTGAATGCTTTAGTCAAATAAGCAAATGCATTTGACAAAGCCTCTTCTTGTTCAGTTTCAAGATCAGTGATTCCTTGTTCCTGGTATTGTAGATACTCCTGATGTTGAAAGACTTGTTGTTCTGGTGGATAGAATTGTTGTTGAGGGATAACAGCTTGTGGTTAAGGAATGTATTGCTACAAGTTGTTGTTAATGGAAGATGATGAAGCTTGTTGTTGTGTATTCACTGGAGTTTGAGTCTTTGCAATTAGTTCCAATGGATCATGATTCTTTGCCAATCTTTCTTTCCTAACTTCATTGACTTCAGTTTGGTTTTGTTTCAGAAAATCGTAGAGTTGATCAAAGTTCACTTGATGTAAGTCCTTTGTTTGGTTGAAAATAGTGACATATCGTCCCCATTCTTCTGGAAGATTGTTTAGGAATTTGATATTACTCACGATAGTTCTGGGTGCCAACTTGTTTCTGATAAGCTCATTCATCAAAGTGCAAAACCTTCCATAGTAGGATTCGATGGATTCTCCTGGTGTTGATGTAAACTTCTCCCATTCAGTTGGCATCTTGTTTTCCATGTCTTATTTACCAATTTCTGTTCCATAACATAGCCGTCTAACACGTTCCCACATATCAAAAGCAGTTTCACAGCTTTCTACAGCAGCAAAGCTGTCTCTTGGTAAACCCAGTTGGACAATGTGAATTTCCATGTCATCTGCTTCGATCTGCTTCTTATCTTCGTCAGTGTATTCTGATTCAGCTTGATCTAAAAAAGATGAAGGGACGGGAGGTGTTGCATTAGGATTTCCAGGGTCTTGGACTTGTCGTGGCTTGAAGGGTCCATTCGTAATGGATTGAATCATGAGTTTTCTATTAGGTTTGGTTTTGATGTAGCGGAGCATACGACTTGTCCATTGAAGATATCCACCTTTTTCCAGCATAGGAGGACGATTTTCGGCACCGGCTGCATGGATGTCTTGTTGAGTAGCCATTGATGAACGTATTTGATGATGAAGTTGATGTTGGATCGATTCAACTATAAAGGAGTTGTGTTTTGATGAAGATAAAGCTCGGTTGTTGTAGTGAAAATTTGGTCTAAAAACTTAAAAACCTTAATAACTTCTGTTCGGAGCATTTTTAGGACTTGAAGGTTGCCCCGAATCAAATTTAGTTTATTCGGCATGCTATTCTCCTCGTTCTCACGGTCGTTTTGATGGGTAGAACGCTGAAAACGGAGTTACGGTTCAAAAGTTATGGCCGTTTGAAGTTTGTAGAAGATCTTACTCGTAAACTTGTTCATAGGCGTAGGAATTGGTGCTTATGCGTAGACGTTGATGCTTAGGCGTTAACCTCCTTAGGCGTAGGATGAAGCTTATGCGTAACCTCTAACTTACGCGTAAACTTAAGGTTAAATGTAAGCTTATGTGTAAACTATAAACTTAGAAGTAAAGGACCATACGCATAAGATTTAACTTAGGCGTAGAAGTTCTTACTCGTAAGCTTTAGGCTTAGGCGTAAGATTAGTTTTCAAACCAAAATCCTTCACACTCGTCTAAGTGTGAGAGATATCTTGTAACACCCTCAGTTCTGAATAGCAGCGGAAGCTAATCGAGGATATTACTTATTAGCACAAAGTACACATTACAGAAAACGACTCTAAAATGAGACGTTTTAAAATACATTATCATTCGAATTTATTCATAATATCATAGTAGAGGTCCCATAATGTACATAATAAGTTCAAAAGTTTTTCGAATGATAATATGCATAGTCTTCAAAATGCCTATTCCGTGTGCTAGACATATCTTACGGACCTGAGATAAAACATGCCGAAAAGTCAACACAATGGTTGAGTGAATTCATAGTTTTGAAAACAGTAGTGGACAATAGTTGTAGTATAATTGCAATATGTACAATTATCTTCTCTATAGTTATTATTGCTCTAAGCTCATGGAACTCACGACTGACTATTGTATATATATCACCGGACGATATATATATATATATATATATATATATATATATATATATATATATATATATATATATATATATATATATAAGTAACTTGCCCCGGGTAGGTATTTTGCCATATACCTAGGTAATCTCAAATATAGTGCGCCTTGTTATTTCCGAAAACATAGACGGGTTCGTCAATTCCGATAGGCCTATCCACAATATTTGCGCTCACTCCCAGTGATTAGTGGTCCATGATGTTGGGGACTTTTGTAAAAACAACTTATGCATGCAATAATACAGTCAAGGCGTTAATTTTGCAAGTACTGTCCATAATAAAGCATTTTAGCATGTAGTAAAAGCAGTAGCATGTATCTCCCCCAAAGAGTTTATAAATCAGTTAAACAAAAGTTGGGGCTATGAAACTCACCGTGGCTATCAGTAGTAGTTGATAGCAATAACTGTATATGTCGAGACTGCGATCTTTAGTGATTACCTACGAAAGTATAATAATTATGTTTTAGTATAGTTTTCAATATAAGTGTACAAGTATATGTAATTTGTTGGCTTATGATGTTGTACATGGGTATTAAGTTAAGGTATCCCTTAAGTGTTTGTTTGGCTCATAGCCTTTTTATAAATGACCTCGTACCACCGTTCGGGCTTTCAAAATGAAGAGGTCGTGTAGTAATCGCACGAGGAGCCAGGACACTTTAAATCGTAAATCCACAACTCGTTGATACATTACCCCGAAGAGGCCTCTTGATGATAATGAAATTCCCTACTATTGTAGTAATTATCATTTATAAGTAAGTATTTGACGAGAAAAATGTTGTATAAAACATGTGTCGTGTTTCGTCAAAGACTATTGTTGAACTTGTGTGATAGTGTTATGAGTTGTGTGTCGTGAAGTAGTTTAGCGTAAGTGTTATTCACTTAATGAGTGTTGTGATTTCGGCGTGTCATATTATGATGTTGTGGTATATAAAGGTTTAAAAAATAGTTTTGTCAATGTCTAGTAAAATTCTATCTAATGACCAAGTTTTTGAAATAATTTTCCGGTTAACAAACCCAAACTAGCCGTGCGGCTAAGTTACGATTAAACAACTTTGAAAGAACAATCATGGTCATATCTAGTGGCTATATTTAAGTTAAAATAGCTTGAGACATTAGCCTTGGTTTAACCTTGGCTTTGTTTTGGTCTCAAAGAATCAAAATACAACTAAGTTTCCATGACCATGGTTGTTTTCTAGTCACAACAGGTCCGTTTAGTATTTGCTGTTTTTAAGACTTTTCGTTCACTTTCTGCTTATGTGCTCCTGTAGTTTTGTAGAAAATTTCATTCCGATCAACTTTATTGTTTTACACTTTTGCTGATTCGGACAAGAAAAGGGTTTAAATCGCGTTTTATAATCGTTTCAGAAGACTTTTGACTTAATAACCAATTTTCATCTAGTCATCTTCTTTTAACCATAACGTTTTATCTATAAGTCCATTTCAAGTGATTCAAAAGCTCAAATTCTAGTTTTTACTTCCTGTAACAACTTCTTAAACTTAATCAAGTCCAAAGTTTAGGATTTTTATGTTAAAACTCATGATAATTCACTAGTTTCTTACTAGTTGTCTTAATGAGTTTCTACACTAGTTTTTACCCATCATTTTTATGTACAACATCAAGCAAGCCTTATTACATGTACTACTTATATCAAATTACATCAAATAATTATAAATATCATTACAACCATATTGAATGACAAGAAATTTAAACAAACTTCTTACAAGACTTAGGTTGAATGGTCACAAGAACAATCAAGCCTAAACCCCTTCAATCTTCAACCCTTGTCTTCAACCTCTTAACCCAAGCTTACAAGCCATTTTACCCTTGTAATAATCCCTTTTACTTCAGCCCCTTATGCCTTGAATATCTTCTAGTTCACCCTTGATATCAACAAAATAACCCTAGGATCATGTAGGAATCAACTCTAGCTCCATCTTCTTTGTATACTTTGTTGCATAAAATCAAAAGATGGTATGTTTTGGTGATTGAAAGTGGATGGAAAGGGAGGAGAGACCAAGAGATTTTGGTAACTTTTGCATGTAAAATGATAAGTTTGAGATGACTTTGGGGTATATGGGGGACAAAAGGTAGTGAGTAAGAGTGCACGTGTGTTGAGAAGAAGCCACATGGCTTGTGAAGAGGCCATCAAACGCCACCTCCCTATGAGGTGGTAGTTTGTGTGTGCCTTTTGATATACTTTAGTTTTTAGGGTATAGTTTGGTCCCGGTAATTACTATTGTTAAGCCCTTAATTCATGAAACTTAAAACCGGGTAACGTAAAAATGTAATACTTCAAAAAATGTTGAAACTTATCAACATACTCCAACTAGGTATATTAAAAGTATGATAAGTCTAATATGGTGTTTCTATGTCGTTAAAACCTAATAACGTAGGTTCGGGTACGCATATAATTTAAAAGTAAAATGTGTACCTAAAATTGGCAAAGTGGAAATAATTCATATGAATTATAGTGGTGAAACTAAAGTATTTTTGAACACATAGACGTTTCCTAGTATTGTGTTGGTTGTGAGGATAATTCATACGTATTAATTTTTGAGATTACTTATATAAATAATTAAAAATAATTTATATAACGTAAAATAGTAAAATATAGACCTGAAATATGCGAGGTGCTACAGCCTTCCCCCATTACGGAAATCATGTCCTCATGATTTAGTTTGATGTACCCGAGAAGAGATGCGGATATTTATTTCGCATTTGGTCTTCTCTTTCCCAGGTGTATTCAGGCCCTCGGCGAGAATTCCAACGTACTTTAACGATGGGGGTTCGGCTTTGTTTCAACTATTTGACCTCATGGTCCATTATTTCAATAGGTTCCTCAATAAAATGTAGCTTGTCATCGAGCTTAATCTCGTCTAGTGGAATGACAAGGCTTTCATCGGATAGACATTTCTTAAGATTTGACACGTGGAAAGTGTTATGGATTCCACTTAATTCTTGAGGTAGCTCGAGTTTGTATGCTACCGGACCAACTCTTTCTAGGATTCTGAATGGTCCAATATATCGTGGACTTAGTTTCCCACATTTTCCAAAACGGATTACGCCTTTCCAAAGGAGACGTTCAGCATAACCCTATCTCCAATTTGAAATTCCAAGGGTTTTCGCCTAGTGTCAGCGTAACTTTTCTGGCGATCTCTAGCAGCTTGTAGTTTGCTTCTGATCTAAATAATCTTTTCAGTTGTGTCCTGTATAATATCTGGGCCGGTGAGTTGAACATCGCCAACCTCATTCCAGCATACGGGAGATAGACACTTTCGACCATACAATGCTTCGTACGGTGATGATTTAAGACTGGAATGATAGCTATTGTTGTAAGAGAATTCGACTAATGGTAAATGATAGTCCCAGCTTTTACCAAAATCGATAATACAAGCTCTTAGCATATCTTCCAAGGTTTGTATGGTTCTTTCGCTTTGACCGTCAGTTTGCGGATTGATAGGCAGTACTCATGTCTAATTTAGTTCCAAAAGCTTTCTGAAGTGACTGCCAAATATTTGAAGTAAATATGCTATCTCTATCTGAGATAATTGAAATTGGTACACCGTGTCTAGAAACTATTTCTTTGATGTACAGATTGGTCAGCTGATCCATATCATAAGTTTCTTTGATTGGAATAAAATGAGCAGATTTTGTTAAACAGTCCACAATTACCCAAATGGCTTCATAACCGCTCGGTGTTCTGGGTAATTTCGTAACAAAATCCATCGTGATTCTTTCCCATTTCCAAATAGGAATCTCGGGTTGTTGTAGTAATCCTGATGGTTTTTGACACTCGGCCTTCACCTTAGAACATGTCAGGCACTTACCAACATATTTGGCAATATCAGCCTTCATGTTAGGCCACCAATACAACTTTTTGAGATCATGATACATTTTGTCAGACCCTGGATGAATGGAGTACCTTGACTTATGTGATTCATGCATAATCAAATCTCGTACACCTCCATAGAGTGGTATCCAACTTCTGTCTTTGAAGCATAACGTTCTATCAGAACGCTTTACAAAACCTTTTTTGTTCTCTAACATACCGTAGAGACTCTCTTTGGGTCGGTTTTTTCTTTGATAGCTTCAGTTTGTGCTGCAAGGATTTGTGAGGGTAGTGGTGATACGATCATCATTCCCAACGATCTAACCTTTAGAGGTTTGAGACGTTCTTTTCTACTAAGAGCATCTGCCACGACGTTTGCCTTACCCGGGTGATAACGAATTTCACATTCGTAATCACTAAGTAATTCTAACCAGCGGCGTTGTCTCATGTTTAGATATTTCTGATCCAGAATGTATTGCAAGCTTTTGTGATCTGTGTATACTATACACTTTGTGCCGTAGAGATAATGTCTCCAGATTCGAAGAGCAAAAACGACTGACCCTAACTCTAAGTCATGAGTGGTGTAGTTTTTCTCGTGCTTTTTAAGTTGTCGTGAGGCGTAAGCTATCACCTTCTGTCTTTGCATTAACACTACGCCCAAACCTTTATACGAAGCATCACAGTACACAACAAAGTCTTCGTTGCCCTCAGGTAACGCTAAGATAGGTGCACTGCATAATTTATCCTTTAGAAATTGAAACGCTTCTTCTTCTTTTTCGCCCCAATCGAATTTCACATTCTTTTGAGTCAATTTAGTTAAAGGCTTAGCTATCTTGGAAAAACCTTCAATGAATCTACGGTAATATCCAGCAAGTCCTAAAAATTGACGTATATCCATTGGATTTGTAGAGGCAGCCCAAGTCTTTATGGACTCTATCTTGGCGGGATCCACATGAATTCCATGACTATCAATTACGTGGCCCAAGAATTGTACACTTGAGATCCAAAATTCACATTTTGAGAATTTAACGTACAACTTCTCATTCTTGAGTAACTCTAGGATCAGCTTGAGATGTCTTTCATGTTCTTCTTTACTCTTAGAGTAAATTAGAATATCATCTATGAACAATATCACAAACTTATCCAAAATTGGTCTACACACTCGATTCATGAGATCCATGAATCCTACGGGAGCATTAGTTAAACCAAATGGCATAACTTGAAACTCATAGTGATCATATCGAGTCCTGAATACCGTTTTCGGAATATCCTCTTCTCGAACTCTAAGTTGGTGATATCTTGATCGCAAATCGATCTTGGAGTATACGCTTGAACCTTGGAGTTGATCGAAAAGATCATTGATTCTTGGAAGTGGGTATCGGTTCTTTACAGTTAGTTTATTTAACTCCCTGTAGTCAATGGAAATTCTGAAGGATCCATCCTTCTTTTTAACGAATAGAACTAGAGGTCCCCATGGTGATGAACTTGGTCGAATAAAACCTTTATCCGTAAGTTCTTGCATTTGGTTAGATAACTCTTGCAATTCTGAAGGAGCTAAGCGATGGGGTGCTCGAGCAACTGGTGCGGCACCTGGCACCAATTCGATTTGGAACTCCACTTGTCTAGGTGGTGGAAGTCCGGGTAAGTCTTCAGGAAAGACTTCAGGATAATAACGTACAATAGGTACATCTTTGAGTCACTTCTCCTCTAACTTTTTCTCCGTTACGTGGGCTAAGAAGACATAACATCCCTTCTTGATGTACTTTTGAGTTTTAATGCAGGAAATGATGTTCAGGCGAGTTCCACTTCGATCTCCTCGGATAAACAAGGTTTCATTATCGATAGGAATATGTACAACTTTCTCGCCACATATGATATTTGCATTTCTTTGCGATAACCATTCCATACCAATTATAACGTTGAAACTTCCGAGTTCTATTGGCATAAGGTCTATTTTGAATGGATGACCTAACAAGTTTAGTGTACAGTTTTGAAGTATGTAACATATTGGATTTCACAAACACATCCACAATCACAATAAGGGGTGTATAGTTTAGAGGTTTTAGAGAGAGAAAGTGAAAGAAAACATAGAAGGTTAGGTTAAGTGAAAGGTCCAACCCTCTACTTTGGAAGGTAGAGGGTATTTATAGTTACATACTAAACGTCCTCCTTCGGACTGTGGATCAGGCATACAGTGGGTAAAGACCCGTCTGTCCTCCACGGTGTTGCACTAAGCTAAACTAATAACAAAATAACTAGCTAGTAACAAGTAAATAACGATATGTCTACAAGCTAACTTATGCTAGATTATATTTGGGGTGACCGACTCTTCACTATGGAATTTCTAATTCCTAACAATCTCCCCCTAAGGGAGGTCACCCCATGTTTTACATTTTGAATCCTAGCATTCTATTTTAACTTTAGTCTTGAGCTCGTAGACTTGAATTCTTCAACTTCTACATCTTTGTGCTTTAGTAGTGACTCTTCATAGTCCGAGTGCTTAGTACTTTCAGTGGAGGTCTTTAACTTATCCACATCTTGATGATCATTGAGCTTTCTTAGAGATCATCAGCCATAGTAAATCTCTAGATCACCCTTTGTTGTGTTGCCTTCATGTGTGTTGTGACTTTCGGACCGACATGCTCACACTTTCTGGATCATGACATCTTTTTATCAGAGTAGCGGAAGGTTTACTAGCTCATGATATTTGCAGCAGCGTAACAGAAACATAGTATAAAAATATCAGAGCCAGGTTCTGTAGATATGCACAAGTCATGATTTCTTCAATAAAGTGTGGATGCTGTGAGCATGCGGCTTTGGATTGACTTCTCAATTCTGATCAGCTGCAACCGTCCAAATGTACCTGCAAACAACAATTAGCAATAAAACACACGAAAGTATCTTTGATCACTTTCGTTGAATTGAGGTACACGGCTCACGGTTCCCCGTTGATCAGTACAAGTACTGCCTGTGATCAGGTAGGATTCCTAAGAATCTCCTTGACAGGGTTTCGCAGCTGTTCTAGCCATTCTCAAACCGGAACGTCTCAAAGAAGACAACACGGAGTGAGTGAACCAGCGAATTGAGATTCACTGATTGATGAAAAATGATTTGAAAAACAATCGCGTATTGCTTAGAAGAAAGAGTTTTGGAATACGACGAAGGTTTTATGAGAAAGATCAATTTTCAATCATAAATACTTTTTATATTTGAAAAGAGTACACATTCGATGTGCTAGATAAAAGAAGAGATTCGCACATCGAACGGTTTTTCCAAAAGTATTTTTTCAATCAGAGATACTTTTTGTGTTTGAAAACATAAATACACATTCGATGTGCTAGAGAAAAGAATATTTGCACATCGAAAGGTTTTTCCAAAAGTATTCGTCAATTCCATTCCTGGACCAAGGTTGATTAAAGATTGAATCTCCCAATCGTTTCTATCTAGTTGTCACAAGTTTGATCTTACGAGAAGATCTCACATGTCACCCACCAAGAGCTTGTTTGATGTTGGCTCTAGAAGGATTTCCATCTTCATTGTGAATATTTTTACATATCACTCGGATGTTCTGGCAATACCAAAAGGATAATGCGTAGGACTCTCAATATATACTTACTTTCCACATTGTGTGAAACATCAAGTCTTCATTAATTTTGTGTCCTAATGAGATATTGTGGATGATCTCTTGGCTCTAGACTCAATCGTGCATTTTGGTTCCTATGCCGGAGACTAGGGAGAGGGTCTCCTTCTTCAATATCAACAATCTCTAAGAGAAAGTCGATAGATTATGTCGGTTCCCCGTGAGAATGAAACAAGTCCTTTTAAGAGGAACTTGAGTGGCTTGGGAAGTTTTAGTGCAGTGCATCACTGGGTCCATGATGTCTTGTCTTCAATACCAGTGTTACCTTAGTAACCACCAGTAGCATATGAATTGAACCCGGTTTCTGCCCTACGGTTGAATTATTGGAGGGCTATTTCTTTTCACCCTTTTCATATTCATTTCTTTTTCATTCTTCAACCCCTTCAGTGCTTACCGAGACTTCATAACTAGAACCTTGTTTGGTTTATTCCAGTACTAGCTCAGTCTCAGTCCGAACTCTTCCCATTTCTCATTTTTCTCCTTTTTTTCATCATACCTAAGGACTCTACACTATCTAGTGGATTGTCCCTGGGTAGATCCCTCCGGTTCTGGCAGATCGTGGGAACGAATACCTAACCTCACCATCCTTATAACTCCATACATAAAGTAAAATGGCTGGTCTTTTGGTACAGTTCATTCCTTCTCGAAACCAATTGAAAAATCATTTGGAAAATCCAATCAAGGTACTTGTGATATAAAATCAAAACATTTTGTACCTTAATTGTTTTTGATCATTTTGAAATGCTCCCCCTCAACATGTGCGTATGATTTTGAAATTGTTTAGCACATGGAGGCAAGAGTTCTTTGAAATAATTTCTTGATCACAATTTTTGTAGAAAGAGCCATTTGAATTTCTTTTGGTAAATTCTCCCCCTCAATATGTGCATGGGATTTTTGAAATCATTTTTATCACATAGAGGAAAGAGTTCTTTTGAAGCACAACCACGATCACTAAAGCCATTAAGAAACCATTCGCTCCCCCTCAATATGTGCATCGATATACGAAAGAGTTTGGCACATATTAGAGAGAACTTGCACTTTGAATCAAAACGATCATCGTTTATCAAATTTCATATTAAATCACAAATTCTCCCCCGATAAAAAATATCAAACCCTTTGAGATTTTGGATCCCAAGTGATTTAATAAGGTTTGGAAAACATGAGAGAAAATGTGGCCTTGTTTAAATACTCATCTTGTTTTTGGATAAATGCTCCTCCTCAATCATGTGCATCATATATTGAAATCGTTTGGCACATGGAGGCAGGAGTGCCTTTGAAGGACTAAAACCAAATCCATTAAAACAGATTTGAGATTTAAATCACGATCTCTCCCCGGATCAAAAATTTCAAACCAATTGAGATTTGTGATCCCAATTGATTTAAATCATTTAGAAATTTTGGGGAAAGACGTGGCAAGATTTAATTCAAAAAAATGACCGATAAGGATCAATTTTAGACATTAAAGATTGTTAGTGTCAGGTGTGATAGTTTTTAAGAGATCTTGATTTAAAATAAAATAATTTCACAATCAAACAAGAACAGAAAAAATTTCATTTTGAAAGATCTTTGAGTTTTAAAGAAAATCATACCATGACATAACATTAAATCTTTAGATCACCACTTTATTTCGTACAAATCGGAACTTTTGTGAAGAAATATCGTTTAAAAATATTTTATTTTAAATCACTCTCCCCCTCAATCGATGACCGTAGTCGATGATTGAGTGACTTAAGTTTTGATAAAATGAAGTCCGGTGATTTTCAAAATTAAGTCCAAATTATTTTCAAAACAATATTTTCCATTTTCAAAACAATTTATTCAAATTTTTCAAAATTGTTTAAAAATGGTATCTTGCACAAAGATACGTTAGGTGGTTGAGAAGCTTATGTTGTTGCTGTAGGGCTTGGAAGAAAAACCATCTGCTGATACAGTGAGACCTCTTACGTTGCATTTTTCCATGCCAACTCTCCATAGAAGTCCAATTAAGCTCCGTTTCTTCATTTGTCAACCCAAGATATAGTTAGCCTTTCCTTTCGGCATCCAATCATCTTCAATTGTGGGATCCGGATCGGGAAAATTCTTATATACCAATATACCTGCATACGTTAGTGAACACACATACAGATATATGGTGGTCGACATCACCCAAATACCAATCGACTAATAAAAGTCAATTCAACATATCAATCAGTTCATATAAGGCATGGGAATAATGTGTTTCATCAAACTATAATCATCTAATCCTAACAATCATATCCTAAATTCCTAGTCCTTCGACATAGGCACATATCATTTTTAATTAAGCACGTAGGATAATTAAGAAAGCCCGTTAGATGATATAGATTTGAAAACATTCTCCCCCTCAATCAATGACTCATTTTCTGAAAATTTTAATAGCGCTGAAGTCATTGATTGAGTTTGCAAATTTTATAAAAACTCCGATACTGATTGACTTTCAAACAACTCATTTACCACCAATTTTTGAATACAACAAATATTTTTCTAAAGAATTCAAGACGGAAAAACATTTGTGTAGGAACAGCAGTCCTTCGACATACTTTCCTCATTTTGATTTAGGATAAGTGCACGATATTTTTCTAAAATATGTTTAGTGCAGCACTTTCCTTTCTTGAAGAGCGGGGTGCTATCTGAAATAATAGCAAACCATGGTTTAAGCACGGGTTACAGTCTGAAGTAACTGTAAGCCATTTTTTGAAGCCCGGGTTACAGTCTGAAATAACTGTAAGCCATATTTTGAGACATGTTTAGAAAGAAATATTTACACCTCCTGCTCGAACTTCATCTAAAGTCCCGTGCCATTATTGAATGACATTTCTAAGACCGTAGATGTTATCGATACCAGAAGACATGTCTTGAGAAAACATATTTTTGGTATTTTTCAATTTTCTTATTTTTATGGGCTTTTGTTGATTTTATATTTTTCTATTTTGTTTTTGTTGGTTTTATATTTTTGTATTTTTCTTTTTGAAAGTTATTTACAAAGATAGAGAAATAGTTTAAGAAGATGATGATACGAGTACCGAGATAAGGAAATCGTTCAGCACTTTGTAGAAGATAGAAGTCATCATCTCTTAAACTTTCACCACCAAAGCATTCGAGGCTCTTAAATCGTCGCAAGAACTTGAGCCTTCAAAAAGTGAATCTTTGGTAGCTTCCCCCCAAACCGACAATCCATGTGAAAAGACCATTTCCCCAAAGAAGAAGAAGTGAAGCAAACAGTCTAATTGTATGAAGCTCAAGAACCCGAAGAAGACGATAACACCAAAGTAACAAGTTAATACGGATCATTTCTGAGGTTATTAAGCCCAAAATAAATGATTAAGCCCGATCACATGAACTTGTTGTGCGTCCCCGATGTACACATAACTCTTCGTGTTTGAGCAGATGTCAATTCAGGAGAACAGTATATCAACACCTTCATTTCACCAAATGCATTCCAGTTATCTAACATATAACCAATCAGCCCATAATGTACACATGTACCCAACAAGAGAAGAGACAACGACATCACAATAACTGGTTGAATCACTGATCTTCTCTGCGGATGTCAACTCCGGAATAACTGATTAAGCTCGATCATGTGAATATGTTGTGTGACCCAGATGTACACATATCTCTCCCTTGATGGTTGCGATCTCATCAGAGTCATCATTACATTGTGTACATGAAGCACTAATCGGAAGCACTTTATCATAAATCATATAGAAGATGTCGAAAAGCAATATCATCTCACGCTCCAAATATTCTTCTCATATTTCTTCCAACTGAACACTGAAGTAACACATACCAAAAGTCTCCAAAGACCACTTCCCCCAAATAGTTGGAATAATACATCCTTTCCCCAAATAGTTGGAATAATATATCCTTCCCCCAAATAGTTGGAATACACCAGAAGCCACGAGTTAAACACTGAGTTTCTCTGCTGTTATGAAATTCGTCTCCCCGGAATAACTTCAATATAGAAGAAGTATTTAGTTCAGCACGTGTACTCATTGTGTGTTTAGATGTATGTCTCCTTCCCCCTTGCTGGTTTTGATACCTCAGAATCAGCAAAACATAATACGCTCATATACTTGAAATAGAGAAGAACACAATTAGCTCAAATAAATCTAGTGAGAATCAACTGCTACAGAAACTCTCTCTGACTATCCTTATCAACCCATATGAAGATAATTTGAAGTGACCACTGAAGAAGAAAACCCGATATACCAAACTTGAAACTGAAGTCGAATTCCTCACATTTGTATCTTAAGCTTGCACTTAATGATGGAAGAACGGTGTTAAGATTTTATGCTTTAAGCAAATCTCAAAGTACTCACTACTCAAACAAAGTATGAGACATTAACACCTCTTGCGATTATCCACACCGTCATAGCGTGTGACACTGAGTAAAACAATGTAACTCCTAAAAGTGATAGTTAACCAAGTCTTCAACCATCCACCCCGACAGTTGGTAACTAGATAAACCAAGTCTTCAACTCAAATTCTTAAGCCCGAGCAAGTTATCAAATAAGAACACACCTTTGTGAAAGTCAACGTCAATCTCAAATAAGTGATAAATGATTAACTCCGAAGTAATCAACTTGTGTCAAATGCCCAACACGTGAATAAACATACAATCGGATGTACATTGACCCACTGAATGAACCGAAACAAATGATTCCTCAACATCGATGCATTCTCCCTAAAGGTATACATGTAGAGACTGATATGGAAGATTCACCAATAATGTCTTTGAGCGAATGAGGTAGTCATTTTCCTTAATGTTCATGTGGTTGATTTACAGAGTGCACATAGAGCAAAGAACAATGAAAAAATGATCCGTGAAGATTTGTCAAAGGAATACCATAGAGCGGATCACTATTCATAGGTGCAACTGCAATGATAGTCATTAACAACGCCTTGAGGAGTAACTGGAGATTAGGCTTTTTGAGTAGTCTGACCATTATACAAACGTCCATCAATATGTAGATCCACTTCCTTAATGTTCATGTGATTGATTTACAGAGTGCACCTAGAGTAAAGAACAATGAAACAATGATCCGTGAAGATTTGGCAAAGGAATACCAAAGAACGGATCACTATTCATGGGTGCAACTGCAATGATAGTCATTAACAATGCCATGAGGAGTAACTGGAGATTAGGCTTCTTGAGTAGTCTGACCATTATACAAATGTCCATCAATATGTAGATCCACTTCCCCCCTCAAAAATTGCATCCGAAGTTGCCATTTTTGATTTGAACAAGTGAATAAGAGTAAACTCCAATGAATGTAGATCCACTTGATGACGAAATGAACATGGAGAAAGGAATGAAGCTCAAAGATGGAGAATGTAGATGAGAATGGCCATTCACGAGAGAATCACGAGAGAATTTCTCTTTAGCTGAAGATTAAGCGCACATAAGAGCGTACACTTTTCTTTTCTTTGAAGAACGGGGCCTGAAGTGTTATCTGAAGACACCATAATGATGAAGTACGAGGCCTGAACTGATGTGAACAGATGTCATAGCTGAATGAATATCAAGATTGAGTTACTTGAACCCGTGAGTTATGAGATATCAATCCATTTGTAATCCATACTTTAAGCCAGTCCATGTAGTGAAGGATCGAAGTATCTACAATTGAGTAAGGACTACCTGCACTAATATTACAAACTTGATTGCATATATTTTGGTTAGTGACATTAGTATCCAAACCCTTTGGGGTTTCACAGTCAACCTTGATTTTGTCATCGGTAAATAGCTTTTCGGTAGGCATCCACCTAAGTCCAACTTCCTTAAACATTTTACCAGACGGAATCCACTTATGGCAAGGTCTAGGATTGTTGATATTGTTATGCAAAGCGGAAGACTTATCGTTATTCCTAGACTCCAAAGATTTAGCAGTTGGGATCCATCTAGACGAAGTTTTAGGTTTGTTTTGCATCATAACATGTTGTACCTTAGCCATGTAGGTAGTCTTAGTGGATTGTACCTTGGCATGTGAATTAGGAAAATGTTTCTTATTCAGAAAAGACTCAGAATTTCTAGGTTCATTTTCTACATGCTTAGCATTCTTCTTCATATAACTACTCTTAGATGGAAGCAGACCCCTAGTGTTTGGAGTGTTCCTAGGTAATGGTTTACAACTACTAGTAGTGCCTTGAAATCTCGTGGAATGCATCACCCTAGGTCTTGCACCTAAAATTCCGTCTTTTCGAATCTGTGCCTTTTTTCTAGCTTTTTCTAGATAATAGTTCTTCCACAAGTCATTCATATCATATGAATTCTGGGTTTTAATGCTTGGTTTTGACACTATTTTCGAACTATTCCTATTGGTGCTGGGAGTAGAAGTAGCTACTTGTTGAGGGTTAATGGAGCTAGAAGCATTATTCTTAGGTAACTTAGGTGAAGTGACTGGTTTTGACAAAACTTGTATCGCATCAACTTGGGAGGCAAGCCTTGTCTTCAAAGATTTTGTTCTTTTAGATATAAATGTAGTAGGCTGCCTAACAATGGACCGGTCTCTAGGGGGATGGTTTTGTAAACTTAGTGTTCACACTATTCCCTGTTGTTTTTCTGAGCTCATTGTTTAAGGTAACTATTGTGAAACTCTTATCCTGAAGTTGAGCTTTGAGTTCATCAATATTGGCAATCAAAGAGTTTGTTTGTTCCAATGACTTAATTCTAGCTTCATTGATAGAGTCACTTAGTTCTATGTGATGCTTTTTCAAAGACTCATTTTCCTTTAGTAATTTAGCCACACAAATTGCTAATTCATCATTTCTCATTTTAATATCATTAGTAGCATTAACATCATAATTACTTGTAACCAAATTACTTTTCACATGCATAACAGAAATGTGATTCTTCAAATTGCAGATTGTCAAGTTTTTGTCCTGAAGCAGAGCTTTTAAATCATTTATTTCAAAAAATTCACGAAATTCAGGGAATTCCGGATTGTAGCAAGGTTTCACAGTTTGAAAACTTTCTTCTTTACTTTGGATTGCAATTTTAAGTGAAATGCAATGTTTTTCAAGTTCTGAGAATTTATATGAAAGTTCATCAAAAGTTATCTTATCAACCATATCATTAGTTTTGAAACACATTATCTCAGACTCAGCTTCAGTTACAGAACATGTATCAAGAACATGTTCTGTGATGTGATCAGTTTGCACAAGAGTATTTTCATATGCATTATGTTGTTCAATTAAGGGTACCTCATCATGTGTAACAAGAATCATAGAACTATTGGCTGTGTCAAGCCTATCTGTTTCTGAATCTATGAGTTCAGCTCCAACTGATCCATCATGTGATGCTTTACCCGACTCAACACTACAATCTTTTGATTGTGCCCGACATTCATTCACCTTTCTGATCACAGCATCCACTTCTTGTGTGACAGGAGTTACTGAGCAGCTGGTTACATCATGCTTTGTTGTCTCTGATATTCTGCAGTCAGCAACACCCGACCTTTCAACAGATACATTACCCGACTCATCATAACTATCCCTCAATTGCACCTGACACTCATTCACGTTTTCATCCTTTTGTGCAGCTTCCTCAATGTACTTTTACACATTATCCATGAGTTGGATAAATGTCTTAATGAATTTCTAAATTTCCATTCCAGTATGTTTGTTGAAGGAAATACCAGTCAAGTGTTGATCGTAATCTGCTGAATATTCCCCACTGATGAATGGCAGAAATTGTTTGTAGATTACTTGAAGAGCTGCACTGGAATCATTCTTTTGAACCTTTTCATTGGTAAGTTGCAGCTTCAATTGTTCTAAGTTCAACAACAAGGTTCTCGTCAATGTGGGTAAGTCTTGGCGGAAGAGAGCACTACATGTTCGATCCCCAGTTGTGGATAACAGTTGTATGAGGTGCAGATGAAGTAGCTGATAGGGCTCAATGCTGCATTCCATTTGCATGGCATTCTGTAGCATTAGCAGGTGCAATTCATTCTCATTGTACTCAGAACATGGAGATCTCACATCCTCTTTGATTAATTCAAACATCTTTAATCGTTCAGTGTAGCATTCATTATCATTGTTGTCCACAACATCATACAATTTAAGTACTTCCAAAATCATTGGGTCAGTAGTGTAAGACATGATGTTGTAGTATGCATGGGATTTTACTAGTCTATGATTTAAACCGAGAAATAGAATCTTTCGCGGGATTTTACTAAAATCAAGACCAAACCGTTAAGCAATGACCAATGGAATGTGTTAACATGACTGATGGATCGAGACAATGAAAGAAAATTGTGTGTTAGGACATATGATTGTTTGAAGGATTAGCAGAGATGTTGTTTGGTTGAGATTTGGATTGGTTTATGCCTGTTTTTATGGAGAAATTTAGGTCAAAAACATAAAAACCTCAATAACTTCTGTTCGAACTGGATTTAGGCCTCAAAGGTTGACTTGATTCGGCGTGCCATTCTCCTCGTTCTCACGGTCGTTTTGATGGGTAGAACGCTGAAAACGGAGTTACGGTTCAAAAGTTATGGCCGTTTCAAGTTTTGTCGGGAAAAGTCAACAAGTCGCTAGCAAGACAAGTCGCTTGAGTAACCAAGTCGCTATAATGCCAAGTCGCTAAGAGACGGTCAAGTTGCTAAAGAACAACTCGCTAAGATCCAAGTCGCTAACACCAAGTCGCTGAGAATACCAAGTACAAGTCGCTAACAAAATTGAAAGCAAGTCGCTAACTTCACCAAGTCGCTAGCCGTAGTGGAGAATCCACTAAGTTGTACTGTTTGTCGGCTTATCTCAATAGACAAGTCGCTAGGACCAAGTCGCTAACAATTAACACTACAACTCGCTACCTTTTACTGAAGCAAGTCGCTACGATGAAAAACACTACGAGAACCAAGTCGCTAGCAAGAAAAACTTCAAAAACACACTTTTCAATCCAAAACAAGCTCAACTACAGTGATTCAAGCTTACCAAATCAAAACCCAAGCACTTACAATGATTCTAAACACAAAAGTACACCCAAAATTCAAACTTTAACACTAGAAATGATCCAAATGATGCAAAAACCACTAAACTTTTTCAAACTCAAAAACCATCTAAAACCACTAGAAATCCAAGGATATGTGAGAGAGATGATCAAACCATGGCTCTTGATACCATTTGTAACATATTGGATTTCACAAACACATCCACAATCACAATATAGTTTAGAGGTTTTAGAGAGAGAAAGTAGGATGGGAGCCTTTCTAAAGAGAGAAAGTGAAAGAAAACATAGAATGTTAGATTAAGTGAAAGGTCCAACCCTCTACCTTGGAAGGTAGAGGGTATTTTTAGTTACATACTAAACGTCCTCCTTCGGACTGTGGTTCAGGCATACAGTGGGTAAAGACCCGGCCGTCCTCCATGGTGTTGCACTAAGCTAAACTAATAACAAAATAACTAGCTAGTAACAAGTAAATAACGATATGTCTACGAGCTAACTTATGCTATATTATATTTGGGGTGACCGACTCTTCACTATGGAATTTCTAATTCCTAACAAAGTACAATGTTGGTGGTTACAAGATTCCCATTTGCTAACTCAATGGTAAAGGCGGTGTCCAACATAGTGGGTGCAATATCAAGTAAAGATGCAAATGCAGTAGATATAAAACTTTTATCAGCACCCGAATCAAATAAGATTTTAGCATAATGGTTATTGAATAGAAACGTACCCGTAACCACATTCAGATCCTGCTGTGCATCTTTATCACCCAATACATATGCCCTACCACGAGCTACTCCTTCTTGTTGACCATTGTTTCGGGGACATTGTCTCTTGATGTGTCCACGTTCTCCACACCCGAAACAAGTCAATATTGGTTGGGTGTTGGCACTAGTAGCATCCCCCTTCCCTCTGCAGTCCTTGGTTTGATGCCCTGTCTTTTGACAATTCTTACATCTAACAGTGCAAGGGCCTTAATGATGTAACTTGCATCTATAACATAAAGGAGCATTTCCTTGATAACCTCCTCCTTCAGCTGGTGCAACAGTAGCAGCAAAAGTACCTCTGACATTTTCTTTCCTACGGTTTTGCTGGTTGTGGTGGTTTGTGTTTCGGTTTTGTTGGTTGGGATTGTTGTTGTTACCCCTTCGGCTATCATTCCACCTTCTCTTCTTGTTGTTGTGGGTATTGTTATTGGGATGGTTGTTGTTTTTATTGTTGCAGTTGAGGTTAATGTCATGAATCAGAACAGTTCCTGCTCTAACCGCTTGATCCATCAGTCTACGAGCCATTCCCATTGCATCATCTATCGTTTTTGGATTAAAAGAAGTCACATTTACCTGTATAGGTTGTGGAAGTCCCCACATGTACCTCTCCAGTAACTTCTCATTGGTTGGAACCATTTTTGGGCATAAGATTGCCAATTCATTGAATCGACGATTGTATGTGGTGATATCTGTGCTCTTAACTATGTGGTTCCAGAATTCAATTTCCAACTTCTGTACCTCGTTACGAGGACAATATTGTTTGATCATCATTGTTTTGAGTTCGACCCAGGAAATTTTGTAGGCATTTGCAATGCCAATTGGTTGAACTATAGAATTCCACTAGGATAATGCTTCATCCATTAAAGTACTGGTGGCTTGTTTGACCTTGCAGTCTTCAGTAGTGTTGCTGATCAGGAATACAGATTCAGATCTCTCAATCCATCGGGTTAACCCTACAGCTCCTTCCTGTATAGGTTGTGGTGATATCAGTCTATGAGCCATTCTCATTGCATCATCTATCATTTTTGGATCAAAAGAAGTCACATTTACCTTTATAGGTTGTGGAAGTCCCCACATGTACCTCTCCAGTAACTTCTTATTGGTTGGAACCATTGTTGGGCATAAGATTGCCAATTCATTGAATCGACGATTGTATGTGGTGATATCTGTGCCCTTAACTATGTGGTTCCAGAATTCAATTTCCAACTTCTGTACCTCGTTACGAGGACAATATTGTTTGATCATCATTGTTTTGAATTCGACCCAGGAAATTTTGTAGGCATTTGCAACGCCAATTGGTTGAACTACAGAATTCCACCAGGATAATGCTTCATCCATTAAAGTACTGGTGGCTTATTTGACCTTGCATTCTTCAGTAGTGTTGCTGATCAGGAATACAGATTCAGATCTCTTAAACCATCGGGTTAACCCTACAGCTTCTTCAATGCCTTTAAAATTTGTAGGTTGGCATTTCATGAATTCGTTGTATGAGCAGCCCTTTGGCATTGGTTCGACATTTATTCTTTCGGCACCAATAGCTGGTCCCGTAGCATTAGAACCTCCCGCTCCAACATTAGTTGCAGTGGCCTTAGCGGTTGCAAGTGCCTCGGCAACATCGGCAGTTTTTGCCACTTCAGCAGCCTCAGCGACCGTGGCAGCATTTGTAGCTGCAGTTTCCCGCTCAGCTCTAAGTGCGGCAGCCACTTTATCGGCAACCATTTTATCAATAGCAGCTATGCTTTTCGTTTTAGGTGGCATGATTCTATCAATTAAATAAGAGATGTGGTATAAGTATGATGTTGGATAATAAGCACGATTAGAAATGATAGAAGAACAACGTTGGAAATTAAATCACAACACAAGACGAGATAGATTTATACAACAAAAGTAACATTCATATATAGTTAATCAGTTATATCAGATTTACAAAATCGAAACCCATGACAGGTTTCTTCAAAATTTACTGACAAAACTATCAGTCAGCAATTACATTGTTTACTAGCTATTACATAATCTACTAAGTCTTTGAACTATTATAACAACACTAGTCTTTCAAGAGTCCGGAGATTGATGCGGCTCGGGCTGATTGTTATTCCCATGAGCAGCCAACACATCAATGGCGTCATTTGGGCGAAACTCCCTAGATCCCCTCAGTTCTTGAAACATGACCCGCATTTATGCTCGTACGTTATATAGATCGATTTCGAGCCTAATACGATCGGTTTGAGCAATTTGTAACTTTGTTTCCGCTGAAGCTACGCGGCGTTTCAACTCTTTAATCTGCTCACCGTCTTCATTTTGTGCTTTATCCATACGGGTGACTTTGTTCTTGAGCAATGGAAAACCGGTTATAGGATCCAAGACAATGTCTTCCACACGTGTAAGGCCATCTCGGATATCACTCATATCCAGGATTTCCAGATTAGTTCGTTTTCTGGCATTAACGGTTTCAACTCTTATTGAAGAGATTTCCGCTTCACGACGATGCATTGCCCTTGACAGAAAGTGGACATGATTTTGAAGTGCCGTGACATCTTGTCTCAGGCATCCCATTTCGTACCTTGGGAAGTTTGGAAAAGTATTAGATGGTCCTCCAACTTCGTAGGTAAAGGAAGGGCCCCCAATGGTGTAAGGCCTTCCCCCTGTAGCGGGAGTAACCGAAACAGGAATTTCAGAGTTTGCTGGAGTAGATGGTGACACTGGTGATGGTGGAGGTGGAGATCCGTTGAGTATGACATCCGCTTGAAGAGGATCTTCCTCTTCTTCGTCATCATCGGAAATCACTTCCATGTCATCATCATCATCATTTAAGATCATATTTTCATCTTCTTCCGGATCTTTGTCCGGGTCATCCTCGGGTTCATTTTCATCAGCTAAATCTTCATATGGTTCCTCATCCTCGTCATCCCCATAGTTTACAATATCAAGATAATCATCATCTTGATCCGGGGTATTTTTTGCTTGGATGGGAGCCGGAAGTATTTGCTCTTGTTGAGCTGGTATAGCTTGATTTGGAATAACGAGATCGTGATCTGGGGATGGTGGTACAGACATAATGTCTGCATAAGAGTATCAATGTTCAGAGTTAGTTAAACATTCATATCAATTTAAACAGTGATATGTCAAATAGTGGGCATGGCACACGGAATATGAAGACTATAATGAGTGAATCGGTAGATATATTAGTTATAGTCTAGGTATATAATGAACCCTGGTTCTCTATAACTGTAGATCTGATACCAATCTGTAACACCCTCAGTTCTGAATAGCAGCGGAAGCTAATCGAGGATATTACTTATTAGCACAAAGTACACATTACAGAAAACGACTCTAAAATGAGACGTTTTAAAAAAATATTATCATTCGAATTTATTCATAATATCAGAGTAGAGGTCCCATAATGTACATAATAAGTTCAAAAGTTTTTCGAATGATAATATGCATAGTCTTCAAAATGCCTATTCCGTGTGCCTTCATTCGTGTGCCAGACATATCTTACGGACCTGAGATAAAACATGCCGAAAAGTCAACACAATGGTTGAGTGAATTCATAGTTTTGAAAACAGTAATGGACAATAGTTGTAGTATAATTGCAATGTGTACAATTATCTTCTTGATAGTTATTATTGCTCTAAGCTCATGGAACTCACGACTGACTATTGTATATATATCACCGGACGATATATATATATATATATATATATATATATATATATATATATATATATATATATATATATATATATATATATATATACATATATATATATATTTATATATATATATATATATATATATATATATATATATATATATATATATATATATATATATATATATATATATATATATAAGTAACTTGCCCCGGGTAGGTATTTTGCCATATACCTAGGTAATCTCAAATATAGTGCGTCTTGTTATTTCCGAAAAGATAGACGGGTTCGTCAATTCCGATAGGCCTATCCACAATATTTGCGCTCACTCCCAGTGATTAGTGGTCCATGATGTTGGGGACTTTTGTAAAAACAACTTAGGCATGCAATAATACAGTCAAGGCGTTCATTTTGCAAGTATTGTCCATAATAAAGAATTTTAGCATTTAGTAAAAGCAGTAGCATGTATCTCCCCCAAAGAGTTTATAAATCAGTTAAACAAAAGTTGGGGCTATGAAACTCACCGTGGTTATCAGTAGTAGTTGATAGCAATAACCGTATATGTCGAGACTGCGATCTTTAGTGATTACCTACGAAAGTATAATAATTATGTTTTAGTATAGTTTTCAATATAAGTGTACAAGTATATGTAATTTGTTGGATTATGATGTTGTACATGGGGTATTAAGTTAAGGTATCTCTTAAGTGTTTGTTTGGCTCATAGCCTTTTTATAAATGACCTTGATGCGTGCCAAACAGTCAAGCTAAATCACACAAGCCCGCCACTTGTGAATGGCGGACCGTAACCAGCTTAAAACAGTTTGAACACGAACTCAATGAAGATCTGAGGAGTATAGTGTCTCCCCGGGTCGTTATGTCCCAGCGAGCTATGCGATGAATTATCAAACGTTTAGTCATCGAGGAATTTGAACAGAAAAGGGATTCTGAATATGATATTAACTACGGAAAAAGCCAACAAATTAAAACGGCTTAAATGCAAATTAAAGAAAGTTAAAAAGATAAAATCTATTAAATAAACGCTATCACTGTATTTAAAGTGATGAACGTTTAAAACCTAAAACTTACGTTTAAATTAAAAACTACGTTAACGTACAAAGTAAAAAGTGATATCTAAGAAATAAAAGTCCTAAAAATATGAAAAATACATTTTTACAAACCTAATGATAAAAGAAAACTTATAGAAAAAGAAAATTATTTTTATAACTATTTATCTGATTATTATTAATTAAAAACTATTTTTAACTAATTAATATTAACCTAAAATACAAGAAATTAGGAAATAAAGCTAAAAAAATAAAATTCTGAAATGGAAAAGTCTAAAATATCAAAACAGAATTTTCAAAACTATTTTTGTATTTTTCTGATTATTTTTCTATTTTTTATGAATTTTAAACTATTAAAAACTACTTAAATTGCTAAAAATTACAAAATAAACTATGAAAAATATGGAAAATTACCTTTTTTACTTTTTATATTTATCTAAACCTAATAAAATTGAAAAATTATTTTTTTGAAGCTTTTCTTATTTTTTTATATTAAATGCTATTTAAAAATGCTTAAAAACTAAATAAAATACAGAAAAATAGCAAATCAACTTGGAAAAATCTGAAAATTTCAGGAAAACTCTAAAATAATATTAGGAATCTAGGAAAATTGGAAAAACAAGTGCTTATGTGGATGAATTTGAAACTGCTATGGAAATGCTTATTGAAATAAGCACTTGATTAAGCAAATTGAGTCCAAAGGCTACCAAACTGATAATGAAGCTCTAATAAGCTAAATTAACCAAAATGCAATGAGTTTTAACAACCCTGGACCTCTGATTTGCAGGTAAGCACAGATTTGATGATTTGATTGTTTTGCTTAAAAACAGTTAGAGGGTACCCACTTTGGACACAAGCACAATCAACACAATAAGCTAGAAAGGAAAAACAAAAGTTGGAACTAACACTAGACCTGGCTAAGACCAAATGTACCAAAAATCAAACCATGGAAAGCTCTTTTGAGCCCTGTGCATAAGCTGCACATTCTGAAAAAAAACTCAATGTATACTGACAGTGGAGCAGGGCACTTAGGTCCAAAAGAGGAGCTTGTTTGAAGCTTATAAAAAAATGACAAAAATCAGTAAAAATAGTAATAACAAACTAGACCAATAGAAGTTTTTGAAACACCAAATCTCAATGAATTTGACCCAAAAATGAATCAAGGAAAAATCCTCGCAGTTGGCTGAAAAACAGGTTTTCAGTTTTTGACTTTTAAAGCAAATATGCAAGTTTGACTTTGGTGAACTTTACCACTGATTTTAAGTACTAAGATAGATGTTATAAGATGTAATGAACCTAATGCAATCAAAGTTTAATGATTCTAAACACACAACAATGATCTGCACTTCTAAAAATCACAACAGTAATCAGTGGATATGGATTTGATTTATATTTGACTTTTTTGGTGTTGCAGACCCAAACTAAAACAGATATGAGTTAAATATAACTCAACAAGCATGAACCAACAAGACTTGATCAATGAACAAACCCTTGGGACAGTTTTAACAGTTGTGCCAAACACACCTTAATACACTGATTAGCACACAATACAGATCTAAACTCTAAACTATCCCATGATACTGAGCCAAATAAATACAAATACTCTAAATACAACTATTTAAAGAGATTAAAACTAGTTACAACTACCAAGACAGATTATGCAAATGAAATTTTAAAAATGACTTACAAGTGGTCCTAAGCCACAATGGCTTGCAACTGTGATCCAAGAACCACTAACCTAATTATCAACCCAAATGAATCCAAATCAACCCATTTCCAACTGCATCAACCCATTTGAAACTCCATTTCCAATTTTTGCCCTTGTTTGACTTTTGTTGACCCGAATGCAAAAGGGATTGAAACTTGACTATAAGCTTATATAAAGCTATGAAAAGCTTATATAAACTTATATAAACTTGAAAATAAGCTCTATGAAGCTTTAAGTTATGAGATGGAAACTAAAATTTTCAACAGTTAACATATAAAGATGAAATGAAATGAAACTTGGAATTAATGTTTAAAACTTGCTCAAACTGACAATTTAACTTGAGTTTAATACTTGTGAACAAAAGATTACAGATTTGAAATCAAACTAATACATTAAAGATAAAAACGACATAGGAAAATTTAAAACTAATAATCTACTCCTCTATCATGCTTCTTCTCTCTTTCTTTTATAACCCAATCTTCTTTTCTCTATCCTTTGAATGTTTCCCACCATTCTAAGCCATTGGATTGCTTTGAAATGATCATGGCCGTTCAAACTGATTTTGGCGCCAATTTGGTGTATTTGACAGCTAGGTTGAGTGAGGGGGGGGGGAAGGTTCATTAAATGCTCTTTGGATGCTAGTTGTGGAGTGGGGAACATATTTTAGTGGATGGAGGAGGGGGGAATGGGATGGTAGCTTGTTTGCAGGATAGCAGTTGAGAGTGATGACTTTTGGCGCCATGGGTGGTGTTTGACCAAGATTGACCAGAGCTAATAATCAAAGGGGGGTTCACAATTCAATTTGACAGGGGTCCAAAATGCTTATGACCAGGCCAATTGGGTGATAAAGGGTTTAAATTGACAAGGGACTAAAGTGTAAATGCTGAAAATCAAAGGACCATTCCTGCCAATTCAAAAAGTTTCTTCCAAGGACTAAAAGTGACAAAGTTCAATAATGCAAGGACTAAACTTGCCATTTTACAATTTTCCAGGGGCTAATTTTGCCAATTTTCAAACTTGGAGGACCATTTTTGTAATTTTCTCAAACTTTTGATATTTTTCACCAAAGGACTAAATTTGACAACTTTTGATTTTAAAAGGACCTTTGGTGACTTTACTTTTGAAATTATGTGCTCAGGGACTGTTTTTGACAATTTTTGAAACTTGGGGGACTAAAACTGCAATTTTTTGCAAATTTGATATGTTTTTCATCTGATTTTGATATTTTTGCATTTAAAACACATAAAACACTGATTTGTGATATTTTGATCATTTTGATGTGTTTCTGAGTGTTTTCAGATGATTTTGCAGTTTATATTGTACAAAAATGATGAGTATTTACACACTCATCAGACCTCGTACCACCGTTCGGGCTATCAAAATGAAGAGGTCGTGTAGTAATCGCACGAGGAGCCAGGACACTTTAAATCGTAAATCCACAACTCGTTGATACGATACCCCGAAGAGGCCTCTTGATGATAATGAAATTCCCTACTATTGTAGTAATTATCATTTATAAGTAAGTATTTGACGAGACAAATGTTGTATAAAACATGTGTCGTGTTTCGTCAAAGACTATTGTTGAACTTGTGTGATAGTGTTATGAGTTGTGTGTCGTGAAGTAGTTTAGCGAAGTGTTATTCACTCAATGAGTGTTGTGATTTCGGCGTGTCATATTATGATGTTGTGGTATATAAAGGTTTAAAAAATAGTTTTGTCAATGTCTAGTAAACTTCTATCTAATGACCAAGTTTTTGAAATAATTTTCGGGTTAACAAACCCAAACTAGCCGTGCGGCTAAGTTACGATTAAACAACTTTGAAACAACAATCATGGTCATATCTAGTGGCTATATTTAAGTTAAAATAGCTTGATACATTAGCCTTTGTTTAACCTTGGCTTTGTTTTGGTCTCAAAGAATCAAAATACAACTAAGTTTCCATGACCATGGTTGTTTTCTAGTCACAACAAGTCCGTTTAGTATTTGCTGTTTTTAAGACTTTTCGTTCACTTTCTGCTTATGTGCTCCTGTGTTTTTGTAGAAAATTTCATTCCGAGCAACTTTCTTGTTTTACACTTTTGCTGATTCGGAAAAGAAAAGGGTTTAAATCGCGTTTTAAAATCGTTTTAGAAGACTTTTGACTCAATAACCAATTTTCATCTAGTCATCTTCTTTTAACCATAACTTTTTATCTATAAGTTCATTTCAAGTGATTCAAAAGCTCAAATTCTAGTTTTTACTTCCTCTAACAACTTCTTAAACTTAATCAAGTCCAAAGTTTATGATTTTTATGTTAAAACTCATGATAATTCACTAGTTTCTTACTAGTTGTCTTAATGAGTTTCTACACTAGTTTTTACCCATCATTTTTATGTACAACATCAAGCAAGCCTTATTACATGTACTACTTATATCAAATTACATCAAATAATTATAAATATCATTACAACCATATTGAATGACAAGAAATTTAAACAAACTTCTTACAAGACTTAGGTTGAATGGTCACAAGAACAATCAAGCCTAAACCCCTTCAATCTTCAACCATTGTCTTCAACCTCTTAACCCAAGCTTACAAACCCTTTTACCCTTGTAATAAACCCTTTTACTTCAGCCCCTTATGCCTTGAATATCTTCTAATTCACCCTTGATATCAACAAAATAACCCTAGGATCATGTAGGAATCAACTCTAGCTCCATCTTCTTTGTATACTTTGTTGCATAAAATCAAAAGATGGTATGTTTTGGTGATTGAAAGTGGACGGCAAGGGAGGAGAGACCAAGAGAGTTTGGTAACTTTTGCATGTAAAATGATAAGTTTGAGGTGACTTTGGGGTATATGGGGGACAAAAGGTAGTGAGTAAGAGTGCATGTGTGTTGAGGAGAAGCCACATGGCTTGTGAAAAGGCCATCAAACGCCACCTCCCTATGAGGTGGTAGTTTGTGTGTGATTTTTGGTATACTTTAGTTTTTGGGGTATAGTTTGGTCCCGTTAATTACTAATGTTAAGCCCTTAATTCAAGAAACTTAAAACCGGGTAACGTAAAAATGTAATACTTCCAAAAATGTTAAAAATTATCAACATACTCCAACTAGGTATATTAAAAGTATGATAAGTCTAATATGGTGTTTCTATGTTGTTAAAACCTAATAACGTAGGTTCGGGCACGCGTATTACTTAAAAGTAAAATGTGTACCTAAAATTGGCAAAGTGGCAATAATTCATATGAATTATGACTAGTGGTGAAACTAAAGTATTTTTGAACACATAGACTTTTTCTAGTCTTGTGTTGGTTGTGAGGATAATTCATACATATTAATTTTTTAGATTACTTATATAAATAATTAAAAGTAATTTATTTAACGTTAAATAGTAAAATATAGACCTGAAATATGCGAGGTGCTACAGCCTTCCCCCGTTACGGAAATCATGTCCTCATGATTTAGTTTGATGTACCTGAGAAGAGATGCGGATATTTCTGTCGCATTTGGTCCTCTCCTTCCCAGGTGTTTTCAGGCCCTCGGCGAGAATTCCAACGTACTTTAACGATGGGGATTCGGCTTTGTTTCAACCGTTTGACCTCACAGTCCATTATTTCAATAGGTTCCTCAATAAAATGTAGCTTGTCATCGAGCTTAATCTCGTCTAGTGGAATGACAAGGCTTTCATCGGATAGACATTTCTTAAGATTTGACACATGGAAAGTGTTATGTATTCCACTTAATTCTTGAGGTAGCTCGAGTTTGTATGCTACCGGACCAACTCTTTCTAGGATTCTGAATGGTCCAATATATCGTGGACTTAGTTTCCCACGTTTTCCAAAACGGATTACGCCTTTCCAAGGCGAGACTTTCAGCATAACCCTATCTCCAATTTGAAATTCCAAGGGTTTTCGCCTAGTGTTAGCATAACTTTTCTGGCGATCTCTAGCAGCTTGTAGTCTGCTTTTGATCTAAATAATCTTTTCAGTTGTGTCCCGTACAATTTCTGGGCCGATGAGTTGAACATCGCCAACCTCATTCCAGCATACGGGAGATCGACACTTTCGACCAAACAATGCTTCGTACGGTGATGATTTAAGACTGGAATGATAGCTATTGTTGTAAGAGAATTCGACTAATGGTAAATGATAGTCCCAGCTTTTACCAAAATCGATAATACAAGCTCTTAGCATATCTTCCAAGGTTTGTATGGTTCTTTCGCTTTGACCGTCAGTTTGCGGATGATAGGCAGTACTCATGTCTAGTTTAGTTCCAAAAGCTTTCTGAAGTGACTGCCAAAAATTTGAAGTAAATCTACTATCTCTATCTGAGATAATTGAAATTGGTACACCGTGTCTAGAAACTATTTCTTTGATGTACAGCTTCGTCAGCTGATCCATATCATAAGTTTCTTTGATTGGAATAAAATGTGTAGATTTTGTTAAACGGTCCACAATTACCCAAATGGCGTCATAATAGCTCGGTGTTCTGGGTAATTTCGTAACAAAATCCATCGTGATTCTTTCCCATTTCTACATAGGAATATCGGGTTGTTGTAGTAATCTTGATTGGTTTTGACACTCGGCCTTGACCTTAGAACATGTCAGACACTTACCAACATATTTGGCAATATCGGCCTTCATGTTAGGCCACCAATACAACTTTTTGAGATCATGATATATTTTGTCGGACCCTGGATGAATGGAGTACCTTGACTTATGCGATTCATGCATAATCAAATCTCGTACACCTCCATAGAGTGCTATCCAACTTCTGTCTTTGAAGCATAACGTTCCATCAGAACGCTTTACAAAACCGTTTTTGTTCTCTAACATACCGTAGAGACTCTCTTTGGGTCGGTTTTCTTCTTTGATAGCTTCAGTTTGTGCTGCAAGGATTTTTGAGGGTAGTGGTGATACGATCATCATTCCCAACGATCTAACCTTTAGAGGTTTGAGACGTTCTTTTCTACTAAGAGCATCTGCCACGACATTTGCCTTACCCGGGTGATAACGAATTTCACAGTCGTAATCACTAAGTAATTCTAACCAGCGGCGTTGTCTCATGTTTAGATCTTTCTGATCCAGAATGTGTTGCAAGCTTTTGTGATCTGTGTATACTATACACTTTGTGCCGTAGAGATAATGTCTCCAGATTCGAAGAGCAAAAATGACTGACCCTAACTCTAAGTCATGAGTGGTGTAGTTTTTCTCGTGCTTTTTAAGTTGTCGTGAGGCGTAAGCTATCACCTTCTGTCTTTGCATTAACACTACTCCCAAACCTTTATACGAAGCATCACAGTACACAACAAAGTCTTCGTTGCCCTCAGGTAACGTTAAGATAGGTGCACTGCATAATTTATCCTTTAGAAATTGAAACGCTTCTTCTTCTTTTTCGCCCCAATCGAATTTAACATTCTTTTGAGTCAATTTAGTTAAAGGCTTTGATATCTTGGAAAAAGCTTCAATGAATCTACGGTAATATCCAACAAGTCCTAAAAATTGATGTATTTCCGTTGGATTTGTAGGGGCAGCCCAAGTCTTTATGGAGTCTATCTTGGCGGGATCCACATGAATTCCATGACTATCAATTACGTGGCCCAAGAATTGTACACTTGAGATCCAAAATTCACATTTTGAGAATTTAACGTACAACTTCTCATTCTTGAGTAACTCTAGGATCAGCTTGAGATGTCTTTCATGTTCTTCTTTACTCTTAGAGTAAATTAGAATATCATCTATGAACACAATCACAAACTTATCCAAATATGGTCTACACACTCGATTCATGAGATCCACGAATACTGCTGGAGCATTAGTTAAACCAAATGGCATAACTTGAAACTCATAGTGACCATATCGAGTCCTGAACGCCGTTTTCGGAATATCTTCTTCTCGAACTCTAAGTTGGTGATATCCTGATTGCAAATCGATCTTGGAGTATACGCTTGAACCTTGGAGTTGATTGAAAAGATCATTGATTCTTGGAAGTGGGTATCGGTTCTTTACAGTTAGTTTATTTAACTCCCTGTAATCAATGCACATTCTGAAGGATCCATCCTTCTTTTTAACGAATAGAACTGGAGCTCCCCATGGTGATGAACTTGGTCGAATAAAACCTTTATCCGTAATTTCTTGCAATTGGTTAGATAACTCTTGCAATTCTGAAGAGGCTAAGTGATAGGGTGCTCGAGCAACTGGTGCGGCACCTGGCACCAATTCGATTTGGAACTCCACTTGTCTAGGTGGTGGAAGTCCGGGTAAGTCTTCAGGAAAGACTTCAGGATAATCATGTACAATAGGTACATCTTCGAGTCGCTTTTCCTCTAATTTTTTCTCCGTTACGTGGGCTAAGAAGACATAACATCCCTTCTTGATGTACTTTTGAGTTTTAATGCAGGAAATGATGTTCAGGCGAGTTCCACTTCAATCTCCTCGGATAACCAAGGTTTCATTATCGATAGGAATATGTACAACTTTCTCGCCACAGATGATATTTGCATTTAGTTGCGATAACCATTCCATACCAATTATATCGTCGAAACTTCCGAGTTCTATTGGCATGAGGTCTATTTTGAATGGATGACCTAACAAGTTTAGTGTACAGTTTTGAAGTACAATGTTGGTGGTTACAAGATTCCTATTTGCTAGCTCAATGGTAAAGGCGGTGTCTAACGTAGTGGGTGCAATATCAAGTAAAGATGCAAATGCAGTAGATATAAAACTTTTATCAGCACCCGAATCAAATAAGATTTTAGCATAATGGTTATTGAGTAGAAATGTACCCGTAACCACATTCGGATCCTGCTGTGCATCTTTATCACCCAATACATACGCCCTACCACGAGCTACTCCTTCTTGTTGACCATTGTTTCGGGGACATTGTCTCTCGATGTGTCCACGTTCTCCACACCCAAAACAAGTCAATACTGGTTGGGTGTTGGCACCAAGAGCAGCCCCCTTCCCTCTGCAGTCCTTGGTTTGATGCCCTGTCTTTTGACAATTCTTGCATCTAACGGTGCAAGGGCCTTCATGATGTAACTTGCATCTATAACATAAAGGAGTATTTCCTTGATAACCTCCTCCTTCAGCTGGTGCAATAGCAGCAGCAACAGTACCTCTGGCATTTTCTTGCCTACGGTTTTGCTGGTTGTGGTGGTTTCTGTTTCGGTTTTGTTGGTTGGGATTGTTGTTGTTACCCCTTCGGCTATCATTCCACCTTCTCTTGTTGTTGCTGTGGGTATTGTTATTGGGATGGTTGTTCTTTTTATTGTTGCGGTTGAGGTTAATGTCCTGAATCAGAACAGTTCCTGCTCTAACCGCTTGATACATCAGTCTACGAGTCATTCCCATTGCATCATCTATCGTTTTTGGATCAAAAGAGGTCACATTTACCTGCATAGGTTATGGAAGTCCCCACATGTACCTCTCCAGTAACTTCTCATTGGTTGGAACCATTATTGGGCATAAGATTGCCAATTCATTGAATCGACGATTGTATGTGGTGATATCTGTGCCCTTAACTATGTGGTTCCAGAATTCAATTTCCAATTTATGTACCTTGTTTTGAGGACAATATTGTTTGATCATCATTGTTTTGAGTTCGACCCAGGAAATTTTGTAGGCATTTGCAATGCCAATTGGTTGAACTACAGAATTCCACCAGGATAATGCTTCATCCATTAAAGTACTGGTGGCTTATTTGACCTTGCAGTCTTCAGTGGTGTTGCTGATCATGAATACAGATTCAGATCTCTCAAAGCATCGGGTTAACCCTACAGCTCCTTCAATACCTTTAAAATTTGTAGGTTGGCATTTCATGAATTCGCTGTATGAGCAGCCCTTTGGCATTGGTTCGACATTTATTCTTTCAGCACCAATAGCTGGCCCCGTAGCAGTAGAACCTCCCGCTCCAACATTAGTTGCAGCGGCCCTAGCGGTTGTAAGTTCCTCAGCAACAACGGCAGTTTTTGCGGCTTCAGCTGCCTCAGCGGCCGTGGCAGCATTTGTAGCTGCAGTTGCCCGCTCAGCTCTAAGTGGGGCAACCACTTTATCGGCAACCATTTTATCAATAGCAGCTTTGCTTTTCGTTTTAGGTGGCATGATTCTATCAATTAAACAAGAGATGTGGTATAAGTATGATGTTGGATAATAAGCACGATTAGAAATGATAAAAGAAAAACGTTGGAAATTAAATCACAACATAAGACGAGATAGATTTATACAACAAAAGTTACATTCATATATAGTTAATCAGTTATATCAGAGTTACAAAATCGAAACCCATGACAGGTTTCTTCAAAATTTACCGAGTCAGCAATTACATTGTTTACTAGCTATTACATAATCTACTAAGTCTTATAACTATTATAACAACACTAGTCTTTCAAGAGTCCGGAGATTGATGCGGCTCGGGCTGATTGTTATTCCCGTGAGCAGCCAACACATCAATGGCGTCATTTGGGCGAAACTCCCTAGAGCCCCTCAGTTCTTGAAACATGACCCGCATTTTTGCCCATACGTTATAGAGATCAATTTCGAGCCTAATACGATCGGTTTGAGCAATTTCTAACTTCATTTCCCCTGAAACTACGCGGCGTTTCAACTCTTTAATCTGCTCACCGTCTTCATTTTGTGCTTTATCCATACGGGTGACTTAGTTCTTGAGCACTGGAAAACCGGTTATAGGATTCAACACATTGTCTTCTGTTGGGAATTATGGAAAGCTACTGATTCTGCCGAAGCATAATCTACTGATTCTGCCGAAGCTTCAGTTGAAGAGATTCTACCGAAGAAGAAAGGATTCTGCCGAAGTTATACTTCAGCAGAAGTGTTAATGCAGACAGTGTGTTGCTGCTGAAAGTGGGAACCACGTAGGAGAGATAAGCTCAGATTAGAGTAAAAGTCAGCGCAGTATTAAAGATAGGTTGGCGCCGTTTATGTAGAGCTCTCTCAGAATAAACACGATGATTAACAAAACAATATGATTAGTTGCATGCTTGTCTAGATGCATGCTTAGTCTAGTTTAGTAGTAGAAGCGTAAATTGTCAACGCTCATTAGGGTTTCTTGCCTATATAAGAAACCAAGTTAGTTTGTAATAAATAAGCTTTTCTCAAGTTTCTCAAGTCTTGTATTCTATCCGAAACATAGAGTTTCTATAATCAAAGATCCATAGAGGATCAAAAGTGTTCTTAGTTATTATAACTTGTATTTATTTTCCGCTACAATACCAAGTTGTAGAGATCTTCTATTAGTTTGCTTGTGATTACATAGGCAACACTAACGATCTCCGAGTGCTTAAGATCTATCAAGGTTTGTCTGTTTCTATCAAGTGGTATCAGAGCCTCGGGAAAGTCTCTACGACACTAAGAACCAGTCTCACCCCCATACAGTCAATCATTCATTCACCATGCCTGGATCCGATAATGAAAATGAAGTCACCAACACAAACAACACCAACACCACTTCCATGCAACAGCTCAGTCTCACAAACAGCAATGGTAAATTCCCTTATTTAAAGAGGGAAGAGTATGATCTTTGGACTATGAAAATGGAAAACTGGATTTCCAATATTGATTGGAATCTGTGGGAGGTTGTAAAGAAAGGAAACAGTCTAAAGAAAATGATTCCTGACAGGGATGGGAAGTTTATCATGGCTCCACCAAAAACTGCTGAAGAAGTGCTGGCCATGCAGAGAGAGCATAAAGTGAAGACTATTCTGCTTCAAGCCATACCTGAAGATCATCTTTGTGATTTTCACCATATGGATGATGCTAAAGACATATGGATGGCTCTCAAAGCAAGGTTCGGTGGAAATGAAGAATCAAAGAGAATGAGGAAGTCCATGCTAAGACAACAGTTTCAGGACTTCAACATATCAGAAGAAGAAGGTATCCACAAGGGATACGACAGGTTCCATAGGATCTTGAGTCAACTGAATCAGCTGAATGCTAAACCGGATAATGAAGATTGCAACTCAAAGTTCTTGCGGTCCTTGCCGCCATCATGGTTGCATGTCAGTATTGCACTCAAGGCTAAAGGAGGGTTGGACATGCTCACTTTTGATGAGCTATACAACAGACTCAGAACTCTTGAACCAGATGTCAGGACTCCCTACCGTACATCTTCTTCTAACCATGCAGCTTTTGTTGGAACATCTCATTCCAACATGATGGTACAAGCTCCTAGCTCCAACTATTTTCCATCATCTCCTAGTTCCAACTACTTTCCAGCATCCTGCTCTCCCACTCCACCACATAACACTCGTCCCACTCCACAATCTTCACAACCTAAGACTAGCAGTGTGATGGAGGATGTTCTTCATTCGTTTGTCGCTGACTATGACACTCAGCAGTATCTTGCATATGAAGACTTTGATCAGGTGGACCCTCTTGAAATGGAGGAAATGAAGCTGAAAATGCAGATGGCATTGCTGTCAGTGGACATCAAAAGGTTTGAAGAGAAGGCTGGAAGGAAGTTTGTTTTCAAGGGAAAGGAACCAGCTCGCTTTGATAGGAGGAAAGTCAAGTGCTACACTTGTCATCAGATGGGGCATTTCTCAAGAGAATGCAAGGACAGAAAGGATGGAGATGGAGCCAAATACCTTTCCTATCAGTAGAAACAGCAGGAAGCTGGAGCTTCAGCAGCTCTCCTCACCATGGATGAACAGGTCAACTGGACTGCACATGAACCTGTTAATGAGGAAGCTCATGACACTGACAAGCTTGGACTGCTTGCAAGGTGCACTTCGGATGAAAGGCATGATCAGTTTGCCTTGATGGGACTATCTCAGGTACACAATTGTATATTTGGCTGTAGTCTCAGATACAATGAACTTAAAGAAGAATTTGATGCTATGAAACCGAAGTTTGATGCATGCTATATTGATAATGAAGCTCATAAACTTGCATTAAAAACTGTAGAAAGACAAAAAGTATGGTTTCAAAAGAATCAAATAGCTTATGAAGAAAAGATAAAAGTGTTACAGTTTGATCTAGAAGTTGCAAATAATTACTTAAAACTGTCTGAGAAAGCAAAGGATGAAGCTGTGTCTGAGAACATAGAGCTTAAAGAAAAACTAGCCGAGGAAATTGCTAGGAATAATGAATGGCAAATGTCTGGTAAAAGCTTAAATAGAATCATCTATACTAGTCAATCTCAGACATGCCCGATAGGTTTAGGTTTTCAAAAATATGTAGGTCCAGAAGCTAAGTATGATGGGCGTAAACCTACATCAGCTGGGTTAGCTAACTTTTTAAAAGAAGGTGATTTGCATGCTGTCCCTGGACCTATTAGAGGTGAATTTATGCCCACATACCTATCCATCACTGTTGACTTTGATGGATCACATCACCTATATGGCAAAAAGTCAAAAGACTTGCCAGACCCTGATACCTCATCTAATGACTTTGTCTCTTGCTCTGACAGTGACAATTCATCGGATCAAGGGTCTTCTTCCTATGAAAGCTGTGATTCAAATGAGAAGTCTGACCTTCCCAAGCCTGAACCAACACCCAAGCCTACACCCCAGTCTACTTGTGAGCCCTCTAGGGAAGCTGCTGAGGAATCAACTTCCAAGACAGTTTCTCCTGAAGATTTATCTTTTAAATGTTTGAATAATCAGTCTGTTGAAATCAATTCCTTGAATGTATCTGTTTTAAGTTCTTCTGCATGTAATCCAACATCTTACTATTTGAATAAAACTTCTAAGAAGAAGACATGTTTTGTATGTGGCAGTAAATTTCATTTGATTAAGGATTGTGATTTTTATGAACAAAGATTGGGTGCATGTGCTACTCTCCAGAAACACAAACCTAACTGGACCAATGTTGCTAATATTCCACCTTATGTCCCTCAAGCAGCAAAGACTGACTCTCATTGGAGAGGTTCAGTTAACAGACCATATGTTCCACCCACTAGCTCATACTTTAAACATGGTTATTGGCCTACATATGTTGACTCTATGTATGCTGGGATGGGATATGGGAGCACTGCTGTGAAGCCCTCAGCTGGTTGTTCTTGGACTAACAAGGGACCCAACTATCAATGGAGGACCAAGAACAATGGTGGATCCTCTAAATCTACATGTCCTAAACCTGTGATCCACAAGGCAGGTTCAAGTCAGTAATGACTTGAACCTCCACTGAATACTAACTGTTTGTATATATATTTTTGTTGTTGTTTGCAGAATCATCCCCTTAAGCATAAGAATATTGGTATTGTAGATAGTGGTTGTTCTAGAAGCATGTCTGGGAACAGGGATATGATGCACAATTTTGTCCCTGTAGAAGGAGGAGGCAATGTGACTTTTGGAGGAAGTGATGGTAGTATCACAGGGAAAGGGACCATAAAGACACCTCATCTAGATTTTGAAAATGTGTACTATGTTAAGGAACTTCAGCATTTCAACTTGTTCTCTGTTTCACAAATCTGTGACACTAAGAATAAAGTTCTCTTCACTGAGAATGAATGTCTTGTGCTGTCTAAAGACTTCAAACTCCCAGAAGAAACTCCAATTCTACTGAAAGTTCCTCGAACTCACAACTTATACACATTCAACCTTAATGAAGTTCAACCAGGTGGTGATCTCACTTGTTTGGTGGCTAAAGCATCTCTTGATGAGTCCACTAAATGGCATAGAAGAATGGCGCATGTGAATTTCAAGACCATTAACAAACTCTCTAAAATGGGTCTTGTTGAAGGACTTCCCACCAAAGTATTCACAAATGATCATAATTGTGTCGCTTGCAACAAAGGAAAACAACACAGAGCCTCTTACAAAGCTATCAATGCTATGAGCATCATTACTGAACCTCTTCAGTTGCTTCACATGGATCTGTTTGGTCCAACTCAAGTCAGAAGCATTGATCATAAGTTCTTCTGTTTGGTTATCACTGATGGCTATAGCAGATTTTGTTGGGTTTTCTTTCTCAGAACCAAAGATGAAACATCCCAAGTGCTGACTGAATTCATCACTCTTGTTGAAAATCAGTTGAACAAAAAGGTTAAGGGAATTCGGTGTGATAATGGGACAGAGTTCCAAAATGCTATTCTTATAGAACTCTGTGGGTCAAAAGGCATAAAAAGGGACTATAGTAATCCAAGAACCCCACAACAAAATGGGGTGGCTGAAAGAAAGAATAGGACCTTAATAGAGGCTGCTAGATCCATGCTTGCAGACTCTAAATTGCCCACTATGTTCTGGACTGAAGCTGTTGGCACTGCCTGCTATGTGCTAAACAGGGTGTCCATTACCAGACCACAACTCAAAACCCCATATGAACTTCTCTTTGGAAAGGTTCCTGTCATTCACTATCTAAAACCTTTTGGTTGTCAAGTGACCATTCTGAACACCAGTGATCCGTTGGGAAAGTTTGATGAGAAGGCTGATGATGGTTATATTGTGGGTTATTCAGCTCATAGTAAGGCCTACAGGGTGTACAATTTGCAAGCCAAGAAGATAGAGGAGACATTGAACCTGAGATTTTTGGAAGATAAGCATAATGTTCAAGGACAGGGTCATTCTTGGTCTTTTGACCTTGACTACTTAACTGATTCCTTGGGTTACACTAGACACTTGGCTAATCAAAATGCAGGTTCTCAAGAATCTCCAACTAACCATGCAGGTCCCTTTGATGATGACTCTGAAAATGAGTTTGAAGATGATGAGCAACCCATACTTGTGCCTTCTTTCTCCCCTAACAATATTGCAGGTACCACCTCCAAGGATACTGCTGATTCGAGTGATGAAGATGACTCTCATTATGCTGAGGACCTTGCTAGGCTTCAGACTCAAGAATTTGCAGCGAAGCTTGAAGCAGAGAAACTGAATGGAGGGGTTGCTAATGAAGGAGTCGGTGGAAACCATGTTTCTGCTGAAGTTGATTCTGTCACACCTACCCTTCCCAAATCTGCTGAAGGCCATGCTGTTCCTCCTCAAGAATCTTCAGACTTTGGTGAACCCTATACACGCTTTCCAAAACCTTCAGATCTTGGAAATCATCAACCCAAAGCTGGCATCTTCACCTCACCCTCTTATGATGCTGAATTTGAACCAACCATCACTAATCTTGATTCATCCATTGAAGTCAACCCCACTGCTACTCAGAGGATCAACATTGCTCATCCTCAATCCAACATCATAGGTGATCTTCTGGCACCTGTTAGAACTCGAAGGGCTATCACAAGTCCTCAATTTGGACAGATTGCTTTTCTCTCTTATGTCTCCAACCAACAAAGAGACAATCACACAGACTTCAAACATTGTCTGTTTGCTTGTTTTCTCTCTCAAGTGGAACCAACCAGTGTATCTCAAGCTCTTAATGATTCAAGTTGGCTAGAAGCAATGCAAGAAGAGATGCAACAATTTCACAATCAGCAGGTTTGGATCTTGGTACCACTACCTGATGGCAAATATGCCATAGGGACAAAATGGGTTCTGAAGAATAAGAGAGATGCTCGGGGTGTTGTGATCAAGAACAAAGCAAGATTAGTAGCTTAAGGATTCAGACAAGAGGAAGGGATTGATTATGATGAAGTGTTTGCACCTGTTGCCAGAGTTGAAGCAATTCGCATTTTCCTGGCTTATGCTTCTTACATGGGCTTCATGGTGTATCAGATGGATGTCAAGGGTGCTTTTCTGTATGGTGAGATTGAAGAGGAAGTTTATGTCTCTCAACCAAAGGGCTTTGAAGACCCAGATCACCCAAATCATGTTTACAAAGTTGTTAAAGCTCTCTATGGCTTACATCAGGCTCCAAGAGCTTGGTATGCTAGGCTTTCATCATTCCTGCTGAAGCATGGCTATAGGAGAGGAGCTATCGATAAAACTCTGTTCCTCAAGAAGAATTACTCCGACATCATTCTGGTGCAAGTATATGTGGACGACATTATATTTGGTTCCACAAACGAAGCTTGGTGCAGGGAATTCGAGGAACTTATGAAGGGTGAATTTCAAATGAGTGCTATGGGAGAACTTACTTTCTTTTTGGGTCTCCAGGTTCAGCAGAAACAAGATGGCATCTTTATCAGTCAAGATAAATATGTGAGGGACATTTTGAAGAAGTTTGGTATGGAAGGTGTTAGGACTGCCACAACACCTTATGAAGCTCCAAAGGCTAAAGCAAATAATGAACCAGATCTACCTGTGAATGTTCATCTGTACAGGTCCATGATTGGTTCATTGATGTATTTGACAGCTTCAAGACCTGATATTACATTTGCTGTGAGTGTTTGTTCTCGACATCAAGTCACTCCACTTGCTTCCCATCTCAATGCTGTCAAGAAGATCTTTAAGTACCTCAAAGGCCAACCTCTTTTAGGTCTTTGGTACCCAAAAGAATCTACTTTCAAGTTGGAAGCATATAGTGACAGTGATTATGCTGGTGCAAATCTGGATAGAAGATCCACAACTGGAGGTTGCCAATTTCTAAGCAAAAGGTTGATTTCTTGGCAATGCAAGAAACAAACCATTGTGGCCACCTCAACTACTGAAGCAGAATACGTTGCTGCTGCAAATTGCTGTGGACAAGTCCTTTGGATTCAGAACCAATTGCTGGACTATGGGTACAACTTTATGAACACTACAATTCATATAGATAATCAAAGTACCATCTGCATAGTCAAAAATCCAGTTTTTCACAGTCGAACGAAACACATTGAAATCAGGCACCACTTTATAAGAGATGCTTATGAAAAACATTTGATAAAAGTGGCTAAAATCCATACTGATGATAATGTGGCAGACTTACTAACTAAAGCGTTTGATGGACCAAGGTTTCAACACCTCGTGGTCAATATTGGCATGCTAAACCCTTGACTGCATAGTTTAAGGGGAGGCATAGGCCTCAGGGGAGGCATATGCCTCAGGGGAGGATTTGTGCAAACTCTGCAGATTTTTGTATATTAGATTGTTTTCTAACTCTAACTCCTAATATTTCTCTAGTTTGTTTTTGTTGTTGTGTATGTTTTAGTGTCTGTTTTGCAGTTGTCCGTACTGCATTTTGTCTGTTCCTTATCTGGATTGCAGTATATACATCCCATGATCAAGATCAAATTCATCAAGAGTGGCTCATTTGTACATGGTCAGATAGCTGAAAGAGTGTTGCTTGTTTCTTCTGATAACAAATACTAAAGCATACAATTTGATTCTACTGAAGATTATACTGAAAGAAAAGAAATTGAAGTCAAATTGTTCATTCATTCATTCAAGAAACAGTTTACAGCTTACAGCTTACATAAAGTCAACCTTCTATTTTGCATCCTCAAGATACGAGCTGTACACTTAAGCTAAGCCTAATCTAGTGTATATCTTTCATTCCGAAATCTAATGGAATGCTGGATATGCATTTGATGCTGGCTTTGCTTTCGTAGGTCTTGTGTAACCACCCATTCAGTCTAACTGGCTGGTTGGATATGCATGACCAGCACGACGAAGATGCTAAGGACCAACATGGGAGGATGGATTGATGCAAATGATTGATGATGACGATGACCACGCAGGATGACGAAGAGAACTATCGTGTCCTTTGTGCTTCATCTATTCATTTCAACCAAAATGCAATCGATCCACCCTCCTTAAGCCCTTCTACTATACGATGTGTGTTCATGCACCAAAAGATGGCGCAGTGAGACCAAGAACCACCTCTCTATCTTTGGGGAGTGGCGGATTCCTGGCACGAGGTCTTTGTTGAGACCGAGGTGCTGGAGGTTGGGAGTAAGAAGTTCCCTCCTTATAGGAGTCATCAGAATCATCAGCAGATTCACTTGGATTCACTACACTGTCATCTTCTGAAGAAGAAAGAAAGGGTGATTTATTTGGTCTTGGATAGGGTTGAGGAAAGTAATGGAACCATGGGTTTGATTCACCACTTGATGATGATGAAGAGGATGAGGAAGATGAGGAAGTGAGATCTATGATCTCAGGTTTGCTATTCATGGTGCAATTGGGTTAATTGAGTTTATTTTGCTTCTAGGGTTTGTGGTAAATATTTGGGGATCTTGGTGAAAAGATGAGTTACATTGGGATCATTTTATAGACGGATTCAAGGTTCAATGAGTTTAATGCAAGTGGGTGGCACAGTAATTCTAGAAACTTACCGAAGATATTCTTATCTTTGATGCATTCTGCTGAAGCTACAACTTCAGCAGATTGATCATGGGTTGCTGCTGAAGTGCTAATTTGGATTGGGTCAAAGTTGTCATACACGTCAGCAATGGTCAACCAAACGGTCAATTTTTCTATGACTTTAATTTGGGCAAAAACATTCCACCCACCATCACTCGCTTCAGAACAAACAATTTCCCTCTCATTCCACTTTCACAAAATCTCACCATTTCAAAATCATAATCCTAAACACTCATATCCCTCATGGCTCTTGAATTTAAACATGATCACAACAAAGTTGCATTTCTGGGTAATGGCAAAGGTTATGAATTGTACGAACCAATGGTGGAATTTCTAAAAAGGTCCAAAATTCGTTATGCTCTAACTCATTCTCCAAATGAGATATATGAATCTCTGATTACTCAATTTTGGGCAACTGCTGAGAAGAGGAACGAGACAGAGATTAGGGCTGTGATTGATGAAAGAGAGTACAATGTTACAGAGGACCTGATTAGGAGGAAGCTTCACCTGGAAGATGCTGATGGAGTATTTTACACTAATCAGGAAGATGTGCTGAATGGATTAAGGGCTGTTGGGTATCGAGGAACAAGAACAGATATGTGGCTAAAGAAGGAACTCTGCCCAAAATGGAGGTTCCTGGTTCACACTCTGCTCCAATGCATAAGCAACAAGACTGGAGGATGGGACCAGTTCTCTACACGACTGGGCTATGGTATTGTGTGTCTTTCCCAAGGGGTAACATTCAATTTTTCTAAGTATATTTTCGAAAACATGGTTGAAAATATTCAAAAGACAAAGGGAAAATATTTAATGTACCCAAGGTTTTTACAAATTATATTAGACACCTCTACCCAAACCCAAGCTTTTTATCCTATAGGTTCTTTGACTGCTAAACTGTTTGCTACTATGAGAACCAACTTTCAGGGGGAACATCATCCCTTGCTAGAAGCCATGTTGCCTCAAGGTAATGAGGCTGCTGATGAGGAGAATATGAATCATAATCCTCCTACCTCACCTGTGGCTACTGATGGTAATCCATTGGTTAACATCGATGAGGGCCCATCCTCTACTGTTGAAGCAACTCATGTTGCTCCAGACCAGCCACTCTGTGATAGTCCTTCACCCACACTTGATACTCATGTTGAGTCAGATCTTAATAGACCACCCACACCAAGTCCTGTGAGGGATCCTCTCGATGAAGATCTTCCTCATCTTGAGCATGACCATGTTTCTACTGAAAGGTCCAATGAGGCTCCCCTTACCACAGAGCAATCTGCTGGTGGAGCTGAGGACCCCATTTCACTCTCATCTGTGTATGCTCTTGTCAACAGGTA
Source organism: Chrysanthemum seticuspe (assembly GCA_019973895.1). NCBI lineage: Eukaryota > Viridiplantae > Streptophyta > Magnoliopsida > Asterales > Asteraceae > Chrysanthemum > Chrysanthemum seticuspe. The sequence goes on along the minus strand of BPTQ01000008.1, from coordinate 218,969,373 downwards.
TGCTGCAGAGGTTAATAATCTGAAAAAGGAACTTGCAGAGACCAAATTGTCTCTTGGGGGTAAAATTGAAGAACTGCAGAATCAGGTTAAGGTCTTAGAGCACAATCTAAAAGGGTCTTCCAAAAGGAAACTTGTGGTTTCCTCTGATGAAGAACAAGAAGTTCCTCCCTTTGGGTCTCTGGACATGTTGGCTGAAGTCTCTCTCAATGACCCTTCATCAGTAGCTACCACTTCATCAAAGAAGAAGAAACCTGTTCTGTACACCAGAAGAAAGAGATCTGATCTTCGTAAGGTTTCTTCTGAAGCTTCAGAGGAACCTGGGGTTGATAAGGCTGCATCTGCTGATATGCAAATGGAGGATGCATCTCCAGATCTTGGTCAATCTTCATCTGTTCAAGAACCATCAGGCCCTTCACCTTCAGCAGATCTTCCTGATGTTGTTGTCCTGTCCACTCCAGTTGATAATCTACATCAACATGTTGACCTAAGTATTACAACAGAGATTCCTATAGTTGATCTAACTGAAGAAGAGTGTGTTAAGCAGCCTGATGATAAAGGGAAAAATGTCATCACTGAAGATGAGCTTGGTCCTAACCTGGTGAGTGAGGAGGAAAGACTGGGTCAAGCAAGTAGATTGGCTGAGTTTGAGAAGTCAAAGGAAAGTGTAGCATTGGCTAAACAACTTGAAACAGAGGAATTCTCATCTTTAACTCCTGAGAGAAGAAAAGAACTAGATGCACTGAGGGTTCGGATGCCTGCTGAACACTGGGATATTCTAACTCAGCAAGTCATTTCAAGACCTTCTCTAGCTCAAAGTATACTAGGTGGAGATTTCCTCAGTGACAATTATGTGGAGCGAATGATGGCTCAGGGAAGACAAAGGAAGCAAGAAGCAATTGCACAAAAGAGGGCCATCAAAGCTCAGAAGGCCAAAGACAAACCTCCCACTAAAGATGAAATAAGAAGGGTGGTGAAAAACCAATACTCAATGTCCAACTCTGGCCTAACAATGAAACAAGTCAAGGCTTTTCCTGATCATGTCCTGTATCGCAAGTATAACCAAATCATGAAGGAAAGATCATCATCTTTAGCACACTCTTTCAACTTTAAAAGGATTTTAGAGAATGAAGCTGTTCAAGAAGCCAAAAGACTCAAGACAGATGATGCTCCCCCCACGGTGACTGCTCTAGTCATTCCTGCTGAAGCAACTTCTGAAGTTGCTTCCTCCACTATCAAGAGTCCATCTGCTGAACCACATTCCAATTCTCCTGAAGCATCTGGTATATCAGCTCCCACTTCATCAGTGGCAATCATTTGCACACAGGAAGCTTCTAAGGTTAAGGAAGCTGATCTTGCAGACATAAAAACAGAAAGGGCGAGAAAAATGCTTCACAGGATGAATGCACTACGTGAAGGTGTTTCAACTAACTCTCCCTATACCTCTTCAAGTCTTACCACACAAGTTCAAGCAAAAGATGCTCCATCTGGGGATCATAACAAGACTGGTGGGAGGAAGAAGAGAATGGCCAACAGATCTCCTGTGGATCTTGAAGCTGATGACTCCACTTTCTTAATAGAAGGGTCTGCTGCTGATTTTCCTGATGGAAATTCAGATGAGGTGATAGCCTGGAAATTAAAGGATGATCAGATGAATGTTCTTCTTCGAAGGGATTCCACTTCAATGGAATTCACCTTTCTGAAGGAAATTCTACACTTGGTAGACAGGGCAGACTTACTCTCTCTGTTCACTCAAGTTACCACCCATTATTGCAACAAGGAACCACAAGGTTCTGGGATGTTTTTACCAGGAGATCTTCAAGCCTTGTTAAACTCTCACATTCCCAATAGCAAAGCATCTTCCATTTGGGAAAACTCACATCGGTGGAAGCTTGAATCCTGGAGATTCTATCCTCTCCCTCGAGTGCATGTGCTTGAGACTAAGGGTGGCATCACTGTCTACATGTTTTCTGAAAGAAAGTATCCTTTGCCCAAAAGACTAATGGAAAAAATGCTGAATCAGAAATTGGAAATTCCTCCAGACCCTGTGGGAAATGAAAGACAGTCAGCTCTAACACTGGTAGGATTGATCAAGACTCAACTCCAACAACTGCAATAGGCCTCTTCCTCATCCATATCAAGACGTTTGGTAATCTCTGTACTATCTTTGTTTTGTTCATTTTAGTTTGCATTATTTCTGTTATTTGTCTATTTTTGTCTAATTTTTTTTTAAGTAGAAGACCTTCATAAAAAGAAAACTCACAAAAACATCTTTTTAAAATAGTGATAGCATTTATTTAATAAAAATTAGGTTTTTAATTTTCCTTTTCAACTTATTATTAAGCTTTTTCAGTTTTATAAATTTTTCTTAGTTCAAAAAAAAAAAAAAAAAAAAAAAAAAAAAAAAAAAAAAAAACAGGTTTGTTTGTTATTCAATTTTGATGGTCTTTAACTCACCAGATGTACCTTGTGTATGTCAAAGAGTTGGCTAGTCCAAAGGGTACAGCTTTGGTAAAGACACATCAAATCTGTTGATAGCTGTAATGGTTTGCTCAAAATCATAGGGTGTGCAACCACCCATGCTTAACTGCTGAGGGTTGTATGGTCATCAATTCACCATGGTCTATTCCTGTTTGGAATCCAAGAATTGGCTAGCCCACATGTATATGGCATGTGGTAAAGGCAACTGAATCCATATTTGGTACTCAATTCACCAATTCTAAGAATTGACTAGTCCTGAGCAAACGGCTACAGGTAAAGACAAGCCAAATCCGTTTCTATGGTTGCTGGTTTGCCAATAAATCAGATGGTTATCAATGTACCATAGTTTTCGAACTCAAACATGTGGCTACTCCAGTAGTAATGGCTATTGGTAAAGAGACATCAAATCCATTAATTTCAATGATTCACCTCTCACAGGAGTTAACACACCTGGAAGTGATGAGAATAGTATTGAACTTATCCGTTTTGATGTACAAGATGTCATATGTTGCTGCAAAGATCTGGTGTTTCACTGTTCAGTCATCATACAGATGTTCTTCTTCTGACTATTGGTTGCTGCTCCTCAAGATCTTGTCCACTCATTGCTCAAACAATATTATGGTACAATCCTCAAGGAAAATGTTACAATCCTCAACAGCATTATCGATCTATCAAGAAAACTGGAACTTAACCTAGTCAAATTCCAGTTTAGGGGAGGATTGTTGGGAATTATGGAAAGCTACTGATTCTGCCGAAGCATAATCTACTGATTCTGCCGAAGCTTCAGTTGAAGAGATTCTACCGAAGAAGAAAGGATTCTGCCGAAGTTATACTTCAGCAGAAGTGTTAATGCAGACAGTGTGTTGCTGCTGAAAGTGGGAACCACGTAGGAGAGATAAGCTCATATTAGAGTAAAAGTCAGCGCCGTATTAAAGATAGGTTGGCGCCGTTTATGTAGAGCTCTCTCAGAATAAACACGATGATTAACAAAACAATATGATTAGTTGCATGCTTGTCTAGATGCATGCTTAGTCTAGTTTAGTAGTAGAAGCGTAAATTGTCAACGCTCATTAGGGTTTCTTGCCTATATAAGAAACCAAGTTAGTTTGTAATAAGTAAGCTTTTCTCAAGTTTCTCAAGTCTTGTATTCTATCCGAAACATAGAGTTTCTATAATCAAAGATCCATAGAGGATCAAAAGTGTTCTTAGTTATTATAACTTGTATTTATTTTCCGCTACAATACCAAGTTGTAGAGATCCTCTATTAGTTTGCTTGTGATTACATAGGCAACACTGACGATCTCCGAGTGCTTAAGATCTATCAAGGTCTGTCTGTTTCTATCATCTTCCACGTGTGTAAGGCCATCTCGGATATCATTCATATCCAGGATTGCCAGATCAGTTCATTTTCGGGTATTAACGGTTTCAATTCTTATTGAAGAGATTTCCGATTCACGACGATGCATTGCCCTTGACAGAAAGTGGACATGATTTTGAAGTGTCGTGACATCTTGTCTCAGGCATCCCATTTCGTACCTTGGGAAGTTTGGAAAAGTATTAGATGGTCCTCCAACTTCGTAGGTAGAGGAAGGGCCCCCAATGATGTAAGGCCTTCCGCCAGTAGCGGGAGTAACCGAAACAGGAATTTCAGAGTTTGCTGGAGTAGATGGTGACACTGGTGATGGTGGAGGTGGAGATCCGTTGAGTATGACATCTGCTTGAAGAGGATCTTCCTCTTCTTCGTCATCATCGGAAATCACTTCCATGTCATCATCATCATCATTTAAGATCATATTTTCATCTTCTTCCGGATCTTCGTCCGGGTCATCCTCGGGTTCATTTTCATCAGCTAAATCTTCATATGGTTCCTCATCCTCGTCATCCCCATAGTCCACAATATCAAAATAATCATCATCTTGATCCGGGGGATTTTGTGCTTGGATGGGAGCCGGAAGTATTTGCTCTTGTTGAGCTGGTATAGCTTGATTTGGAATAACGAGATCGTGATCTGGGGATGGTGGTACAGACATAATGTCTGCATAAGAGTATCCATTTTCAGAGTTAGTTAAACATTCATAGCAATTTAAACAGTGATATGTCAAATAGTGGGCATGGCACACGGAATATGAAGACTATAATGAGTGAATCGGTAGATAGTAGTTATAGTCTAGGTGTATAATGCACCTTGGTTCTCTATAACTGTAGCTCTGATACCAATCTGTAACACCCTCAGTTCTGAATAGCAGCGGAAGTTAATCGAGGATATTACTTATTAGCACAAAGTACACATTACAGAAAACGACTCTAAAATGAGACGTTTTAAAATACATTATCATTCGCATTTATTCATAATATCAGAGTAGAGGTCCCATAATGTACATAATAAGTTCAAAAGTTTTTCGAATGATTATATGCATAGTCTTCAAAATGTCTATTCCGTGTGCCTTCATTCGTGTGCCAGACATATATTACGGACCTGAGATAGAACATGCCGAAAAGTCAACACAATGGTTAAGTGAATTCATAGTTTTGAAAACAGTAGTGGACAATAGTTGTAGTATAATTGCAATGTGTACAATTATCTTCTTGATAGTTATTATTGCTCTAAGCTCATGGAACTCATGACTGACTGTTGTATATATATCACCGGACGATATATATATATAAGTAACTTGCCCAGGGTAGGTAATTTGCCATATACCTAAGTAATCTCAAATATAGTGGGCCTTGTTATTTCCGATAACAAAGACGGGTTCATTAATTCCGATAGGCCTATCCACAATATTTGCGCTCACTCCCAGTGATTAGTGGTCCATGATGTTGGGGACTTTTGGCAAAAACAACTTAGGCATGCAATAATACAGTCAAGGCATTCATTTTGCAAGTAATTGTCCATAATAAAGCATTATAGCATGTAGTAAAAGCAGTAGCATGTATCTCCCCCAAAGAGTTTATAAAACAGTTAAACAAAAGTTGGGGCTATGAAATCACCGTGGTTATCAGTAGTAGTTTATAGCAATAACCGTATATGTCGAGACTGCAATCTTTAGTGATTACCTACGAAAGTATAATAATTATGTTTTAGTATAGTTTTCAATATAAGTATACAAGTATATGTAATTTGTTGGCTTATGATGTTGTACATGGGTATTAAGTTAAGGTATCCCTTAAGTGTTTGTTTGGCTCATAGCCTTTTTATAAATGACCTCGTACCACAGTTCGGGCTATCAAAATTAAGAGGTCGTGTAGTAATCGCACGAGGAGCCAGGACACTTTAAATCGTAAATCCACAACTCGTCGATACGATACCCCGAAGAGGCCTCTTTAAGATAATGAAATTCCCTACTATTGTAGTAATTATCATTTATAAGTAAGTATTTGACGAGACAAATGTTGTATAAAACATGTGTCGTGTTTCATCAAAGACTATTGTTGAACTTATGTGATAGTGTTATGAGTTGTGTGTCGTGAAGTAGTTGAGGGGAAGTGTTATTCACTCAATGAGTGTTGTGATTTCGGCGTGTCATATTATGATGTTGTGGTATATAATGGTTTTAAAAATAGTTTTGTCAATGTCTAGTAAAATTCTATCTAAAGACCAAGTTTTTGAAATAATTTTCGGGTTAACAAACCCAAACTAACAACAATCATGGTCATATCTAGTGGCTATATTTAAGTTAAAATAGCTTGAGACATTAGGCTTGGTTTAACCTTGGCTTTTTTTTGGTCTCAAAGAATCAAAATACAACTAAGATTCCATGACCAGGGTTGTTTTCTAGTCACAACAGGTCCATTTAGTATTTGCTGTTTTTAAGACTTTTCGTTCACTTTCTGCTTATGCGCTCCTTACTTATTAGTAGAAAATTTCATTCCGAGAAACTTTCGTGTTTTACACTTTTGCAGATTCGGACCAGAAAAATGTTTAAATCGCGTTTTAAAATCGTTTCAGAAGACTTTTGACTTAATAACCAATTTTCATCTAGTCATCTTCTTTTAACCCTAACTTTTTATCTATAAGTCTATTTCAAGTGATTCAAAAGCTCAAATTCTAGTTTTTACTTCCTCTAACAACTTCTTAAACTTAATCAAGTCCAAAGTTTAAGATTTTTATGTTAAAACTCATGATAATTCACTAGTTTCTTACTAGTTGTCTTAATGAGTTTCTACACTAGTTTTTACCCATCAATTTTATGTACAACATCAAGCAAGCCTTATTACATGTACTACTTATATCAACTTACATCAAATAATTATAAATATCATTACAACCATATTGAATGACAAGAAATTTAAACAAACTTCTTACTAGACTTAGTTTGAATGGTCACAAGAACAATCAAGCCTAAACCCCTTCCATCTTTAACCCTTGTCTTCAACCTCTTAACCCAAGCTTACAAACCCTTTTACCCTTGCAATAAACCCTTTTACTTCAGCCCCTTATGCCTTGCATATCTTCTAATTCACCCTTTGATATCAACAAAATAACCCTAGGATCATGTAGGAATCAACTCTAGCTCCATCTTCTTTGTATACTTTGTTGCATAAAATCAAAAGATGGTATATTTTGGTGATTGAAAGTGGACAGCAGGGGAGGAGAGACCAAGAGAGTTTGGTAACTTTTGCATGTAAAATGATAAGTTTGAGGTGACTTTGGGGTATATGGGGGAAGCCACATGTGTGTTGAGGAGAAGCCACATGTCTTGTGAAGAGGCCATCAAACGCCACCTCCCTATGAGTTGGTAGTTTGTGTGTGCTTTTTGATATACTTTAGTTTTTAGGGTTTAGTTTGATCCCGGTAATTACTAATGTTAAGCCCTTAATTCACGAAACTTAAAACCGAGTAACGTAAAAATGTAATACTTCCAAAAATGTTAAAACTTATCAACATACTCCAACTAGGTATATTAAAAGTATGATAAGTCTAATATGGTGTTTCTATGTTGTTAAAACCTAATAACGTAGGTTCGGGCACGCGTATTACTTAAAAGTAAAATGTGTACATAAAATTGGCAAAGTGGCAATAATTCATATGAATTATGACTAGTGGTGAAACTAAAGTATTTTTTAACACATAGACTTTTCCTAGTCTTGTGTTGGTTGTGAGGATAATTCATACATATTAATTTTTGAGATTACTTATATAAATAATTAAAAGTAATTTATATAACGTAAAATAGTAAAATATAGACCTGAAATATGCGAGGTGCTACATATCTACAAGTTGAAGTGTTTTTCTGGATTATCCAAGCAAGGAAAACACTGAGTAACCGTTGTAGCACAAAGATTCTTCACCAAATGCTTAAGCGTAGGATTTGGATCTTAGGCGTAGACCTTAAGCGTAGAATTCACTGCTTACGCGTAGAACTAGGGTTTTGACTTTTCCTTAAGCATAAAACTAGGGTTTTGACTTCTGTCCTTGCACTCCTTACGCGTAAACAGCCCGACTAAATTAATTTTATCATATATATCAGAGATATGTTTATTTAGGTTGTTGATTGTCCGAGTTTTTGGCTTGAAGCTGAGCTTTTAACTCGTTAATTTCAAAAAATTCACGAAATTCAGGTAATTCCGGATTATTACGTGCTTTCTTAGTTTGTAAACTTTCTTCCTTTCTTTGTATTGAAATTTTAAGAGAAATGCAATGTTTTTCAAGTTTTGAGAATTTGTTTGAAAGTTCATTAAAATTTTGTTTATCAACCATGTCATTTGTTTTGAAATAATTAGTCTCAGCTTCAACCAAAGAACATAATTTAGTATCAAGTTCAGCACCATGTTCAGTTTGTACAAGTATATTAGCAGATTCATCATGTTGAACAGTTAAGAGTACCTCGACACTTGACACCTATTCATTTACCATTCTGATAGCTGCATCCATATCTTGTATGACAGGAGTGTAGGACCTTGTTTTTCTCAACCTTATCACGATACTATGCTTACCACACAAGTATAACACGAAATACACAAAGCTTATGCGTTAAGTATAAGAAATAAAGATGGAAAGATGGTGACTTAAGATGATATACAAGTATGTTTAGAGAGAAGATGAAAACAAGAGAAATGTTATACCATAAAGAAAACGCACACACATACACACTCAAGCACACCCCTCAAACGACACATTTGAGGGGTATTTATACTTCCATACTAAACACCCTAATGGGCTTGGCCATGGGCTACGTTTGGACTAGGATTGGGCTTTGGATTACATGAACTTACAAAAGGCTAGTTTAACATAACTAATACCCATTTAGCTTAGCCCAATCTATGAGCCCGTTGACTATTCTATCACAATATCTAACAAACGTTACAAAGTTCCTAAACGTGAATGACCATCACTTCTATTAATTATTATTAAGGCTAACAAGGAGTTACTGAATAGCTGGTTGTATCAATCTTAGCTGTCTCTGATCTTCTGTATTCAGCAACACCTGATCCTTCAACTGATGCTTTACCCAACTCAACACTACTATCTCTTGATTGCACCCGACATTCACTCACTTTGTCATCAGACAGTGCTCTCTCCTCAATGTACTTCTGAACATTATCCATGTGTTGGATCGATGTTTCTTTGAACACGTCAACTTCCATTTCAGTGTGACTCGTAAAGCACCGTTTACTCATATGATCGTCGTAATCCAAAGTGTATTCACCATTGAAGAAGGACTGAAATTGTTTGTTGATCACCTGAAGTGCAGCTTTGGATCCGGCTTCTTGAAATTTTCTCTGTCAAGTTGTTGTTCAAGTTTTCCTAAGTTCAAGAACAATGTGCCCGTGAATGTTGATACATCTTGATAGAAAAGTGAATTAAATTCCCATTCGAATCCCATTGTGAATCTATTTTCAGTTAGAAGTACTAAGAGGTGTGAATGAAGTTGTCGAAAAGGTTCAATGCAACTCTCCGTGCATGAACCTGTTGTTGATGTGACTGGTGCACTTCTCTCTCTTTTGAATCTAAGCACGAAGATCTCACATTATCATTGGCTGATTCAATCATGTTTAATCGTTCAGTATAGTTAAGACTCTTATAGTTGTCAACAACATTGTACAATTTAAGTACTTCAGATATCACTCAATCATGAGTGTAAGACATGATGTTGTTGTTAAGTTGAACGTGTTATGATAACAGTTGGATCGATTCAATGATTAGTGATTGTATGTTAAAAGGGATACATGAATGTCTGGATTTGGTGAATTGTTGTTTAATTGTGATTTGGTAACGTTTGAATCAAATTACAGTCCAGATAAAATTTTGGGCAGGGTGTCTCCTAGACAAAACTCAAGAGTTGTCTTCAAATAGCACAAATCGCAAACTTTCAAATCACAGACTCTCAAATCGCAGAAAAACCCAAAATGCAACCTGTCAAGTCGCAAAGATACCAAAATGCAAGAACACAAATCGCAGCACTTGACAAAACGCAGGGACAAATTGCAGCAGAACTAGACAAACCGCAACTCTTGACAAGTCGCAGAAACAAATCGCACAGCAAAATAACAAATCGCAAGCCATTGTCAAAAGGTAAAATTGTCACTATAGTCCTTTTTGTCCTTTTTGCTAGCTGTCAAAACGCACCCTTTGTCTTATCTAACAAATAGAAACAAAATAATATTAAAATAATCAACTCGCAGCACCAAACAAGACAAACCGCAACCAAATTAGACAACTCGCAGCCAGACACCAGACAATCCCGGCGAAGAAACCTATCTAAGAGACAAATCGTAGCGATGAACAAAGTTACTTTTTCACCTACAACCACCTAAAATTCACCTTTTTGAACGTTTATGCTTGGTTTCTGTTAATACAAATAAACCGTAAAAACGTTTATTAATATTTTGCGATCTCTTTGTGTTTTGTTGATAACAAATATAATGTTATCTTAAGTATAATTATAAGGATACATGTTATTTTTGTAAAGCATTTACATATAGCCATTTAAATACAAAAATGTTGTAATTAATCATTTGTTGTAATAGTTTATTAGGATGGGTAAAAACCACAACCCATGGATCATATCCATAACCCATTGACCCATACCCATTTGACTAGATACAATGTATTCATTAGATACATTGAATCTAAGGAAAACCCATGGACCAACCCATAACCAAAAAACCCATGGGCAAAGAGGAGCGTCCCACGGATCCCTAGGATTACACTAGACGGATCCCAAGTGGGAGGGATCCGTGGGATCCGGGGAACAGTGGCTGAAATTGCCTATAAATAGAGAGCCATTTCTTCATTCTAACTCACCCATCTTCTTACTAATTCTCTCATATACTCTCATTCTCTTCTAACAAAAGATCACTTGATCTAGAGAGTACTTCCTTCTTTCTTTCTTTAGTTATTCTCATATAGGTCCTTCTCTAAGGCCAGATCACGAGCATTCTACAAGTCATCCAAGCAAGGGGTCCTTGATTGATTTGTTCCTCCGCAAGATTTCTGTAGCGAAGATCTTGTATTTGATATTTCGCATATTTGTTGTGTATTAGTCGTGTTGGTTTGGTCCACCGTGTTACGGACTCATTATTTAGCTTCGTACCAGAAAAAGGTGTAAGCAACGTTGTGAAGGCTTCTCCGCCAGGTGAAGGAGTTTGTTGACATAGTGCTTGAACTCTCGAGTAGGTGACTCGGGGAGTGGAGTTGGGCAAGGAAGGTGTCATTGTAGCCGAACCACTATAAATCGGTTGTGTCATTTCTATCCCTTTGTTTACTTTATTTACTTGCCAAATATTCAGCTGAACTCAAAGTTTGTGAACAACATGAATCCCGAATGGCACAAATTCGTCACCTCTGTGAAGCTAACCAAAGGATTGAAAAACACCAACTATGAGCAACTGTATGCCTTCCTTCTTTAGAATGAGAGACATGCTATGTTTGAACGAAGGATTCTTGAACCGTTCAAATCTAAGCAGGGAGAAACTAGTTCGTCAAATGACTCAACAGCCTTTTACACCAATGTTGGAATTACCACCAAAGCTTCTCAAGTCATACCCACGGGTAATGGTAATTACAAGCTCATTCCTGATCCAGCATATAAGCCTCCAGACTCAAACACACTCATGGAAAACTTCATCAATCAACTGTCTCTCATGGTTAGTCAAAATATGAATTCCCTCCCACACACCAACAATAACCTCAGAGCAGCATCCAATCCACATAATCAAGCTACTGTCAGAGATGGGAAGGTTATGGTGCAACCAGTTCAAGTCAGGCAGTATGAACAGGGAAGAGGTGGAGTTGGTGGAGGGTACGTGGCAAATCAGAATCGTGGAAGGAATGCAAATCAAGGGAAAGCAAAGCCAATTAAATGCTACAACTGTGGTGGTGAGGGACATATTGCGAGGAACTTCACATCTCCAAAATGTCCACAGAATGCAGAATACTTCAGAGATAAGATGTTACTTGTACAAGCTCAGGACAATGGAGCAGCTTTGGATGAAGAGGAGTTGTTGTTTCTTACTGAGGGAAATGCCAAAACTTATGATGCTGATGTTGATGAACAGCCAATTCAGGAAATAGGTCACAATCATCTAAATGCCTTTCAAGTAGCTGACTGTGATGCATTTGACTCTGATGTCGATGATGAACCTACTGCTCAAACAATCTTCATGGCTAGCATCTCACCTATGGTCTCTCCAAAAGTCTCTTCACCACAACAGGCTGGTCCATCCAAAGACTCAATCGTTTCAGAGGTATTAAAACTATACGATGAAGTTGATGTGCAAAATATGCATATTGAAGTACAATCTATTGAAACTTATGAATCAGATATTGATAATGAGGGTAATAGCAATATTGTCCCATATGATCAATATGTGAAACAAAGTGAAAGTGAGATTGTACCGAGTGATGAATCTTCCGCAGTCAATGATGACTATGTTTTTGATGAATACACTGCATGTGCCCCTGATGATTCTGTTATCTCTAAACTGAATGCCTATAAAGAACAAGTTGCTATTTATGAACAACGTGCTAAGTTTGAGTTAACTACCCGTGAGCAGGAAATGGATGACCAAATGCGTACATTTATTAGAAAAAGTAATTTTAGAGAAGAAGTGTTAAAAAAAGAGTTAAACTCCTTACAAGAAAAGCTTTTTAAAACTGTTAAGCAAAAGCAAGAGCTTCAAGAAAATGTTAAAGTGCTTAAACAAGAATTTAACGCTAAGGAATCAAAACTTTTGAATGATTTTTCTAATCTAAAAACTTTGAAAAACAAGCTTGAAAATAAGTTGTACGTACAAGGGAAACACCATTCAGACTGCTCACATGGTCACTAAGCATATAGTTTTAAGCGATAAGCATAGTATTCCCATTATTAAGGAACCCAACCCTGAGTATGGTAAGAAAGCAAGAGAAGCTCAGAAGGTAATTTATGATGGCCATGAAATCCTTAAGCCTAGGCAGAAGCCTAGTTGCGCTGAGTGCACTGAGGAAGATAAGCAGTTAGAAGAGGTTACTAGGAAGAAATTGGATGAAAAACTTAAGAGCCCCTCATGCATAGAAAACAACATCAGTTTTAAAACACCCAACTATGCTAAGGATAATTGGATTGCATTTAACAAGTTTAGACCTCAAACACAGCTGACCCCTTCACAAGTGTTCTGGAAAAAGGATATGGACATGAAAAAAGCTGATGAGTTTGTTGAACAGAATCCCCCATGTAGGAGAATGCTTCCAGCAACTGTATATCCCCCCAATACACCAATGCATTTAGTTCCTAGATCTATACCCACTAAGAGCAAGACCTTAATCAGTCAGTATGTTATCTATCAGTTATTTGTTGATTTTGAGAAAACATGTAAGAAAAGGATCACACCCACTGGGATAACTGAAGGGGAAAGGGGTTTTGAGCAAACTAATGAATGTTATTTAACTGAGGTCATGCCTTTCTTTAAACAATTAAAGGGTCAATTTGAGAGTCTTAAAAAGGGGATGGATTCAGATATTAAAGAAATTGAAAAAGAATTTGATGCGATGATAGTTGAGGTCAATAACTATGAGCGAGAATTAAAATATAATGAGATTGAGAGGAAGAACTTGCATACCTTAAATGAGAATCTGATTTCTGAATGTATCACTCAAGATGTGTTTTACACTGCCGCGAATTGTTCAATTAATGCATCTCAATTTCATGAATTATCTGTTGCTATGAAAGTCTCCCATGATCGCGTCATTGAGAGAAAACTAACTCTAAAATGCATGATAAAGTTGAACAGGATGATCATGATAACCTGGTGAAACAATTTTCTAAATTGGAAGTTGAGCATCTTGCTTTGCAATTAAAATATCAACATCTAAAAGAAAATGTTAAAACCTCAAATATCAAGACATCCTTGGATGATCCTGAATTTGATGCAGTTTTTGAAATTAGCAAACGTGATGAACAGATTCGAGCTCAGTGTAACACGATCAGAAAAATGAGAACCCAAATTTTACAATTAAAGGGTGAAAAGAACAATGTGACAGGCTCCCAAATGCCTCCTCCTTTAGATTCTCAGAGTTCTCAGAGTTTTCATCTTCAAAACTTGGTTAATGTTCTACAAAAGGAAAAAGAGAGTTTTCTAGAAGAAAATGAAAAGGTGAAACAACACTTTAAAGAGTTATATGATTCAGGGAAAGTCACTCGTGACAAAAACAACGAAATAATAACGTCTTTACAAAAAGAAATTGAGAATCTGAGGAGTCAGGTAAATGGGAAAATGCCACTTGTCTTTAATGAGAATGTTGCATCAAAGTCATCTGCAGACTGCAAATATACTGTGACTGTTAAATACATTCCTCCTCATCTTAGAAATAACGAACTTGCGTTTCATAACTATCTCGCTCACCTTAAGGATAGTCTAGAATGTCTCCGTGAAATTGTAACAGAGGATTTCATAAATAAGCCACTTGATAGAGAAATTAGGTTTGCTTGCATTCAGGCCAAACGATCTCAGGAGCTGCTAGAATTTTTAAGAGCAACTTGTACTAAATCCTTAGGTGCGAAAGATAAAGCTGTGATGCCTTGTTCTATGCCTAGTGCCAAGTTTGCAACCCATTCTATGCCCAGTATTAAGAAAGTGAGCTCTAGAGTGCCTTTAATTAGTTCAGATCCCTGTACTTCTAGTTCAGGAATCCAAAAGGTAGCCCAACCAACTAATGTTCCTATAATTCCCTCTACAGGAGTAATCAGTGACACAAAAGCAAGCGGGTCAAAGCCTCCAGGCAGTACAATGCAAGATAAGACCTCGCAAGCTAAGAATGGGCAATGGAAGAAAGTAGAAGATCACCCTAGGAACATTTAGTTTGAGTTGAATAAAACGAATCGTGTTGATTCTAGTATTAGCTATAAGCGTACTATAATTAATTCGAATTCTGCTACTTCTGAAAAAACATGTAATGATCATTGCTTGGTTTCTGTTACTAATCTTGAATGTGGTGTGAATGATTTGATTAATGCTGTTAAATGCCCTATTAAGATAGTTAATCCAAAAAATCAAGCTAAGAAGGCTAGAAAGCAATGGCGGAAGAAGGTCAGAAAACATTGGAAACCCACAGGAAGGAAATTTAGTAACATAGGTTATCAGTGGATACCTACTGGCCGCAAATTCAATCTTAATGAGATGTGCCCTAAATTATCTAGATCAGTACCCATTAGGAAATGGATGCCTACTGGTAGAACAATTCCCTTAAGAAGTGAACATACTTTGAATAGGTCTAATACGGACACTAGCACTGCATCTATCCTTGATGATTTCATTGTTTCTATTTCTGATGTGGGTGTTCCAATCAATGTTACTAACCAAATGGAACCCATTCTTGCATGGGGATCCCAATTATCCAGTTATCCATTCTTGTATGTGTTCAACTGCAGATCGTCCAAATCGTTCTGTGGTACCTGGACTCAGGCTGTTCCAAGCATATGACTAGAGACCGGTCGCGGCTCATGAACTTCGTGAGTAAATTCATCGGGACTGTTAGATTCGGGAACGATCATTTTGGTGCAATTATGGGTTATGGATACTATGTTGTTGGTAAAAGTGTAATCTCCAGGGTATATTATGTTGAAGGTCTTGGTCATAACTTGTTCTCTGTTGGTCAATTCTGTGATTCCGATCTAGAAGTGGCGTTTAGAAAACATACTTGTTTCGTTAGAGAACTTGATGATGTGGAATTGTTAAGAGGAACTCGTGGTTCAAATATATACACCATCTCTATCGAAGACATGATGAAGTCTTCTCCAATCTGCTTGTTGTCAAAGGCTTCGAAAACAAAGTCATGGTTATGGCATCGTCGTCTCAATCACTTGAACTTCGACACCATTAACAATCTTTCCAGAAAGGACCTTGTAAGAGGCTTACCCAGATTAAAGTATGAAAAGGATCATCTTTGTTCAGCATGCCAATTGGGAAAAAGCAAGAAATATGCCCACAAACCCAAACCTACAAATTCTATTATGGAAGTTCTATATACCATTCACATGGATTTATGTGGACCGATGAGAGTGCAAACTATTAATGGCAAGAAATATGTTTTAGTTGTGGTTGATGAATACTCCCGATTCACTTGGGTTAATTTCTTGAGGACAAAGGATGAAACTCCAGATGTCATCATTAAACTTATTAAACAGATGCAGGTTCGACTTAACAAGACTATCAGAATCGTCTAAACTGACAATGGAACTGAGTTTGTTAATAGAGAACTCAGTGATTTTTATGAAAGTGTTGGAATAAGTCCTCAAAGAAGTGTTCCACGAACTCCTCAACAAAACGGTGTAGTTGAAAGACGAAATCGAACTCTTGTGGAAGCCGCAAGAACAATGCTTATTTACTCAACGGTTCCAACATTTCTATGGGCTGAAGCCATTGCCACTGCATGCTACACTCAAAATCGGTCCCTAATTCACACAACTCATGGAAAAACTCCATATAAACTTGTCCACAATCGAAAACCTGATCTATCATACCTTCGTGTGTTTGGTGCGTTA
Organism: Chrysanthemum seticuspe; assembly: GCA_019973895.1. Classification (NCBI taxonomy): domain Eukaryota; kingdom Viridiplantae; phylum Streptophyta; class Magnoliopsida; order Asterales; family Asteraceae; genus Chrysanthemum; species Chrysanthemum seticuspe. Next base: position 218,952,931 of record BPTQ01000008.1, on the reverse strand, counting down.
TGTTACCCAACTAATGAGGGTCAAGATTTAGGAAAATTGAAAGCTAAAGCGGACATTGGAGTATTTGTAGGATATGCACCAAACAGAAAAGGATACCGAATCTACAACAAGAGAACTCGAAATATCATGGAAACAATTCACGTTACGTTTGATGAGCTGACCGGTCAAATGGCTCCTAAACAATCCAGTTCTGGACCCACATTTCTAAATAGTCCCATTAGTTCTTCTCTTGTACCAAACTCCTCACCAGCAACTCCATATGTACTCCCTTCAGAAGATGAATTGAAGAAACTGTTTGATCCAATGTTTGATGAACACTATGAGCCAATTGCTAATGATCTGTCAAATCCATCAACAGAGGCTGCTCCTATACCTGTCAATGAAGTTAACCCTTCAATTTCTATGTCACTAAGTCAAGAAGCGCCTTCTGCTGATCACTCGGTCTCATCATCAATGCCTCAATCATCAAGTGTACACAATGGAAATGTTGTTGCTGTTACAGATGATGAAAATCCTTTTTCTCCTCCAGAAGATGAACCTTTTGAAAACATATTTGCTCCTGAATCATCATCTGAACCATCTTCATCAGGAGAAATCGACTCTGCTACTTCTGTTCCTCAACAACAACCACATGAACACCTTAAAAAATGGACACATGATCACCCATTAGACAACATCATTGGAAACCCTTCACATCCAGTATCCACTCGTCGACAACTTGCAACCGATGCCTTATGGTGCTTCTTCAACTCTGTACTCTCTAAGATCGAACCAAAAGACGTTAAAACTGCTATGAATGAAGACAGCTGGTTCAATGCCATGCAAGAAGAAATTCATGAGTTTGATTGACTAGATGTATGGGAATTAGTACCTGCTCCTGACTGTGCTATGATCATTGCCCTAAAGTGGATCTTCAAAGTAAAACTTGATGAGCATGGTGATGTTTTAAAGAACAAGGCTCGATTGGTTGCAAAAGGATATCGTCAAGAGGAGGGTATTGACTTTGAAGAATCATTTGCTCCAGTTGCTCGTATCGAGGCAATCAGAATCTTCTTGGCTAATGCAGCAAGTAAGAACATAGTAGTCTATCAGATGGATGTAAAGACGGCTTTTCTTAATGGAGATCTTAAAGAAGTCATTTTCGTCAGCCAACCTGAAGGCTTTGTGAATCCAGAGCATCCTACTCACGTCTATCATTTGAAGAAGGCTCTTTACGGTTTGAAGCAAGCTCCAAGGGCATGGTATGATACGCTATCAAAGTTTCTTCTATCTACTGGATTCACCAAAGGTGCAGTTGATCCGACATTGTTCACCAGAAAGTCAGGAAAACATTTAATTCACGTTCAAATCTATGTTGATGATATTATTTTTGCCTCGACTGACCCCAATGAATGTGACCGTTTTTCAAATGAAATGGGTTCCAAATTTCAAATGTCAATGATGGGACAAATGTCATTTTTCTTGGGATTACAAATTTCACAAAGTCCCGGAGGCATTTTTATAAATCAATCTAAATATGCAAATGAGATTTTAAAGAAATTTGGATTTGATTCTTGTGACCCTGTTGACACTCCCATGATAGAGCGTACTAAACTGGATGAGGACCACTCAGGGATCATGGTAGACCAAACGAAATATCATAGTATGATTGGATCCCTGATGTACCTCACAGCCAGTAGACCAGACATTCTGTTCGTTGTTTGCATGTGTGCTAGATATCAGGCTAAGCCTACCAAAAATCACCTTGAAGCGGTTAAACGGGTCTTCCGATATCTCCAAGGAACCATCAATATGGGACTTTGGTACCCGAAGGACACCGGTATGTCACTAACAGCCTATGCAGATGCTGATCATGCAGGATGTCAACATACACGTCGAAGTACGTCTGGAGGTGCTCAGTTTTTGGGTGATAAGCTTGTGAGCTGGTCTTCAAAGAAATAAATGAGTACTTCTATATCCTCTACAGAGGCTGAATACATAGCCATGTCATCTTGTTGTGCTCAAATCCTATGGATGAGATCCCAATTATCTGACTATGGCTTTGAATTCAACAAAATCCCTCTGTACTGTGATAATAAAAGTGCTATTTCTCTCTCCTGCAACAACGTTCAACATTCAAGAGCAAAGCATATCGACATTCGACATCATTTCATTAGGGAGCAAGTGGAGAACGATGTGGTGGAACTCTATTTTGTGAGGACTGAATACCAATTAGCAGACATCTTCACCAAAGCTCTTCCTAGAGAACGTTTTGAGTTTATCCTTCCACGTCTTGGTCTAAAGAGTCTACAACCGGAAACACTCAAACGTCTCCAAGAGGAAGACGAGGAGTAAAGGTCTTTCTTCATCCATCTCTTGTAAATATTTATTCAAAAACCAAATACGAAAATATACAACCATCAAAAAGCAAATAGAAAAATATAAAACTTTCAAAAATCCATAAAAATTTGAAAAACTTGAAAATTTTCAAAAAATATTGTCACTTTGTCATGTTTTTCTCGATTCGATAATATCTACGGTCTTTGTGCTGTCATTCAAAGAATGACACGGGACTTTAGATGTTGTTCGAATGTTTTTTTTTTTAAATAATAAAAAATAAAAAAAAAATGGGAGAAAGTAAAACAATGGATTATTGTCATTTCAGGCAGTAACCCGTTTCTCAAAGAAAGAATAGAGCCATGCTTTATCTTAAATCTTCAAACATCATGCTCTGATTCTAAAAACAAATGTTTGTCGTTAAAAAGACAAATGTTTCCTTTCAAATATTTTTCCTTCAAATGATTCTTCTGAAAAATATTTGTCATCTAATGAAAACAAAATTGATTTGAAAATACTTCGGACTCTACTTTTGAAAATCATCCGGGCTTTTCATTTGTCAAAATCTCTATCCTTCAATCAACAACATATGTCATTGATTGAGGGGGAGAATGATTTCAATCAAAAAGAGTATTTTCAATCAATTGGCACGTAATCGAGAAAGGTCTACTCTTGAATAATAAAAAAGAACAATGTTTTACAATATTGTATACAATTGATATAAGACCTTTGTTATAATTATGTTTTCAAAAGATACTCAAGCATGTTTAATCTTTGGAGTATAAAGTCTCAAACTTGATCCTTATCGGATAAATGTTTCTCTTAATCAAGTCACATCTCCCCTCAAAAGCTTTCAAAATCGATTTAAATCTACAGAGATCAGAAATCTCAAATGATTTGAAAATTGTGATCGGGGGAGAATTTGTGACTTAAATTGGATTTAAACTGATGACTCGATAAATGGTTTCAAAAGTGTTTAGCAAGCTTTCCTCCCCACATGTGCCAAACGATTTCAAATACATGATGCACATGTTGAGGGGAGCTCTTTTTCTAAAAATATCAAAAACAATTCAGGTACAAAATGCTTTGATAATATATCACAAGTATCTGATTGATTTTCAAATGGTTTTCAATTGGTTCCAATGGCAGATGAACAATACCAAATAGACCGACCAAATTTACTTTATGCATGGTGATATAAGGATGATAAGGTTAGGTATTAGTTCCCATGATCCGCCAGAACCGGAGGGATATACCCAGGGACAATCCACTAGATAGTGTAGAAGTCCTTAGGTATGATAAAAAAAGGAGAAAAGTAAGATATGGGAAGAGTGCGGACTGAGACAGAGCTAGTACTGGAATAAACCCAACAAGGTTCTAGTTATGAAGTCTCGGTAAGCACTGAAGGGGTTGAAGAATGAAAAAGAAATGAAACGAGAAAAGGGTGAAAAGAAATAGCCCTCCAATAATTCAACCTTAGGGTAGAAACCGGGTTCAATACATATGCTACTGGTGGTTACTAAGGTAACACTGGTATTGAAGACAAGACGTCATGGACCCAGTGACTCACTGCACTAAACTTCCCAAGCTACTCAAGTTCCTCTTAAAAGGGCTTGTTTCATTCTCACGGGGAACCCACATAATCTATCGACTTTCTCTTAGAGATTGTTGATATTGAAGAAGGAGAACCTCTCCCTAGTCTCCGATATAGGAAACCAAATGTGCACTATTGAGTCTAGAGCCACGAGATCATCTATAAATCTCATTAGGACACATCATCCTTGAAGACTCACAGTTTTACACAATGTGGAATGTGAGAATATATTTTGAGAGTCCTACGCATTATCCTTGTGGTATTGCCAAGACTTGTTGTGTCATCTGGACTTCATCAATGGAGCGATTCAAAATTGAATTGTTCCTTGTCTAGGAAAATGGATTGACGGATTCCTTTGAAAAACCAGTCGGTGTGCTCAAAAATTCTTTTCTTTAGCACATCGACTGTGTATTATGTTTTCAAAATCAAAAAGGATATTTATGATTGATAATTGATTTTCCATAAAACCTTCGTTGTATTGCAAAACCTTTATATTTAATACACGATTGTTTTCAAATCATTTTCATCAATCAGTGAATCTCAATTCGCTGGTTCACTCATTCCGTGTTGTCTTCTTTGAGACGTTCCGGTTTAAGAACGGCTAGAGCAGCTGTGAAACCCTGTCAAGGAAATTCTTCGGAATTATACTTGTTCACAGGCAGTACTTGTACTGATCAATGAGGAACCATGGGTCGTGTACCTCAATTCAACGAAAGTGATCAAAGACACTTTCGTGCGTTTTATTGCTAACTGTTGTATGCAGGTACACCTGACGTTCGCAGCTGATCAGAATGGAGATGTCAATCCATAGCCGCATGCTCACACAACACATTCATTTCTAAAGAAATCATGATAAGTGCATCAATGACTCTGATATTTTCACTCCATGCTTCTGCTACGCTGCTGCAAATATCATGAATCAACTAAAGCTTTCGCTACTCTGATAAGAAGAAATCATGATCTACAATGTGAGCATGTCGGTCCGAAATGTCACAACATCACTTAATACCAACACTACAAAGGAAGAGTCAGAGATTTATGGTAGCTGATGATCTCAAAGCTGGCTCAAAACTCATTATCACGTGGATCAGTTAAAGACCTCCACTTGGATTATCCAAACATGTAAAAATGAAGAATCAAATACTACGTGCTACTGAGCTAAGAACTTAAACAAGAATCCAAGAACAATCTTAATGTAATATCTGTTTCTATTCAACGTAATTTGAGGTGACCTCCCTTAGGGGGAGATTGTTAGGATTTAGTAAATCCAGTTGTTGAAGTGTCGGTCACCTCAAGTATATGTAATCGTTAGAAAGCTCGTAGTCGTAGTTATTATAAGTTAGTAGTATTTAGTTAAGTAACACCGTGGAGGACGGACGGGTCTTTACCCACTGTATGCCTGATCCACAGCCCGTTGGTGGCGTTTTATGTAAGACTATAAATACTCTCTACCTCCCAAGGTAGAGATTTGGAGCTCATAATAAGATTTTCACTTTCTCTCACTAAGTTCCCAAACCTCTAACTCTTTCTCTCTCTAAAACCTAATAGTATACGCCTTGTTTGATCATGGTTTGATGTGTTTGTGAAATCCAATGTGTAACATATGGAGAAACAAATATGATCTTGACACAATGAGCATGGATGATATTTACAACAATTTGAAGGTGTATGAACCAAAGGTTAAAGGATCATCTAGCTCTAGTACAAACTCATAGAATATGGCCTTTATGTCCTCTGCTAATAAAAAACTAGCAGTACCAATTAAGCAGTTACTACTGCTCATGGAGTTACTACTAATAGCACTCAAGTTACTACTTCTACCTCAACAAATGTTGACAACTTGAGTGATGCTGTGATTTATGCTTTCTTAGCTAGTCAACCCAATAGTCCTCAACTGTTAAATGATGATCTGGAACAAATTCATCCAGATGATGTGGAAGAGATGGATTTAAGATGGCATATGGCTATGTTGACAATGAGAGCTAGGAGATTCTTGAAGAAAACTAGAAGGAAGCGGACAGTCAATGGGAATGATAACATGAGGTTTGACAAGTTCAAGGTGGAATGCTATAACTGTCACAAAAAGGGACACTTTGCTAGAGAATGCAGGGCTCCAAGAATCCAGGAAAACAAGGATAGGAAAAGCTCAAGAAGGAGTATATCAGTGGAGACACCAATTCCAACAACATTGGTGTCATGTGATGGTATGGGTGGCTATGATTGGAGTGACCAGGCTGAAGAAGGACCCAACTATGCATTGATGGCTTATTCATCTTCAAGCTCAAGTTCTGACTCTGAAGTATCTAATGATTCTGGTTGTACTTATAAATCTTGTTTAGAAAATGTTGAGTCAGTTAAATCTCAAAACAATAAATTGTTAGAATATTTAAGGAAGTCTGAGTTGCTGTGTTTAGGTTATAAAATAGGATTAGAGTCAGTAGAGAAAAGACTTGAATTCTTTAAAACAAATGAGTCTGAGTATGTTGAAAAGATTAATGTTTTAAAAAGTGGACTTTATGTAAGAGATGAACTTATTAAAGAGCTTATGAGGAGGCTTGAAAAGGCTCAAAAAGAAAAAGATGAAGTTCAAAAAGAAAAAGACAGTATTCAACTAAGTGTAGACAGGTTTAAACATGCATATGAGAGTGTTAACAAGATAATAGAGTGTCAAATTGTTAACAAATGGTTTAGGTTATAATTCAGTTCCCCCTCATATTACAGGAAAGTTTGTGCCTCCTACAACTGATTTGTCCTTTACTGGCTTAGATGAGTTTGCATATAAGACTGTAGATGAGAGTATCAAGGCTAAGTCTTTTGAGGAAGAACCTAAGATAGTTAGGAATGGTGCCCTGGTTATTGAAGATTGGGTTTCTGATTATGATGATCAGGCTGTAGTTACACCTAAGGTTGAAAAGAAGGTAGTCAAGCCTAATATTGCTAAGGTTGAGTCTGTTAAAATTGCTAGGAAAACTACTAATACTGTTGAGCAAACTAGGCCAAACACGTACAGTCCTAGAGGAAATCAGAGGAATTGGAATAACATGATGTCTCATAGGTTAGGAAGTGATTTTGAGATGTTAAATAAAGCTTGTTATGTGTGTGGTAGTTTTGATCACTTACAGGTTTACCATCAAAACAAATTTCAAAATCAAAAGATGGTAAAACCAATTTGGAACTATGCTCAAAGGGTGAATCACAAAAACTTTGCAAAACATACTCACCCCAATGCTCAAAGGAGCATGGTTCCAAGAGCAATATTAATGAAATCATGCTTAGTCTCACTTAATACTGCTAAGCAAAATCATTCTAAATCAGCAGTATTGGGTAATACTGTTAGACCAGTTAATACTGATCCCAAAAAAACAATAATGAATGGTGCTAGACCAATGTCTTATTTCTCAAAAACAGCACATTCATTTGTTATGAGATCCATTCAAAAGAAACAACACTTAATACTGCTAAGCCAAAAGCAGTAGTTACAAGTGCTAAGGAAAAAACAATGGTTAATGTTGTTAAGGGAAACTATGTTCATGTTGTTAAGGCCTCAGCTTGTTAGGTTTGGAGACCAAAGATTAAAGTTTTAGACCATGTTTCCAAAAACAACAGTGCATCAATCACCCTAAACGAGTTTGATTATATTGATGCACAAGGCAGACTTACAGGATAAAGGTGTTATTGATAGTGGATGCTCAAGGCACATGACAGGGAGCATGTCATATCTTACTGATTATGAAGAAATAGATGAAGGATATGTTGGTTTTGGGAGTAATCCAAAAGGAGGGAAAATCACAGGAAGAGGTCAAGAACACATTGCTTAAAAGGTTAAACAAAATTGGTGTTGCTGCTAAGGTTGAATCTTCTTCTGATGCTGATAGTTTAGGGGAGGATGCCTCCAAACATGGGAGGAAAGAAAGCAAAGCTTCAAGGGAAGATCAAGAGTTAATTGATATTGAAAATGGGGTTACTTGAATATTGACGAAACTATTGTTGGGGATGAGCATGATCCTTAAATAGTTGCTGGTAAAGTTTTTGAAGCTACCAAGGAAGTTGAAGTTAAAACTGCCAGTATTGAAGTTAGTACTGTTGAGCCTTAAGTTAGTATTGCTGGAGATACAACTGTTAATGCTACTACAGCATCTTCTGAGGAGGGTATTGAAGCTCTCACTAAACTGAAAAGTTCTAAACCTCGTACTAAAGGAGTGACAATTAGAGAACCATCAACAACAACAACAACAATTACAACACAACAACAACCACAGGGAAAAGGCAAAGGAAAGATGGTGGAAGAGCCTGTTGTTAAGCCTCTATCAAGAAAATAAAAACTTTTGGTAGATGCAGAAGAGGCTACAAGATTATAAAAGATCTATAATGAAGAAAACAAGGTCTTAAAAGAGAAAGCAAGAATTCAAGCTGAAAAAAGATGAAGCAAAAATTGCACTAATAAACCAATGGGATGATATTGAAGCTAAGTGTGATGCTGATTATCTTTTAGTTCAAACATTGCAACAAGAAGAAAGAGAACAGTTATCTGAGGCAGATCAAACTAAGCTATTTATGGAGTTTGTGGAAAACTAGAAGGGGGTTGAATAGTTTTGCCGATTTAAACTTCATTTTAAAGTATTTAGATCAACTTATGTCAATCCATTTAGATAGTCTGTTGGATATTTATATATAGACATATATATATATATATATATATATATATATATATATATATATATATATATATATATATATATATATATATATATATATATATATATATATATATATATATATATATATATATATATATAATGCAAAGAGATAAAGAGTAAAGGAACACAAAACCACGAAACGAATATTTATAGTGGTTCGGATACAAGGATACCTTCCTTACCCTACTCCACTCCCCGAGTACCCAACTCGATAGTTTCTAAGCACAACACAACACAAGCACCTTAATGTCGAAGAAGCCTTCACAATATCGCCTACACTTTATCCCGTATATATATATATATATATATATATATATATATATATATATATATATATATATATATATATATATATATATATATATATATATATAGACACCGAGTTCTTTCACAAGGTAGAACCAAACCTATCACAACGTCGCCTACACTTTATCCGGTACAAAGCTAGATACCAAGTTCCATTACAAAGGAGGAACTACAACCCAACACTACTACCCAAATGAGACAAACTTCTTTTTACAATACTTGAAAGGATATCAATATCCTTTAACCCAAACTACATAAATATAGATTGACACCCCATATCGAATATACACCTTCGGTACTATACACCAAGGCGTTCAACACAAAACATTATTGGAGGGAGAGAAGAATTATGAACTAGATGCACTTCAGTGGTCTTGATGATGACGAAGCTTAGCAACTCTTGACCTTGAGCTTGCACGTCTTCAAGAGGTTGTGATCTCGCCTTTCAGAGGAATCTAGAGAATCACACAAAGAGAAAACTACATAGAATGATCCTTTGGATATGAGGGTAGAGAGGTTAGAACATAGAGAGAAAATATGTCTAAAAGGCTTAGTGAACAAGAGAGAAATGGCTCACTATTTATAGGCAAAACTGCCTACTGTTCTAAGGTTCTGGCGGATCCCTTACCCAAAGGATCCGGCCAATGCAAATCCAAGGATCCAGCTACTGGGCCAGTTTAGTCCAGATTTTGGGTTGCAAACCGGGTTATGGGTTATGGGCTATGGACCATGGGTCATGGAATTTGGATCATGGATACCCAAAAAGATACAATGTACCTAGTCAATGGGTTGTAGATCTTGGATCATAGGTCATGGTCTTTAGGTCATGGATCATGGATAATGTCCAACATGAATTCATGCATGATGTCATGCAATGGGTCATGGGTTATGGATCATGCTTCATGGGTATGGGTTATGAACTTTGGTTTTTACCCAACATGATTCATTGTACCTAGTCAATGGATCTTGGGTCTTGGGTCATGGGTTATGGACTTTGGTTTTTACCCATTACAAGTTATACAAAGCACATATATATTTTTATAAAATATAAGTAAACAATATTACTTGTAAGTGTTTTATAAAAATAGTTTTAGTTTTATATAACTTATTTAACTAAACATGTTTTTATCGTTTTATATGTTTAGTAAAAGTGTGTTAGTAAACTATTGGCTCAAAGCTTTTAAGTATTTTATTTATTTCGTTAAAATTATTTTACGTTTGTTATCGAAAAACATTAGAAGACCGTAAAATATAAATAAACGTTTTTATGGTTTATTTGTATTGATAATATCTCCTTTTTTGTTGATGACAAAACATAAGATTATTTTAAGTAAAAAATAATTTGTAAAATTTTGAATTGAAGGTTTTACTTTCTTCTCCCCCTTTTTGGTTAAATAAAAATGATTTAGAAAGAGTTTTGGGAAAAACTTATAGAAAGTAAGAAGTTAGAGAGAAGAAGTAGTAAGGTAAGAAAAAGGGTCTCGTTTTAGCTCCCCATTGACGGATGCTTCCCTTTGGTGAGGACATCAAGTAATTAGGAAGACTAAACAAGTGTATTGCAAGTAATTTGCAACGTTTTTGCTTTGATGAAACTCTCCCCTTGACGAATGCTCCCTTTTAATAAGGGAGTCAAGTAGTTAGCAAGACTAAGTGATTGTGTTGCAAGTGTTTTGCAAGTGTTTTGCAATGTTTTGCTTTGATGAAAAGCTCCCCCTTGTTGAGGGCGTCAAAGTCTTCATGTGTATTTTAAAAATCTATAAAACAAAGGTTAAAAAACAAGTATATGGTGCATTGTTTCCTGCAAATGAGCTTTGAATTAAGCTCAAATATTGTTTTGTGTCCACCCGATTCTGTTGGATCCTTCATCTAAGGGATCCGTCTAGGCAAATTGGAGGGAACCGTGTACCTGCAACTTAGTAGCAGCAATGTAGATAAAAATAATGATGTAAACGTCCAAGTAAGTTATGTATTGTTGCACCAAACATGTTCACATAGGGCTGAGCATTTCGACCGTTCCGACCGGACCGAAGGACCGGCGGTCTGGTCTCGGTCCCGATTTTTACCTTATTTCGATCTCGGTCCGGTCTGGTTCGACCAAAAAACCAAAACACTTGCCTATTTGGACCGGACCGAAATGAAGACCGGACAGGACCGACCACATTCGGTCTCGGTCTCGGTCCTGGTTTTTACCTTAATTCGGTGTTCGGTTTTGTCGGTCCGGTACGGTTCGGTCCTGTCCGGTTCGGTCCTGTCCGATCCCGGACCGATGCTCACACTTATGTTCACATAACTATATCACATACAAACATGTAGTTTCATTTAATAAAATGTGAGAAATGATACTCATATCTCAATTCTCTAAAACTAAGAAAATGATACAAACATGTAATAAAAATAAAAACCTTAACAACCTAAGTTGCGTCTAAGACTAGAGAAAACACCACTTGTGCTTGCATTCCTAGGTTTAGGGACGGTTATGTTTGTTGACTTCATCAAAATGTTCAAGAAGGTGATAGAGAATGAAACGCACTTCATCACGTACTTCATGCACTAACCCTTGGACATGTTGACAATGATAGCAATCATTGTCATGACTAGGAAATGGTGGTGGTAAGAATGGAGAAGTTTAAGGAGGTAAGTTTGATGAAAAAGGTGGAGGTTTCACAAACAATTGAGGGTTTTGTGGACGTAAGTTTGATGAAGTAGGTGGTGGTTCTACCAAGGATGAAGGTTGTGAAGTATATGTTGGTGGTAGAGGTAGAGAAGTATCCACACCCATATGGTCTGGTTGTTGAGGTTGGAGATTCCTCATAATCCAAAATGGACAATTTGAGGGTGAAGGAGAGAAATACACAGGTGCTAGTGAAGTTCCAACACCGAGGTTTTGGTGATAAAGTTGTTGTGGTACCATTTTCTCAATTGATGAGAATGCGAGTAATGGTGGTGGATGAGAAGGCCTAGGTGGCAAATCTTCAAGAGAGTATAGGTTTGGAGATAAATGAGGTTTGGTGAAGGAGAGAACTCTAGGTTCTAGAGGTGAGAGTTTGGTTGTTTTAGTGGAGATGGGTGATAAGGTTTTAAAAGGTACCTTTTTGAGGGGTCGTTTAAGCCCTTATTTGATCACTTTTGTATCCGTTATCGCTTAATATCGTTCCTTTTCACTTTTTAGGTCTCTTGAAGGCAAAATGCTGGAATGGCACTTATTTGGATGAAAAGGCGCAAATATAAGAAGAAAATGGCCAAAGTCAGAATCGAGACACTCAAAGCTGCTGAAAACATAAGGTGACGGCGTCAGGTGTTAATTGCGACGCCGTCGGAGGATCTTTGTGACGGGACAGAAGCCAAAACTCCTATTTTCAAGTGACGACGTCAAGTTATAAAAGAGTAGGCCGTCGCAACTCAGACGACCTAGATGTAATCCAGACGGCGTCAGAAGCTGAAGAGGACGGCGTCACAAGCATAAGATGACGCCGTCGCAAGTCTAATGTGGCCAAGACGAAACCCTAATGACGCCGACACGACGGCGTCACAAAAGATAAGGTGACGCCGTCGCATATGTAATATTATATATAGAATCCGAATTTTTCAGTATTAGTGTGTAGTCTTTTGGAGTAAAAACCTAAACCGAACCAAGGCTGTCTTGTACAGTATTTTAGGGTTCCGAACCCTATCTTACACCAAGATAAGTGTTATACTTCATTAATACAATTATGTCTTTGATTATTTGTGTGTATGCTTGCATGTTCTCCATGTCCGGCTAATTCACTTGTGTGTTTGCTTAGGGAATATGAAACTTAATTATTGAATATTGATTGGTTGTCTCTTATCTTAGTTGATTAATAATCTAGTAATGCGATAGGTCATTCGTTGTGTACTTAATGCTTGATTAAATCTTTGTGAACCTTAGAATATGACTCATTGAGTAGTTGTAAGCTAAACCATCCAAAGAGTGCCTTAGAGTAAAAGTTTATTATCCCTAGTGGGTTTTGTAGACAAGACCCTTTGGTAAGTTCAAAGAGTTAGGGAGAAACGCATACCCTACAACCTTAGACACACAACGCAACTAGGAATAAGGACGTGACAATTCAACCACCAATAGGAGATAATTAAGGAGTAGTAAAACCTAAGTAAACACATCTTTAAACTATCATACGAGCACACAATAATTAGACATAGACTACATACACCTTAGATTAGATAATTAGATAAGTAGAGTAATCGGTAGCAATACCAACCCCCCCAAATTCAAACCCCGAGATTCGTACCTTTCCATTTCATAAAAATATAAAAAAATACAAAAACAATCTTCCTCAACCCCAACCTTAGCGTAGTAACTTCTCACTCGCATTCCTATTCCCCTAGAGAACGATATCAATACCCGTGGCTTACCCTAATACTACACTACAACGATAGGTTCACTGCCTAGGGTGTTGAAAAACTTGCTCGACGAAAAGGAAGTTCCTTTGACCCCGAACGACGCGTGTAGCGTTATCAAGTTTTTGGCGCCGCTGCCGGGGAATAGAATAGCTAGTTAGTAGTCCCCCTCGATTAGGTTTCTTTACTTGATTCCTATCAAGTAAATTTTTTCTCATTTTTAGCTTTCTCTTATTCTATCCCCCTTCTTCGTGACCTTTGTTTGTAATTTCATCACTTTTCATCATGGAAGGTGATAACCACCCACCATTCATCAACCCACCACCAATTGACCTGCCAAGAGCCCGTACTCTTGGTGAATACTCGTGACCAAGCCACTTAGGCTATAGGAACACCATTGAGCTTCCCGACCAAGCCCAAACTACGGCCCTGCGATCCGACACCATCTGGTTGGTGCAAAACGGATGTGCATTCCATGGACTTCGTTCCGAAGATCCAAATCAGCATCTGAGGGATTTCCTCAAAATTGTCGATTCCATTGACCTTGATGCTACTACTCGGGAGACCACGCGCCTGCGTCTCTTCCAATTCTCTCTACGGGACCAAGCTAGTAATTGGTTTGAGCGACTTCCCGCCGGCTCCATCTCAAGTTGGGATGATCTTACCTCTCGCTTCCTTGCTCAATTTTTCCCACCGGGGAGAACCACTAAGCTTAGGAATGACATCTTGATGTTCCAACAACGTCAAGGTGAATCTCTCTACGAAGCATGGACTCGATTCAAGGACTTACTTCATAAAGTCCCTCATCACGGCATTGATCTTTGGCTCCAAGTCCAACTTTTCTATGATCATGTCAACTTCCCCACTAAGCGATCCATTGACCAAGCGGCCGGTGGAAAACTTAGTGATCTCACCGCGGAAGAATCATGGGGTATAATAGAGGACCTTGCCCTCTATGACAACGAAAGTTGGGATGACCCCCGTGAGCTGCCCAAAACCGTTAAGGCAATCTCCTTGCCTCCCATTGACTCACAACCTTCCGACCGTAGGATGATCGAACTTGAAGATCAAGTTAATTTCCTAATGAGTTCCTACGAAAATCCTAAGTCCTCACGTCAAGTGAATAAAATCACTCTACCTTGTGAGTTATGTAGTGGTCCCCATGACACTCGTGATTGCACAAGACTTCTCGAACAAGCTTTTGCGGACTACGCCTCCATGCGTACCGATGGAGCGGGAGAGAAGTGGTACACTTTCAAGCCCAAACAAAACAACTTAGGAAACTCTTACAACCCATCATGGAAAAATCACCCTAACCTTAAGTGGAACCAAAACGCAAGCACACCCCAAAGCTCATCTAGTCCACCTAATAGGTTCAACTCTCTAAACACCGGGAACCCCACTAATCTTGAGGCAATTGCATCTAGATTCCTGTCATCTCAAGAGACTCGATTGACTAAGCTTGAAGCCGATTTTAAGCAAAGACAAAGCGAGATGACAAACAAGCTTGATGCCCTCTTAAAAGCCTTCAATGAACGGGAAGTTGGAGCACTCCCAAGTGATACTATAAAGAACCCAAAAGTGAATTCGATTTCGTCGACTTCATGTTCTTGTTCACCATGGGAGAACACACATCCATGCCCCTCACACCCAACGGTTGACTCGGTAAATGCTATCAAAAAGGGTTCCAAGCCATCCAAAATGAGGTACCAAGGCCCTGCACCATTGGTAAAACCTACTCTTGAGAAACCCGTCAACCAAGAATCCAAACCTAGTTTAGAGGAGGAGTACAAGGAACTCCATCAAGAAAAACCGATTCTTGAGGTCTTAGCTCATGCACCTTATTATAATGCTTTAAAAGAAAAATATGAGTTAGAACTTAAGCTTGGAAAACATGGGTCCGCTTTTGTGCGAAATAATTTACCTAAGAAGTTAGACGATCCCGGGCTATTTACTCTTCCGTGTAGGCTTGGAACTTCCAAACCTCTCGACGCTCTAGCCGACTTAGGGTCATGCATCAATCTTGTTCCGTTGTCCCTCTATAGAAGCCTTAACTTAGGTAAAATAGAACCAACGGAAACCAGCTTAGGTCTAGCGGACGGTAGTGTTGCACGTCCGGTAGGAATAATAAAAGACATGGTAGTACACGTAGGAGAGTTGACTCTTTTGGCCGACTTTCATGTGCTAGACATGAATAAGGACCCGACATGCCCATTACTAGTAGGAAGAGGATTCTTAGCTACCGCTAGTGCCATCATCGATTGTAAGATGTCCAAGATAGTGGTAGGAGAGGGGAGTGCTAGGTCAATTTACGATGTCAAAAAGCATACGTACTACAAAGAAGAGGAAATCCCACATGAGATTAGGTTGGATAGAGAGCCTTCTAGATATGGACCTTGGATAGATAAGAACCTCATAGGCCCCCAAAGACCTTTTTACCTAGATGAAGCCTTCACTAGTAAAGCAACTTTCCAAGAAAGAGAAATGGCTAGGGATATGGAAGTGAACCCGTTCGAGGACGCCTTAGTATTTAGGAAGATGACCGAGTTCTTAGGAAGCTTGCCCGTCAACCATGTCATGAATAAGTGGAAAGTTGAGAAATTTAAACATAAATGGGATTGGGATAGACCGCCTAGTGACGGTAATGGAGAGTGGCACATTAGGATAACAATCTATGATCCCGATGGAGAGAAGTTTGAAAAGGCATATCTAACCGAACGTACTATTAGGAACTTGAATGATAAGTTTGATCCTTATGACATTGTTGAGGATAGGCTTACTTATATCGGTACGTAGGAGCACGACTACGAGTCTAGCTACAAGACTCTTAAATAAAGAAAAGCGCTTCGTGGGAGGCAACCCACGCTTAATTGTTTGCTTGTTAGTGTCATATATCTTTTATTGATTGATTATTCTCATGTTTAATTTTGTAAAAATGCTTTATTTTGTTTTTAACCTCGTCTTAATTGCATATAAAGGTATTTTACATAAGGGATAAGTGTAGGGAGGATTACACACGTTTTCAAGGAAACGTAGACATGAGAATAACAATTCATTAAAAGATATATTTGTGTGTTTGTTCGAGTCAAATGCTTGTATCGAGTCATAATGGATGTTTTGCAGAAATTTGTCCAGATTCTAAAGATGTAAATTTTCCAGAATTTTTTCCAGAAAATCGCAGACCAGTTTTTGTCAGGATAACCTGACGGCCGTCAGGATCGCAACCTGACGGCGTCAAGAAGGAGTAAAAACAATAGATTATTTTTTTCTCGTTTTCTGAGCTACTTAAAAAAAATTTGGAATTCTCCAGGTCTTAATTTTCCAGAAATTCTGTAAACATCCATTCCACAAGCATTATATCCTAGTTTAAATCGAGTCTTATATATATTATTACCGCCGATTTTACGCGAAGGTTTCGTTTGTTTCTTCAAGTTTGCTGGTTTAATTTATCAAGAAGAAGTTACATAAGATTGGAAGGAGCTTTTCACGCATAAATTCTTCTTGGAAAGGATTTAACCATTACTTCACACACGGATCCTACCGAGCTAATCAGGGGAGTACTAGTTTCTTTCGTTTTTAATTACCTTCCAATTATCATAACTTTGATACTTTCGGAGAACATTGGGGACAATGTTCAGTTTAAGTGTAGGGAGGGAAAATAAAACGGGAACTTTGAAACTATGCTTATCCTTGAATATTTGCTTTGTCCAATTGTATTTGTGTAATAAACCATGAGAAAATGTCGGTTATGGTAATTTTGGCACCAAATTTAAATTTTTTCATGACATATAAGAGTGGGCCATTAGTCTTAACAAAAGCGTCTCACGGATAGGAAGTTGCATGACTAGCACAAAAACCCTTTACCACCTAAATTCCACCCAAAATGTGAGGATCGCCCTTAGATTAGTAGGAATTAAAGCATTCATCTTTAATGCTTAAAGTGTGAACCGGTAGTATATTAGATTCTAGAACTTGTTTTGTGATGCATTCCGAGATCGCTAGTAAGACTGCACTTGTGTAGTTAGGAATAACTAAATGATAAGAGGCATTAGGATAACCCTTGTTTGATACCCATAATATAATTACTTCTTCCACATCGGTTGAGTAATTCCCCCACACCCTTGCGTTGTACTCATCTTTAGTACACGATACCCCTAGTTAACCCCTCAGAGCCTATCCTTTTCGCGGTTCTCGTGATGTTTCGGTTTTTCCGGAATATCAATGAAGAGCATTGTTTACACCCCACCCCCAAATATACACCCAAATCGCCTTAGCCTATCCTGTATGCACTCACTTTTAGTGCATTATTGTTATCACCTTAAACCCTTAGTTCAATTATCTGGTTGCTTGCATGAGTTGCTAAGTCGAGTCATATCCTTTGTATACAGTTTTGGGATGATTGGGATTCATGGGAAAAGTTAAAGTTTATGAAATGACGGGAAGGGAACGTTAAATTCAAATTCCCTTTGTTTGCGTAATAATGTACCCCAAGTGTTTTCATCTTTTCAATTCGGGTCAAATTAGTGTTAGAATAATAAAAACTCAAGTGTAGGGATGTGCCTATAAATCCCTATCATTTTGATGTTACCGTAGAGGATGGTAGAGTAAAAGTGTATGAAAAAAAAAAAAAAAAAAAAAAAAAGTGAAAAAAAAGAGAAAAAGAGAAAAGAAAAAAAATAGAGTGATAAAAAAAAAAAAAAAAAAAAAAAAAAAAAAAAAAAAAAACATACGGGCTACCATCCTACATCTATCCTTTAATTTTATGTTTGTTTATTTCAGTTAGCTAGAGTTTAGAGTGTCGAGTCTTGGCTTAGCAACGCCATTATTCGTATGCTTGTAACATAAGAGATTTTTGACTTGCCACCACTATATAGCCTATCCCACCAAACCCTTTGTTTCCCTACCGTAAGCCTAACATTACAACCCTTTAAAGACCTCTTTGATAGTCTTTCCTAGTTGCTTATGCCAAAGCGATGGAGGTTTGATCTATTCTCAAGCCTATGGTAATCTATGTACTAGGACCGGTTAATGAGTGTTTATCTTCCATTTCCAATTTGTTATATTTCATATACACCCGAGAGAGATGTGAGTATCCAAACACCCCATGTGAGGTGCTAGTATGTGATTTCCGTGCTTGTTATGACTTTTGCGGGACTTATATGTGTTGTGGACCGTTTTGAACGAATGCTTCATGACCCCTAACTTATAAATTAATTGGCTAAAAGCACATTTGCTTGAGGACAAGCAAATACCAAGTGTAGGGATATTTGATAAGGTTTTAAAAGGTACCTTTTTGAGGGGTCGTTTAAGCCCTTATTTGATCACTTTTGTATCCGTTATTGCTTAATATCGTTCCTTTTCACTTTTTAGGTCTCTTGAAGGCAAAATGCTGGAATGGCACTTATTTGGACGAAAAGGCGCGAATATACGAAGAAAATGGCCAAAGTCAGAATCGAGACACTCAAAGCCGCTGAAAACATAAGGTGACGGCGTCAGGTGTTAATTGCGACACCGTCAGAGGATCTTTGTGACGGGACAGAAGCCAAAACTCCTATTTTCAAGTGACGACATCAAGTTATAAAAGAGTAGGCCGTCGCAACTCAGACGGCCTAGATGTAATCCAGACGGCGTCAGAAGCTGAAGAGGACGGCGTCACAAGCATAAGGTGACGCCGTCGCAAGTCTAACGTGCCAAGACGAAACCCTAATGACGGCGACACGACGGCGTCACAAAACATAAGGTGACGCCGTCGCATATGTAATATTATATATAGAATCCGAATTTTTCAGTATTAGTGTGTAGTCTTTTGGAGTAAAAACCTAAACCGAACCAAGGCTGTCTTGTACAGTATTTTAGGGTTCCAAACCCTATCTTACACCAAGATAAGTGTTTTACTTCATTAATACAATTATGTCTTTGATTATTTGTGTGTATGCTTGCATGTTCTCCATGTCCGGCTAATTTACTTGTGTGTTTGCTTAGGGAATATGAAACTTAATTATTGAATATTGATTGGTTGTCTCTTATCTTAGTTGATTAATGATCTAGTAATGCGATAGGTCATTCGTTGTGTACTTAATGCTTGATTAAATCTTTGTGAACCTTAGAATATGACTCCTTGAGTAGTTGTAAGCTAAACCATCCAAAGAGTGCCTTAGAGTAAAAGTTTATTATCCCTAGTGGGTTTTGTAGACGAGACCCTTTGGTAAGTTCAAAGAGTTAGGGAGAAACGCATACCTTACAACCTTAGACACACAACGCAACTAGGAATAAGGACGTGACAATTCAACCACCAATAGGAGATAATTAAGGAGTAGTAAAACCTAAGTAAACACATCTTTAAACTATCATACGAGCACACAATAATTAGACATAGACTACATACACCTTAGATTAGATAATTAGATAAGTAGAGTAATCGGTAGCAATACCAACCCCCCCCCCCCCAAATTCAAACCCCGAGATTCGTACCTTTCCATTTCATAAAAATAAAAAAAAATACAAAAACAATCTTCCTCAACCCCAACCTTAGCGTAGTAACTTCTCACTAGCATTCCTATTCCCCTAGAGAACGATATCAATACCTGTGGCTTACCCTAATACTACACTACAACGATTAGGTTCACTGCCTAGGGTGTTGAAAAACTTGCTCGACGAAAAGGAAGTTCCTTTGACCCCGAACGACGCGTGTAGCGTTATCAATGGGAGTGTTTGGTTTCGAAGGTATGGTGGCGTCTGTCAAAGGTTGTTTGGTTGGAACAAGTCTTTGAGGAGTTGGTTTGATTTGTAGAGTTTTTTGGGGAGAAACTCTAGTGTTTGGAGATTTGTTGGGTGATGACTCGGTTGATGAAATTTCATGAACAACTCGAGCAACTTTCTTTGGAGGGTCTTTGGTTGTGAGAATTGAAATAGGAAGTTTAGCTACTGAGAATGAGTGTTTGAGTGATGGTTTGGAAGCATAAAAACAAGTAGTTTATAAAGGGAGAAATTAGGCAAGTGAATTAATGCCTAAACCAATAAAGTTCTTCAAATTGCAATGTTTTGCATGCATAAGAGTCAACTACAGTGTTGTTCTATTCTAGAGAGTCATTTAAGATAATGTGGAGTGTTTATATTAACAAATAGGGTTTGAAATGATTATATCAAGTGATATTATCCTTTGTGTGCAGCCGGTTCCAACGGATCCCTCCCTTGAGGGATCCGGTTAGCTTTAAGCTAGGGATCCGGCTCTCAGAAGCTAAGAAAAATGATGTTGGGGTCTAGCAAGGTCTAGTACCTATATATCCTAAGTGATTTGGTCTACTAATGTGTTAAATGGTAGAAGACTTAAATGACCAAGTATAATGAGTGAGGATAGCCAATGATGACTTTTATGGAGAGAATGGAGTTTTTAGAAACACCAATGAGTGATCATGGATGACACTAAGAGTTTTGAGGATGGCAAATGGTTATATAAACCAGATGGTGATCAAAGAAAAATTTAGAAAATTCCTTAAAAATCACAAGAAATGAAAAACAAGATTTTAGAGCATTTAAGGTCAAGATGAGTAAAATGAATTTGAAAAAAATGCGAGAAATATCAAACTAGGTGTTTTGAGATGAGAGAAACAATGTGTAAACATTGTATCAGAAAGATGGTGAGTTTTGATGTAATGATAAATCAAAAACACCTTGAATGTGATCATAAGTCATCCATGAGTGAATGTGGGATTAATTGAGCCTAAGGAAAACTTAAGTGATCCTAATGTAGCATGTTCAACTAGTCCAATAAGGTCTGGAAGGTTAGATTGATGCAAGAAGGCCTAAAATGAGCTTCTGTCTACCCGGATCCCATGGATCCTTCCCTTGAGGGATCCAGCTAGTTATAGCCAAGGGATTCGACATCTAAGATCGATTCCTTAACAGAAAGGTTGTGAATTTTAGTCCCACCCATCAAATTTTGAAACCAATGATTTCTACAACAGCCATATATGTATACAAGTAAAACATACTAAGTATGGCATGTAGAAACGACATAAGAGCAAGCAAATAAGATAATGACCCAATTTTGATATAAGATCAACCAAACATGTCTTGCATAAAATGGAGAGAGTCATGATCACATGTTGTTTTAACAGTCACAAAACATCCAAAATGTCAGAATGAAATAACCATATAAGAGACATAAGGTACAAATTTTCTTTTTTCAATCTCGTCACTTTTTCTTCTTTCCCATGTTGATGAGGAAATGAGTTAGACACTTGAACATTCCTTTTGTTTGATTGAATTCCATGGTTTCCTTTAGAAGAGTGGGGAGTTGTTCAAAGTAGGTCATGGGATCGAGTTGATAATTTGAAACGGGGTCGATTTCATCATCATCTTTGTCAGAAGAGTCCGAGAGAGGACTAGGCCTTTTCCCATTGATCATAAATCATTTGGTAGGTCATTTGGTGAGAGGTAGCATAACATGGTTTACGAGGAAGTGGTCATCGGAAATAGGAGTAGCTTGCATTGCACTAATATACTCAAAGAGACGGGTTAGGAGCATACCATAAGGAAGAACCATTTTGTCAGTTTTAAAAACACCTATCATTCTTTTGGCAGTGTAATAGGCGAGATTGAAAGGCTTTTGATGGATGAGACAATAGATCATTTGGACAAGACAAGCATCAGGATGGTTTTTGTTTTTGACCAAACAAATGACATTCAAAGAGTTCCATTTGAAAGGGTTCACGATGAATGAGTTCCATTTGGACAAGACAAGAATTTCTTCCCACTTTTTGTAAATGGTAATCATTTCAAAGAGTTCCATTTGAAAGGGTTCACGATGAATGAGTTATTTGTTGTGGTTGTAACGAGTTTGGTCGACTCTTTTTGTGAAGATGGTATCTCGAACTACAACAGGATCATCAAGTGGAGTGTGATAGGTAGGTTTAGAATCTAAGGCGAGGTGTTGACAAGCGATTGACCAATCCTTTGAGTGCATACAATTCCTTCACATGGTATGCGAAGAATTTGTGCGAATGTGGTGAGAGGTAAGATGATGCTTTGGTTGTTTATGATGAAAGCGATTGAAATGGTTCCATCATTGTTTCGGATAATCCTAACGCTCTTGTAGAATTCAAAGATGAAAAACAGACAAATTTGTTCATCTATTTTGAGGAGGCAATCAAAGTTAACTGCGGAAAAGACTTGAGGAATGTCGGTGTTTTCAAGGACGGATTCCTCAATTACACGACCTTCGTGGATGAGTCATTTTTGAAGCATTTTTAAGGCTTTGCGGTCACTAGTTGATAAACCTTCTTTGCCATAGTATCTAGGGATATATTGGATGGTGTCATGATGGTCTTGTTGGGTGGATTTAGGCATGTTTTCTCCTAGAAGAAAAACAATATTCCAATAAGGTAAATATTTTAATGGAAGAATTGATTAAGATGGGTTTATGATCTTATGAACTTATTTAGTATTAACAATGACTATTTCAAAATACCTTAATCATATGGGGCTTTTTGTATGGAGATCAATTTTATAATAAATAATTACCAATAGATGATATAATTAATTTAAAATTTTGAAAACAATTGAATAAAGAAAATTTATAATCATAATCCCTAGGATTAAGATGACAAGGAGAAGGAAATATGAGTGTAATTACTTACGATGATAATTAGGAGTGAGATGTTTAAGAGGATGAAGCCCTAGGATGAGAGGAACCTATTTTTGGTCATTTTAGGTTTAGGGAGAGGAAAAATGGAGAGTTCTGGGATTTTAAAAACGACTCTACTGTTTGTTTGTTTGTTTTCTCGGTTCCGCCGGTTCCCTTGGTTAAGGGATCCGGCTAGTACAACTTCAGGGATCCTGGACTACAGACAAGTTTAGGGTGATTTGGAGTATTCTCTCACTTGTAATAAGTTATACAATAACTTATTTTTTAGAAGAACTTGTAGAATATGAGTTTGATTATAGTCCTATTTGAGTAAACGTTTAAAGAAGACACTTTGAACAAAAACAAATTGTTTAAATGAAAATAGAACGAGGAATGGTGGATCAAGACTTTAGTTATCGATATTTCTTTTCATGATGAAAGCGTAGGTTGACAAACTTATAAATTTTTAGGGGAATCAAGGAGGAATACTATTCCAAATGATGTGTTAAGATGGAAAGTTATGAAGAGAGACTTTTAGAAACTTGTGACTTTGATTTCAAACACATAATCCATGTATACATAAACATAGCATTTCATATATGCAAAGTATTTATAAAGATGCTTATCATAAGAGAGAAACATATACCATCATTCTATCCACACGCAATTTGCACGTTTTTAGATCAACTATTTGTAATTAAAAGAACATATCTTTGTTATATTCCCTTTTTATGGTTTTTAGAAAACCATAGACGCGAAACACTTCATGAGCTTTTAAAATACTTAATCGTATTTTGGAAAACCAAGTTATGGTCACTTTGGATTCTTCTTTGGGTGTTGACTTCATTTTTCTTCGGATAGAACGAAGCCATCAGAAGAATCCTAGCATCAAGATTCCTCAAAGGACAATGTTAGAATGATTTATCAATATCCAACATTTTGTTAAAGGTAAAAAAAATTCTAAAACATGATTTTTGTTTTAAGAAATTTCCTTCTTTGTAGTTTTCAAACATACGCGAATCGTATCAAGTTTTTAAAGTACAATAGAAACTTGGTAACGAAGCTCTGATGCCAATTGTGGAAAACTAGAAGGGGGGTTGAATAATTTTTCCGGTTAAAACTACATTTTAAAGTATTTAGATCGACTTATGTCAATCCATTTAGATCGTGTGTTGGATATTGATATATGGACATATATATAAATAATCCAAAGAGATAAAGAGTAAAGGAACACAAAATTACGACACGAGTATTTATAGTGGTTTGGCTACAAGGACACCTTCCTTTTCCTACTCCACTTCCCGAGTACCCAACTCGAGAGTTTCTAAGCACTACACAACACAAGCTCCTTAATGTGGCGGAGAATCCTTCACAACGCCACCTACACTTTATCCGGCACAAGGCTATACACTGAGTTCTTTCACGAGGTAGAACCAACCTATCACAACGTCACCTACACTTTATCCGCTACAAGGCTAGATACCGAGTTCCATTAAAAAGGAGGAACTACTACCCAACACTACTACCCAAAGGAGACAAACTATTTTTTAAATACCTAAAAGGATATCAATATCCTTTAACCCAAACTACATAAATAAACATCGACACCCCATATCAAATGTACACCTTCGGCACTATACACCAGTGCCATCAACATGAGACACTATTGGAGGGAGAGAAGAATTATCAACAAGAAGCACTTCAGTGGTCTTGATGATGACGAAGCTTAGCAACTCATGACCATGAGCTTGCACGTCTTCAAGAGGTTGTAATCTCACCTTTAAGATAAACCTAAAGAATCACACAAATAGAAAACTATATAGAATGATCCTTTGGATCTGAGGTTAAAGAGGTTAGAACATAGAGACAAAATATGTCTAAAAGGGTTAGTGAACAAGAGAGAAATGGCGCACTATTTATATGCAAAACTGCCTGATGTTCCATAGTTCTGACGGATCCCATACCCAAGGGATCCGGCCAGTGCAAATCTAGGGATCCAGCTACTAGGTCAGTTTAGTCCGGATTTTAGGTTGCTAACTGGGTTATGGGTTATGGGTTATGAACCTTGGGTCATGGACTTTGGATCATGGATACCCAACAATATACAATGTACCTAGTCAATGGGTTATAGATCTTGGGTCATAGGTCATGGACTTTGGGTCATGGATCATGGATAATATCCAACATGACTTCATGCATGATGTCATGCAATGGGTCATGGGTTATGATCATGCTCCATGGGTATGGGTTATGGACTTTGGTTTTTACCCAGCAAGATTCATTGTACCTAGTTAATGGACCATGGGTCTTGGGTCATGGGTTATGGACTTTCGTTTTTACCCATTACAAGTTATAAAAAGCACATATATTTTTAGAAAATATAAGTAAACAATATTACTTGTAAGTGTTTTATAAAAATGGTTTTGGTTTTATATAAATTATTTAACTAAACATGTTTTGATGGTTTTGTATGTTTAGTAAAAGTGTGTTAGTAAACTATTGGCTCAAAGGTTTTATGTATTTTACAAGATTTTTTTAAAATTATTTTACGTTTGTTATCGATAAAACATTAGAAGATCGTAGAATATAAATAAACGTTTTTATGGTTTGTTTGTATTAACAGAGTTCATAAAAGAAAGGAAAAAGTTCTTTGCTAAGAAGAGGGTTGAAGCTAAGAAGAACAAGCCACCCACCAAGGCTCAAGAGAAAAATATCATGTGTACCTACCTGAAAAATATGGACAACTGGAAGCTAGCTCAGTTCAAGAACATGAGTTTTGAAAAGATCAAGGATATATTTGATACAATTTTCAAGAAGGTAAACACATTTGTGCCTATGGAAACAGAGAAAGTGGTGGGAAGTTCAAAGACGGCAGGAGAAGAGATAGAGCATGAGACAACTAAAAAGCAAAAATTTGATGACAAAAAGGAGCAAGATCAACAAGAAGGGGATGACAAAGAAAAAGCTGATCTACAGCAATTAATAGTACTTGCTTCAGATAATGAAGAGGAAATTATTGATGTTGTTCATTTGAAGACTAAAGTACCTATTATTGATTGGAAAACTGGTTATCATGAAAAGACAACTTGGTGGGATATAGTGAGAGTTGCTGGAAAGACTCAGAGGTTTATTATTTTTGGACAGATGCTCAAAAGCTTTGATAGGGATGACTTAGAAATCTATGGAATCTGGTCAAGGCTAAGTATGGATCTACAAAGCCAGATGATATCTTGGATAGAGTTATTTGGGGAGATTTGAAAGTTATGTTTGAACCACATCGAGAAGATAGAGTATGGCTGGATCAGTTTCTGTTAGGAATTAGAAAATTCCTATATTGAAGAGTCGGTCACCCCAACTATCATCTAGCTTTAGTTAGCTCGTATACTAATCGTTAGTTACTTGTTTATGTTGTTTTGTAGTTAGTCAGTAGCGTAAAATAGTCTAGTGCAACACCGTGGAGGAAGGACGGGTCTTTACCCACTGTATCCCTGATCCACAGGCCGTCAGGAGGTCGTTTAGTTTGTAACCTATAAATACCCTCTACCTCCCAAGGTAGAGGGTTGGATGTTCTTTGGTAATCTAATATTCCACAAGTTTCTCTCACTAGAATGTCCCACTCATTCTCTCTCTAAAACCATCTATGTGCTCATTGTGCTAATGTTATGATGTGTATGTGAAATCCAATATCTTACAATTGGTATCAAGAGCCATGGTTAGATCATATCTTGCACATCTTTGGATTTATAGTGGTTTTTAGGTGGTTTTTGAGTTTGAAAAAGTTTAGTGGTTTTTGCATCATTTGGTTGATTTCTTGTGTTAAAGTTTGAATTTTGTTGGTACTTTTAAGTTTAGAATCATCACAAGTGCTTAGGTTTTCATTTGGTAAGCTTGAATCATCTTGGTTGGGTTGTTTTTGGATTGAAAAGTGATGTTTATATGGTTTTTCAAGCTAGCGACTTAGCTCACGGAGTATTTTCTTGGTAGCGACTTGCTTCACATTTTTTTAGCGACTTACAGTGTTGGAGCTAGCGAGTTAGATCTAGCGAGTTAAAGTACAAGTAGTGGACTCTCCACTACGAGTAGCGACTTGGTGGTAGCGACTTGGTCTGTAGCGAGTTGCTCTTTAGCGACTTGCATTGTTAGCGACTTGTGTAGCGAATTGCTGCTGAAATTTTGCTAGCGACTTGAGTGTTAGCGAGTTACTACTTAGCGACTTACATCTGGCTAGCGACTTGGAACTCTAGCAACTTGGCATGGTAGCGAATTAAGTGTTGGCGACTTGGTGTAGTATCGTCTAGCGACTTGGGATTAGTGCTATTTAGTTGGTAGCGAGTTGATTCTAATTCTCTAAAGACTTGGGGAGTAATTCATAATAACACAATGTCAGTCATCATGGATCCTTTAATCACCAAAGTACTTGCTCTCTATGACATAGCACAGAATTGTGAAACAGAATGCCTATCTGAAAACCACACACTTAATGATTCAGTATCGTTCAATCAGAACAACTCAAATAAGTCACTCTTAATGTCTTCAGATGATGCTAAGAATGTGGAATGCACCAGTGAGCCGTTTCAACATCTCAGTCAGCTTCTCAAATTACTCTTATCAACAACCATGGATCGAACAAGTTGTGCCATCCTTCGTCAGGATTTTCCCACTTTAACAAGAACTGTTTTGCTTAACCTAGAACGACTGAGGTTTCAAATTACCAAAGAAAAGCTCTCAACGGATGATTCTCATGCTGCTCTCCAAACCATCTTCAACCAATTTCAGCCACTTACCCGGGAAGAATACTCCTCAGATTTTGATAATATCATGACTGGAATGTCTTTCAAGAAGCACACGGGAATGGAAATTCATGAGTTCAGAAAATCATTTATTCAACTTATGAGTAATATGGAAACATACATCGAGGAAGCTGCAAAAGAGAATAACAAGCTGAAGGAATTGAATGAGTGTCAAGAGTGTCCATGGAACAATGATGACGTGTCATGCTTCATTCCAGTTGAACCAGCAGAAGACACTGATTGCAGAATCTCAGTTGTGATGGAAAAGGATGTAGAAAACAACACTGATCTCAAATTCTCAGAGTCAGAAAAGGTATCAATCAACAAGGTACTCTTATCTGATCACACTAATTCTCACAAAAAGGTACCTGATTCTTACCCTGAACATAACAATGTGGAATCAATCTTTGTTTTGTCTGAATCTAATGCAAGTAACATGATTGAAAAAAGGTTATATGATGAGCTTTCAAACAAATTTTCAATTCTTGAAAAACACTGTATCTCTTTGCAAATTGAAATACAACATAAGAATGAAATGTTTTATGCAAAAAAACAGTGTAGTAATCTGGAACTTCCAGAATTTAGAGAATTTTTTGAAATTAATCAGTTAAAATCCCAGATTCAGGACAAAGATTCGACCATAAGAAATCTAAAATCGCTTCTTTCAGAAGCCCAGAAATATGACTGTCATGAGATGAGTGATACACTAGAATCTAGGAATTCTGAACTAGCTCTATGTGTGTCCAACCTTCTAAGAGAAAATGAGCATTTAAGAAAGAACCTTGAGGAAACAAACTCTAAGTTAGTGAATCAATCTAACTTCTTGATGAAAGATATTGATGACCTCAAAGCACAAATTCAGGATAAGAGCTTCAATATTGTTGCCCTAAAAAATGAGCTCAGGAAGTATGTTGGAAATAGGATGAACACTAAGTTTGCAAAACCTTCAACTTTGGGAAAGTCAACTGTTCAGAACCACTTGAAACGAACAGTTATTAAACAACCTAATGCCTTTAGGTCTGAAAGAGCTAAACCATTGAAATCTAAGCTTACATCCCAAGTTGATAATAAGTCTGTTTTGTCAAAACCAGTCACTTCATTGCCTAGTTCAGATATGATGAATCCCAAGCATAGGACTAATGGAGATCACCCACAAATCAGAAATGCTATAAGCTTAACTAGGTCTCATGCAAAACATAGTCTGACAGATCAATCCCCTAAGAAATTCTCAGATCACAAAAAGACAATTAGTCAAAACAAGGGTGTGCAATCATTTAGTTCAACTCACTGTGGCTTCAAATGGATTCCCACTGGTAGATTATTTAAGTTTACAGGACTTAAACGAACTTACATCCCTAGATCATGCCTCAAATGGATTCCTACAGGTAAACTTTTCAAGAATGTAGAGCCTAATAGGATCTCCATTAATGATAAGTCTGTAGTATACTGTGATGCATCCAAATGTGAGACTAATCATGTCACTAACTCTTCTATGTACAAATCTACATGTGCTTCCAGTACAATGTGCTCTCAGTCGTTTTCAGGTACAATGCTCAACTCTATCAGGAACTTCATGACTTGGTTCCCATCATAAATGAACATAGCTCATTCAGGAGCTATAGCGTGCAACAGTTGATGCACTACTTACTTTGACTCCTATTCATCATTGAATCAGGACTCGTTAATCCATATCTTTGTATAAATCGAGTTTCTTTAAAAAAAAAAAAAAAAAAAAAAAAAAAAAAAAAAAATCTTTCCTGATTAAATTCTTTAAATGTACTATTTTATCACGTTTTTCCTATCTAATAAAGAATATTTTCACTGTTATGGATAACATCTACGGTCCTAGAAATGTCATTCAATAATGACACGGGATCATAGATGAAGTTCGAACAATTGAAATATTCTTGTTTCCATTTTATCAGGGTAAACTTATGTCAATCAATGTTCTTTGATGAACTTGATTGAGGGGGAGACTGTGTATATGTTTTTCTTGACTATCTATGCCATTGGCTTCTGTGTTGGTTATAATGCTTGCTCGTTTGCATGTTGAGGTCGTGTCTTGCCTCTGTAACTATCGGGTTATGGTTTTTGTTGGTTGTGGTCGTATCTTGCTCATAGGATTATCATTGTGTACCTTCGTATTAAGTGCCTAGTATTAAATGCTTATTGGTCTAAATGATTAATTGATTCATGTTGATCATTGTGATAATCTATGCTAGCGACTTAGTCTATATTCTGTGTTAGCATCTTACCACTCCTTCCTCAAAACCATAGGGACCAAACTTGTCTAATATGTGAATGTTGTGTTGCACTAGCGTTTTACCTCTCATTCTAAAACCACGAGGACCAAATGTGTCATAATGCCAAAGTTAGTTTGAATACCCCTAGCGTATTACCTGATCTCTTCTCAAACAAGTTTCCTTTTTTTCTCTCTCTCGTTTTTTCTTCTATTCGTATAATTGCTCTACCTAGCGACTTAGCAAGAGGTTTGTCTCGAATCACTCTTATCTTAGCTCTCTTAAGCATTTGTGTTGTGTTTCTAACTTGTCACGTTTACCAGATTCGAACGTGCATCTCGTGTACTGTGACTGTTGGATTCCCTCTTAGGTTCGAAGGGCTGATGATTATTATGATTGCATATATTCTAAGTGTTGGTGCATTATTTTGTGATTGTTGTATATGTTACCATGAAAGGATAATGATTGTTTGGTGGATTGGGTGGTTTGCCTGTTGAATTTTTGAGTGTTCTTGGTGGCGAGTTAAATTGTTCTTGGTAGCGACTTAGTCTGAATGTTCTTCATAGCGAGTTAGTGTTCAAGTTAGCGACTACGTTTCTGTAGCGAATTAGTTCACTAAATTCTAGCGACTTGGTTAGCGAGTTAGTAGTTAGCGACTTGTATTTACAAGTTAGCGAATTAGTTACCTAGCGACTTAGTTGACTGTTTTGTAGCGACTTGATTAGCGAGTTAGCAGTTAGCGACTTGTATTTACAAGTTAGCGAATTAGTAACCTAGCGACTTAGTTAACGAATTGATAGCGACTTGGGTGTGTTACTGTTCATGGCGACTTGACTTTACATGCTAGCGAATTAGCATAGCGACTTAGAGTGCTAATCTTTTAGCGACTTGTCTGTGGCTCTAGATGACGACTTGTCTTTACAAGTCTGCAACATTGTTCACTTTCATGTTGAGAATTAGTATTAGGGTCAAGGATTATTAATATGTTCAAAGGTCCAGTGTTATAGCTGATCTCATTCTCTATACTTAGGAACTTCTAATTCAATTTGTTGAGTCTACACACTCTATGTAATCTGCTATGTCAAGTCTGTTTAGGGAAAAGGTACTTGGTTTCTCTCACGACAACCAAAATGTTTCTTTTTCCTCATACACACTTGTTATATCACTTCTACATTTGTATTGTGGCTCATGACATGATCCCTTTGCTATGCTCTCTTTTGCTTGTTATTCCCTTATCTGCTCGTCATGTGAATATTTATCTGTAAGATTATACTCCATTGTATTATCTCTCGTAAGGAAGTTGTCTATTATGTCTCTGTATGTGTTTTTTTTGGAACTCCCTCTGAGTGACTAATTCTATGTGTCCATGTCATAACGGTGCTCTCATTGTTGTCTCATCTACCATTTATCATCTAACCTGTTCCCATTCATTACTGTTGATTGTATGATTACTCAGAACATCAATGGCAAGTTCAATCCCAGAAAAGAGTGCTACCCCGTCAGCATCATCCAAAGTCCTTTCAGACGAAGAAATCCTTCCCAGGAGTCAATGGGCTATTATTGGAAAAAGCAACTGTTATGTGGATCTACAAAGGCTTCAACAAAATCCGATACTCAAAGTTTCCATTGACATCCTCAAAAACACAAACTTCTTCGGAGCACTTTCCAAGCAATGCTCAATTCCCTCCATTTACATTCAACAGTTCTGGAACACCATTCAATGGGACAAAATCACAGCTCGATACTCTTGCATGCTGGATGATATGGAGTTCACAATTGATTCTGATATTCTGAGCAAGGCTCTTGGAATCACACCATGTAACCCTGACTTTCGTTCTGAATCTCCACCTGGTGCTGACGATTTGATTGTCTTTCTAATTGGATTGGGTTATCAGAACAGTATTTCAAGAGCATCTGACATCATCACTGGACACATGTTTCAACCATGGAGAGCCATTACAACAATTCTTAACTTGTGCCTATCTGGCAAAACATCAGGGTTCGATAAAGTGAGGATCCCCATCTTGCAAATCATATGGGGAATCGTTAATAGGGTTGATGTGAATGTATCAGATCGTATTTGGGAAGAATTTTCGTTATCAATGAACACATTCATATCTGACAGAATCAATTTCCAGAACAAAGCTCAAGGCCGAATGAAACAGAACAAGCTTGTAATTCCCAGTATCAGATTCTCTAAGCTTGTTATCCAGTACTTACAACAAACTCATAAATTCACTCCTAGGTCTGAATCAACTTTACACAAAGCAGAAGATGAATTTGTTTTAGGAAACCTGAAATATGTTCCTAGAGGTTCGGATAAAGAAGTATTTGGATTGCCAATTCCTAATTGTCTTCTCACAGAAGATATCAAGAAGATGGACTACTTCAAGCAATACATGAAAAGAGCAACCAAACTCTCTGCTGATGTCACACCATCTCCTTTACAACCAAATGCTCCCATAACCAAGTCAGCCTCACAAGCATCCTATGCCTCTCTTCCTAAAAAGAGACTTGAAAGGTCTCAACAGTCTGACACCGCATCCAAGAAGCGGAATGTAAAAAGAAAGAAAGTGGAAAAGGAGATTGGTGAGAAAACTGAGATACCAAGGAATGTTACCAGGCTAACTGATGAAGATGATGCTGATCTGCAACTTGGAATTCAGCAAAGCCTTGAAAGTCAGAATGTGAAAGCTCCAGTAGGTGGAATTGTGTTAAGGGAACCCGCTCAACTACCTCAACAAACAACCCCAATTTCACTTGACAAGGGTAAAGGAGTTGCAAGTGTTGAAACTGAACAAGCTGCTCACATGCTGTTAACTATCTCATCATCTCCATCAAGCACCACTAATCAATATGAGCTGAAGAGAAGAACAGACTCATCTCATGCAAAAGAACAATCTGGAATGGTCAAGGTGCCTGAAACATTTAAGGAATCTCTTACACTTGGTGAGACTCAATCTGACTTGAATGTTGACACTCTGTTACAAAAGGGCTCACAGGAGAACCTTGAGACAAGATCTGATGAGACCTTGAAGATGGATGAACCAAATCTGTCTACTAACTCTCTATCCTCACTTAAGAATCTTGATGATGATTTCTCTTTTGGTGATCAATTCATTAATGACAAAACCTTAGATTCTGCACAATCCATGTATAATGTCAGCATTCAGCAAGATACGTCAACCATTCCTCCAATGACTGCATCTTCACTATCAACTGCACTTCCACCTCCCTTACCTACTCAATCAACTGTACAAACACCACCAACAATGTCACCAAACCCAGAACCCGTCATTACAATTGCAGATGAAGTGGCTCCACCAGCTTCCCCTCCACAGATTCTCACCTCTGATCAACTACTGGATAAAACTATTAAAAGGATAGAAGCTCTGGAAAGGCAACTTCCTAAATCTGTTGATTCTCTGGTGGATCGTGTCTATAGATTGGAGCACCTCAACTTCAATGAAGCGGTTACTGACGCTATTGAAGGAGAAGTCAAGGATGCTGTGGAATGGGCTATGGAGGCTCCACTTCTTAGACGATTCAAGGACCTCCCAATCTCCGATATGAGAGCAGCTCTGTGTGAAAGGATGTATGAGGCTGAAGAGGACAAGCATGAGGTTCACAGTAAACTCTATGAGGCACTTGAAGAATCCATTAAGTTCGACAATTATGAGCAGTTCAAGATTGAGGTCGGAGAAAAAGAAGCTAAAAAGAAAAGGAGAACAATTGTAATGGAAGCATTGATGAAGGATCGCAAAGATCCACCCCCACCACCAACGGGGGGCGCTGGAACTTCTGGATCTGGTAATCCTTCTACAACAACCAACATACCTCCATCACAACCACCATCATCACCGCCAAAATCTTCCAGTCAATCAGATCCGACAAAAGAGCAGAGTACTCAGAAAAAATCTGCTGCTTGGACGACGGTTGATTCAAGGTTCACATCCACGTTCACCTCTATTCCTGATGATCAAATGGTTAACGAAGATTCGCATGTCATGGCGGACTCAGAACCAGATGAAGATGATGCATCTACAAAGCATATTCCCAAGCCTTCAGAAGACTGGTTTGATTCTTACATGGCTGGGAATCGCACTAGCTCATCCAGAGTTGCACCTTCAAGAGACACTATTCAAAGCTGCATTATGGAAGATAGACCTCCTTCTCCAGAACCCACATGGACCATCCCAGAGTCTGACTCTATGATTCCTGACAACAATTGGGCATCAGTTATCACCAATAACTACGAAATTCCAGCTGAAGACTCTCTTCTACACTACACTGGTGATATGGGAAGCTTCATAAGATGGTTTTGTGAACGAAAGAGCATCTCATCCATAACACCAAGAGATCTTGAAGGTCAAGCTTACGAAACTGTCAAAGTCTTCCACTCAGATGCAAATCATCTTCAATATCAGATGGAAGAATGCCATAAGATGCTTAATGACCAAGTCAGTGATCAAATCAGTCGCTTCAATGTCAACAAATCTCTTCCTCTTGGTGGTGAACCTGGTCAGATGACCATTCAGGCAGAATTCTTCTTCAATCACGACTTGGACTATCTGTGTGCTCGCTCTGCTGAAAGAAGACCTGCTCTATCAATATCAAAGATGAAAGCTGCAACCTACTCTGATCAGGGGCTCGAGCCGATGGTTCCTGATCAATTCTGGGCAAATGAAGAACAAAAGTATGATATTGCAGCTTCTTATGGTATTTCTCACTGGTGGTTCAAAAAGAAGAAGTTCTACATCAAAAGACATGGTGCTGATAAAAGACGCAATGATGTCAGATCAAAGCTGCAAATCTTAAGTGTTGTTAGTGTAGAGATCTTCCCTATCTATGGATATGAGTACTTGAAGAAGATTGTCCTTAAAAGAGCTGACTTCAAAGTGTATACTATCGAAGAGAACGACTTCAAACATCTTCTGCCAAATGATTTCGAAGATCTCTATCTCTTAAATCTTCAAGGACACCTTGAGCACTTACCTGTACGTGAGAAAAAGGCCCTCTCTGCAGCTGTCACTCTTTGGATCAGGGGCTTAGTCATTCGAAAACGAGTTGAGGACTTCCAGCTTGGCATTGAAAGCTACCAAACCAGGATCAACCTTACAAGACCTCAATGGAATGCAACTGGGCATGAATTTCATCGAGAATACAAAGTCCTTGACACCCCTAGAGCCGTCATCTTCACCGACAGATACGGATCTCGTATGCTTATGCGTCTATGTGAAATCTACAAGTTTAGTGATGGTACGCTCAAATTGGTCGAAGAAGAACTTGACACCAGAGTGAAAGAAGCCAAACTTGATATGAAATCTTGGGTTAAAACTATGTTTTGGACTGATGATGACGTGAAGAGATGTGAACACTTCATTGCTGCAATCAGACGAAGACTCAAGACACGAAGGATCTTCCGCAGCCTTGAAAGTTTTGTTGGTGGAAGGCTCCGTGATGGTCACTACAAACTTCTTCAGAGGACTGAATGAAGACTTCGTCGGGATATTGTTTATGGTGTGTTTTTAACTATGTGTAATATGTGGTGTAACAAATATAAACAACTGTAATACATGAAATAGTGCTAGGATTTGTACTATGGTTTCCCCTTGTAAAACGGGGGAAACATCTGTGTTGTCCATTTTTGATCATATAAAATCGGACACATTTTTCTCCTACAAATATTTTACCTCATACATATTTAAATCACTTGAGATCCAAAATCTCAAAGGATTTAAGATTTTTGATCAGGGGAGAAAATGTGATATAAATATGAAAGATGTTAAAAGATAAGATGACCAATTTTTGTGCAAACTTCTCTCTTATATGTGCTAAACAATTTTCGAATCTCGAAGCATATTTTAAGGGGGAGAACTCTCGTTGCAAATTCAAGTCATCAGGGTACCCAACACTTAAATCTTTGCAAAATTCAACTTTAAATGTTTTTAAGGTACCTTGATCATATGGCTTCTAATCCTTTGATGATAAAGGGTTCCCTCTAGTATGTGCAAAACTCTTTTCAAACCTCGAGGCACATATTGAGGGGGAGCGAATTTATGGAAACCTCATCCTTCCCGGAAATACTATATCTACTTGATTTGATGTGGGAAGTGATGTTGATATCTTTTAGAAAATGGTAATCAAAGAAGTTAATTCTTTCTCTTGCCTCCGTGTGCAAAACATTTTCAAATACTTGATGCACATGTTGAGGGGGAGTTCTCGTTCTAAAAATATCAAAAACAATTCAGGTACAAAATGCTTTGATAATATATCACAAGTATCTGAATTGATTTTAAAATGGTTTTCAATTGGATCCAATGGCAGGCGAACAATTCCAAATTGACCGACCAACTTTACTTCATGTACGGTGATATAAGGATGATAAGGTTAGGTATGTGTTCCCATGATCTGCCAGAACCGGAGGGATCTACCCAGGGACAATCCACTAGTTAGTGTAGAAGTCCTTAGGTATGATGATAAAAGGAGAAAAATGAGATATGGGAAGAGTGCAGACTAAGACTGAGCTAGTACTGGAATAAACCCAACAAGGTTCTAGTTATGAAGTTTCGGTAAGCACTGAAGGGGTTGAAGAATTAAAAAGAATTGAATGAGAATAGGGTGAAAACAAATAGCCCTCCATTTATTCAACCTTAGGGCAGAAACCGGGTTCATATCATATGCTACTGATGGTAACATCAGTATTGAAGACAAGACGTCATGGACCCAGTGACGCACTGCACTTCAACTTTCCGAACCACTCAAGTTCCTCTTAAAAGGACTTGTTTCATTCTCACGGGGAACCGACATTATCTATCGACTTTCTCTTAGAGATTGTTGATATTGAAGAAGGAGACCCTCTCCCTAGTCTCCGGCACAGGATCCAAATATGCACAAAATTGAGTCTAGAGCCACGAGATCATCAATAAATCTCATTAGGACACTTTCAATGAAGACTCTCTGCTTCACACAATGTGGAAAGAGAGATTATATCTTGAGTCCTACGCATTATCCTTGTGGTATTGCCAGAACATCTGAGTGATGTGTTTACATATTCACAATGAAGATGGAAAGCCTTCTGGAGCCAACATCAAACAAGCTCCTGGTAGGTGGCACGTGAGATCTTTTATATAGATCAACCATGTGACAACTGAACAGAAACAATGGGGCGATTCAATCTCTTGAATCAAACCTGGTTCAGGTTATGGATTGACGGATACCTTTGAAAAACCGGTCTTTGTGCTTAAAAACTCTTTTCTTTAGCACATCGACTGTGTACTCATTTTTCAAACCAAAAGGTATTTTTATGATTGATAATTGATTTTCAATAAAACCTTCGTTGTATTGCAAAAACAATTTCTATTGAGCAATACACGATTGTTTTTCAAATCTCTTTTCATCAATCAGTGGACTTAA
Organism: Chrysanthemum seticuspe; assembly: GCA_019973895.1. NCBI lineage: Eukaryota > Viridiplantae > Streptophyta > Magnoliopsida > Asterales > Asteraceae > Chrysanthemum > Chrysanthemum seticuspe. The sequence goes on along the minus strand of BPTQ01000008.1, from coordinate 218,915,573 downwards.
AATTCGCTGGTTCACTCACTCCGTGTTGTCTTCTTTGAGATGTTCCGGTTTGAGAACAGCTAGAACAGCTGCGAAACCCTGTCAAGGAAATTCTTCTGAATTATACCCGATCACAGGCAGTACATGTACTGATCAACGGGGAACCGTGGGCCGTGTACCTCAATTCAACGAAAGTGATCAAAGACACTTTCGTGCGATTTATTGCTAACTGTTGTATGCAGGTACACCCGATGTTTGCAGCTGATCAGAATGAAGCGGTCAATCCATAGCCGCATGCTCACACTACACATTCATCTCAAAAGAAATCATGATAAGTGCATCAATGACTCTGATATTTTCACTCCATGCTTCTGCTACGCTGCTGCCAATATCATGATTCAACAAATGCTTCCGCTACTCTGATGAGAAGATATCATGATCCAGAATGTGAGCATGTCGGTCCTAAAGTCACAACACCACAAAGGATGTATTAGAGATTTTTGATAGCTGATGATCTCAAAAGATGGCTCAAAATTAATTATCTCATAGATCATTAATGACCTCCTCTTAAAGTACAAATCTGTGCAGACTTTGAAGTTGCACTACTTATGCACAAAGATTGCGATGTTGAAGTTGCTTTGTCTACGAGCTCAAGAACAATGTCAAGAATAGAATGCTAGGATTTGTAATGTAAAACATGGGGTGACCTCCCTTAGGGGGAGATTGTTAGGAATTAGAAAATTCCTATATTGAAGAGTCGGTCACCCCAACTATCATCTAACTTTAGTTAGCTCGTAGACTAATCGTTAGTTACTTGTTTATGTTGTTTTGTAGTTAGTCAGTAGCGTAAAATAGTCTAGTGCAACACCGTGGAGGAAGGACGGGTCTTTACCCACTGTATCCCTGATCCACAGGCCGTCAGGAGGTCGTTTAGTTTGTAACCTATAAATACCCTCTACCTCCCAAGGTAGAGGGTTGGATGTTCTTTGGTAATCTAATATTCCACAAGTTTCTCTCACTAGAATGTCCCACTCTTTCTCTCTCTAAAACCATCTATGTGCTCATTGTGCTAATGTTATGATGTGTATGTGAAATCCAATATCTTACAGTTTCAAAATACAATTTTGAGTTGGAAGCTTTATCATTCTTGTGGAGTACATATTGTAGCCATGAATGGACTTCAGTTCTACATGTGGGTTAAGAAAACATATCCTTTGAGTCTGTCTACAATTCATCAGATGCTGAGTGAAGCAATTAAACTTTAAATTGATTGTTTTGATGAAATGACCTATCAGCTACTCAAGAAAATGGAAAGAATACTCAATCATAAAGAGAAGAAGAAGAAGTAAGGTGTTTGGAAGCATCCTTTTGGTGATGGTTAATGCTTTGAAAGAAACTTGATGATTTTAGAAGGAAATATTAAGTTTAGGGGAGGATCGTTGGGATTCAAAGACTTCTAGATGCTGTTGATTATTAATGTTGCTCATATGGTTAAGACTGCTCTTGGGAATCAATGAAAATGCTCCAAGTGTGTTACTGCTGAGAACTTCAAGGGAAAATACACTAAGTAGTTAATGCTGCTAGAAGAAAACTTAGTGTTGCTAGTAATAAGTTACTGTAGGATCATACTATTGTGTTGTTTGATGATTCGGGTGGTCTAGGATGGTGATAAATCAAGTATGCCATGTTTAGAGATAGAAAGAGTAGAGAGGGTGTTCTTAGAGAGAGAAAGTAAAAACAAAAATTGAAAGGTTAGATTAAGAATCACCGCCTCTTCCAAGGATGGAAGAGGTATTTATAGTTACAAGTTAAACTTCCTCCTATCGGACTGTGGATCATGCATACAGTGGTCAAATACCCGTCCGTCCTCCACGGTGTTACTCTAAACTAACTAACTAAGCTAATAAAATACTAAATAACGTAATGTCTACGAGCTAACATATGCTAGACTATAATTGGGGTGACTGACTCTTCCATATGGATTTTCCAAATCCTAACAATCTCCCCCTAAGGGACGTCACCCCAGGAATTACATTTCGAATCCTAGCATTCTATTGTAGACTTCATGCTCTAGCTCGTAGACTTCAATTCTTCAATTACGCAATATTTGTGCTTTAGCAGTGACTCTTCATAGTCCGAATACATTGTACTTTTAGTGGAGGTCTTTAACTGATCCACATCTTGATGATCTTCGAGCTTTCTTTGAGATCATCAGCCACAGTAAATCTCTGGATCACCCTTTGTTGTGTTGCCTTCATGTGATGTTGTGACTTTTGGACCGACATGCTCATACTTTCTGGATCATGACATCTTCTCATCAGAGTAGCGGAAGCATCGTTGTATATTTGATTGTCATGATTTTCTTCAATTAAGTGTGAATGATGTGAGCATGCGGTTGTGAATTGACTTCTCAATATCGATCAGCTGCAACCGTCCAATGTTCCTGAAAACAACAATTAGCAATAAAACACACAAAAGCGTTTTGTTCACTTTTTTTTAATACAGTTGCAAGAACCACGGTTCCCCGTTGATCAGTATAAATACTGCTTGTGATCAGGTAGAGTTCCTAAGAATCTCCTTGACAGGGTTTCGCAGCTTGATCTAGCCGTTCTCAAACCGGAGCGTCCCAAAGTAGACAACACGGAGTGAGTGAACCAGCGAATTGAGATTCACTGATTGATGATAAATCGATTTGAAAACAATCGCGTATTGCTTGAAGAAAGGGTTTTGCAATACGACGAAGGTTTTATGAGAAAGATCAATTTTCAATTAGAAATACTCTTTATATTTGAAACTGAATACACATTTGATGTGCTAGAGAAAAGAAGAGTATTGCACATCGAATAGTTTTTCAAAAGTATTTGTCAATTCATTTCCTGGACCAAGGTTGATTCAAGAGTGAATCGCCCCATCGTTTCTATCCAGTTGTCACAAGTTTGATCTTTAGAAAAGATCTCACATGTCACCCACCAAGAGCTTGTTTGATGTTGGCTCTAGAAGGACTTCCATCTTCATCGTAAATACTTTACATATCACTCGGATGTTCTGGCAATACCACAAGGATAATGCGTAGGACTCTCAATATATACTTACTTTCCACATTGTGTGAAACAGCAAGTCTTCATTAAATTTGTGTCCTAATGAGATTTTGTGGATGATCTCTTGGCTCTAGACTCAATAGTGCACTTTGGTTTCCTATTCCGGAGACTAGGGAGAGGGTCTCCTTCTTCAATATCAACAATCTCTAAGAGAAAGTCGATGGATAATGTAGGTTCCCGATGAGAATGAAACAGGTCCTTTTAAGAGGAACTTGAGTAGCTTGGGAAGTTTAGTGCAGTGCGTCAATGGGTCCATGACATCTTGTCTTCAATATCGGTGTTACCTTGGTAACCACCAGTACCATATGAATTGAACCCGGTTTCTGCCCTAAGGTTGAATTATTGGAGGGCTATTTATTTTCACCCTTTTCTCATTACATTTCTTTTTCATTCTTCAACCCCTTCAGTGCTTACCGAGACTTCATTACTAGAGCCTTATTGGGTTTGTTCCAGTTCTTGCTCTGTCTCAGTCCGCACTCTTAATATGTGTGTTGGTTATTTGAAATCATTTAGCACATAGAGTAAAGATGTTTTTGAAGTACTTCCACACTCCCCCTCAATATGTGCATCGATATACAAAAGATTTTAGCACATATTAGAGAGAGCCTGAACTTTGAATCAAAACGATCACATGTTATCAGATTTCATATTTAAATCACATTTTCTCCCCCTATCAAAAATATCAAACCCTTTGAGATTTTGGATTCCAAGTGATTTAAGTATGTTTAGTAAACATGGGAGAAAATATGTCTGGTTTAAATTATCTTCTGGTTTTTGGTTAAATGCTCCTCCTAAATCATTTGCATCATGTATTTGAAATCGTTTGGCACATGAAGGAAGGAGTGCTTTTGAAACAATCACCCTTTAAAACCGATTTGAGATTTAAATCACGATCTCTCCCCCGATCAAAAATTTCAAACCTTTTGAGATTTGTGATCCCAATTTATTTAAATTATTTAGAAAACTTTGGGGAAAGACGTGGCTAGATTTAATTTTTGAAATAACTGATAAGGTTCAATTTTAGACATTAAAGATTGTTAGTGTCAGATATGATAGTTTAAAGAGATCTTTAGGTAAAAGAAAAAATTTCACAATCAAACAAGAACATAAAAAATTTTATTTTGAAAGATCTTTGATTAAAAAAAAATATGCCATGACATAACATTAAATCTTTAGATCACCACTTATTTTGTACAAATGGACTTTTAATGATGAAATATCGTTTGAAAATATTTAAGATTGAAATCACTCTCCCCCTCAATCAATGACCATAGTTGTTGATTGAGTGACTTAAGATTTGACAATATTAAAGTTCGGTTGATTTCCTAAATTTAAGTCCAATTCATTTTCAAAACACTATTTTTCCATTTTCAAAATTGTTGGAAAATGGTATCATCCACTACTTGTCCTGCACAAAGATACGTTAGGTGGAGAAAAAACACAAGTTGCTTCAGTTGTTGCTGAGAGAGTTGGGATATGAAAGTGCTGAAGAATGTTAAAGTACTGAAGATTGACAAAGTACTGGAAAAAGTCAAAGTACTGCTAAAGAAGAAGTCAAAGTACTGCTGTTGAAGTCAAAGTACTGCAAAGCTAAAGAACTACTATATTCGTTTATGGAAAGCTTTGTTTTTTCTAGAATATTCTTTGTTTAGATTACTTGTCGTACAAGGATACAAATTGTAAATCGACTAGGGTTATCCTTAAGCCTATAAAAGGACCCCTAGATTGGCATTAGATATGTGAGTTTTAGAATCCTAAAGTACGATTATTATTAGAGTTTTAGAGTTGTTAAAGAGTCTGCATAACAAGCAGATTTAGAGTTTTTAATAAAAGTTAAAGTTATATTCTTCTTAGATTTGTTAAGTAAATTCCGCGTACTTAATAAAGATTACTCAGTGTTTCATTGTTAATAACTTAGGATTTATCCGAAGTTATTAAACCCTTAACAAGCTATTTAAGTTAGTTTGGTTAGAGTATATCGATCCAACAAGTGGTATCAGAGCTTGTGTGGAAACTCTGACTAAGAAGAAACCCTAAAACCTAGTTAACAAAACCTAAAGATGTCGACTGAAGCTGTTCCACCACCATCCATCACCTCACTCAGGATACCTATCATCAAGAAGGGAGAGTATGACCTATGGAGCATGAAGATGAGGCAGTACATTGCAATTACAGACCATGCACTGTGGAATGTAATTGTCAATGGTAATGAAGTTGTTCCAGAACCTATTGATATTCCTGGACAACCCAAAGCACCTAAGGTAGTCTTACCAGCAGCAACTATAAGGAATCAAGAGAAGGCACTCAACATTCTCTTGTCTGCCATTCCAGATGGTCATCTACTCAAGTTCCATGATGCTAAAGATGCAAAGCAACTCTGGGCTGCTCTCAAGACAAGGTTTGGAGGTAATGATACTTCCAAGAAGATGCACAGAAATCTGTTGAAGCAGCAATTTGAAACGTTCACTGTTGGAGAAAGAGAATGCCTTGATGCTGCTTATGACAGATTCCAAAACCTTCTCAGTATGCTATAGTTATGTAAAGCAGAGGTTTCAGTTGAAGATGCTAATCTTAAGTTCTTAAGGAGTTTACCATCGACATGGCATGTGATTGCTACAATGATCAGAGGACAACCTGGTTTGGATGTTATGGACTTTGATGATCTCTACAATCATCTGAAGGTGTATGAACATGAGATGAATGGCCAAACCAGTTCCAAATCTCATAGTATTGCCTTTTTGTCATCTGAAAAGAGAGGCAGTACTTCCACTAAAAGTACTGCTTCTCCTACTCAAAGTACTGTGACTCAAAGTACTGTTTCCTATTCTACCCCCACCTTTGCTCAGCAAGCCACACCAACCCCTACCACCCAATCAGATGAAGTCGTATGCTCTTTATTTGCACATCAAGCTACTTTACCTATCACCTATGAAGAAGATCTCTCACAGATTGAAGATGATGCTCTTGAAGAAATTGATATCAGGTGGCAAGTTGCTATGATCACTGCAAGGATAAAGAAGTTTATGAAGAAGACAGGAAGAGGCATTGACTTCAAGCCAAAATAGGGAATCACTTTTGACAAATCCAAGATTGAATGCTTCAATTTTCAAAAGACTGGACATTTTGCAAGGGAATGCAAGTTTTCTAAATATCAAGCAAACAGGATGGCTGAGAAACCAAAGCTAGAGTTGAAAGAAATTCCTATTACAGAAACAAAAGCTTTGGTTGCTCAAGAGAATCTATCAAAGGTTGACTGGATTGCTGAGTTTGATGATGAACCAGTAACCTACTGTATGGTAGCTGTGGAGGATTATGTGGAAGAGTTTGATTGGAGCACAGCTTTCGATGAGGAATCTGGACATGCTGCTATGGAGTCTAAAGATGGTTATGGAAGCTTTGACTGGAGCATGGAGAGTGAAGATGATCCTGTTCTACTTGCTATGATGGCTACTTCACCAAGTTCACCCCCTATCTCTGAGGTATGCTTAAATTGTCATGACTTTTATCAAAAAGTACTTAATAGTTATGTGATTGAAAGAGATAACTGTATAAGGACTAGGTCTGAGGTAGCAGGTTATCAAATAACGTTAGAGTCTATGGAAGCCAAAATTTTAACACATGAAAATAATGAAATGGCTTGGGCTGAAAAGTAACAGGATTATCAGTTAAAACTAAGTGAATGGAAGTTAAATTGTAAGATTTCTGAAATTGAGAAACTGACTAAGGAGAGAAATGAATTGTTAGCAAAGTTTGATGCCTGGAAAGAATCTGGTCTTTCTCATGTTTCTTATGTTCAAAAACAAAGAAGAGCTTACAATAGGACTAGTCTAGGTTTTGGTATGGATTTCAGTAGTGTAGAAGAAAACCCACCTAGTGATAAGGATGACCTTGATTTTGAGGATATAACCACTAGTGATGATGAGCTTATTAACTATGTTGACACATCTTGTAGTGAGGAATCATTTAGTGAACCACCTCCAGAATATAAGAAAGACAAGGGTTATCATGCTGTCCCACATCCCACTGGTAGTCATCAACCCATAAGACCTGATGTTTCTCGTTTTGGTGTAGACAACCTAGAATTTAGAAAGAAGCTTATTGGTCAATCTAGGTCTGAAACCCAACAGGAAACAGTTGAGACACCTTAGGTAGATGATGTTAAAAGTCAAGCAGTACTTTCACCTCAAAGTACTGCTACACCTCAAAGTACTGCTACACCTTCAGCAGTACCTTTAAGAAAACCCTTTCACAATCCTGCTAAACCTCTTTGGGATAATTTTGGTCAAAACAGTTTTAATCATTCACCTAGAAGACAGGATAGGTTTGGTAATACACATAGGAGAAGAAATTTTGAGATTACAGATCAAAAACTATGTTTCGTTTGTTTTAGTCCTGATCATTTGATTAAGGATTGTGACTTACATTCAGAGTACCTAAGTAAGTTCCCAAAGAACAGGATTGTCAACCAAAAAACAAGGGAGACTAGACCAGCTTGAAATCATTCACATAGGGTTAACCATAGAAACTTCTCACCAGGCTATAGGCACCCTCACCAGAGAAGACCTTTTTCAAAACCACCAGTACCTTCAAACACTTTCCAAGTTACTGTTAAGCAAAATACAGTACTTTCTCAAAGTACTGTTCAGTTTTCACCAAATACCTCTTGGAATAGGAACCCAAGGAGATCTAATTACTATCAATCTAGAAGGCGTTACAACTCCAAGAAAGTAGCTAGATCAAGGGACTCTACACCTGAAGTTAAAACTAAATGGGTTAAGAAGGAAAGTACTGATGATGAACAAATAGTATTTTCAACAAGTACTGGTGAAACAAATATTTTTGATAAAGATGATTTTGTGGTAAAAGAAAAGGAGATTTTTGTTGAAAAAGAAATTTTTGCTGAAAATCCACCACAAGTTTTAAAACAAAAGATAATGCTTGATTCTGTCTACAAAAACTGTGAAGATTACATACTCAAAGAATTTGAGTATGTTACTCCACAAGGGGAACACAAGTCAGTAATGGCTTGGGTTCCTAAAAGACACTAACTTTTGTATCTTTGTGCAGGGCAACCCAGAAGAGGAGCTTAAAGATCATCTAATTGTGGATAGTGGTTGCTCTGGAAGCATGACAGGAGACAAGGAGATTCTGTCAGATTTTAGATCTATTTGTGGAGGAAGAGTTGCATTTGGGAATGATCCCAATGGAGGAAGAATCACTGGAAAAGGAACCATCAAAGCAGGGCGTATAGATTTTGAGAATGTTAGATATGTGAAGGAGCTCAAGTTCAACCTTTTGTCAGTCTCTCAAATCTATGATAAAAGGTACCCTGTGTTATTCACTGACACATAATGTCTCATCCTTTCTCCTGAATTCAAGCCTGTTGATGATAACTTGGTAGTTCTAAGAGTACCAAGAACCAATGATGTGTACAGCCTGGATATGAAGAGTCTTCACTCTTCTGGGAGAGCCACATGTTTAGTGGCAAAAGCAACATCAGAAGAAGCACATCAGTGGCATAGAAGATTGGGCCATGTAAATTTCAAGAATATCAACAACCTGGTCAAAGGAAATTTAGTTAGAGGTTTACCTTCAAAGACTTACAAGAATGATCACTCTTGTTTGGCGTGCAAGAAGGGTAAACAACACAAAGCTTCATGCAAGAAGCTTGAGGAAAGAACAGTTAGAGAACCTTTGGAGCTGTTACACATGGATTTGTTTGGACCTGTTTCAATTGCAAGTCTAAACAAGAAAAAGTACTCCTTAGTTGTGACAGATGATTGTAGTAGATTCAGTTGGGTATTTTTCTAGGGATTTAAAGATGATACTTTTTATGCTATTCATAATCTTATAATAGCACTGGAAAACCAATTGAGACTCAAGGTTAGAGGTATTAGATGTGACAATGGGACTGAATTCAAGAACAAGCTTATGGATGAGTTTTGTGCCAACAAAGGGATCAAGAGGGAGTTCAGCATTGCAAGAACACCACAGCAGAATGGTGTTGCAGAAAGAAAGAATAGGACTTTGATTGAAGCAGCCAGAACTATGCTTGCAGATTCACAATTACCTATTCAATTCTGGGCTGAAGCTGTAAGTACTGCTTGCTATGTGCTTAACAGAGTATCAGTCACAAAACCTCAGATGAAGACACCCTATGAGTTGCTGATGGGAATTAAACCCAACATACGATTTCTGAAGCCTTTTGGATGCCCTCTCACTATTCGCAACACCATTGATAATTTGGGCAAATTTGATGGCAAGTCAGAAGAAGGTTATTTATTAGGGTACTGCACCAATAGCAAAGGCTTTATAGTGTACAACAGAGTCACCAAGAAGGTTCAAGATTGTCTTCATGTTGAATTTTTAGAAGATCAAGAAAATCAGAAGGGTAAAAGTCCTGATTGGATGTTTGATCTTGAAGTTTTGACTCCTTCTATGAACTATGTACCTGTTAGAGAAGAAAATCAACTTGTACACAATGGAGAAGATTTACAGTATGTTGTTCATGGGGTCCATATTAGACCTGATGCTGTTTCTGATGAAGAACCAATACCTGTTGATCCAAAGAAAAGTACTAATGAGCCAAAATCCTCATTATCTGCTAAGGATCAATCTATTCAAGATGAACTTAATCAGATGCTTTTTCAAGATGTTATAGCACACTCTTATGATGATGAACAAAGAAGAGCTTATGAGGAAGCAAAGAAAAAGACTGCAGAGTTCACTCCCAGTACTTTGGGTGACAGTACTTTCAATCAAAGTACTGCTGCACCTGTTAACAACACTTTGGATGATTTGGATGATCCAACCATGCCTGGTTTAGAAGATACTGGTGATGAGTTTGAAGATGAAGGTATTTTCTCAGATCCAAATGAAGATGCTTATTTCACTAATTTGGATGATAATTATGAAGTTCCACAGACTCTTATCTTAAGAATTCATAAGAATCATCCTTCTGATCAAATCATTGGTCCTTCTACTTCTGGGATAATGACAAGAAACAAAGCTAAGGGCTTTTCTACACCACATAATGCTTTGCTTAGTTTTGTTTATAAACAAAACAGGCTAAATCACAAGGATCATCAAACATACCTGTTCACTTGCTTTATCTCTCAAGAAGAACCCAAAAACATAGCTTAGGCATTAACTAAAGAGAGTTGGGTTGAAGCTATGCAAGAAGAACTTCTTCAATTTAAACTTCAATAAGTTTGGGTATTATGTGATCTACCTGATGGAAATAAGGTAATTGATACAAGATGGGTGTTCAGAGTCAAAAGAGATGAAAGAGGGAATGTCATCAAGAATAAGGCAAGGTTAGTAGCTCAAGGCTACAGACAAGAAGAAGGAGTGGATTATGATGAAGTATTTGCTCCTGTAGCAAGGATTGAAGCAATTCGAATCTTCCTTGCTTTTGCATCCTATATGGGATTTCAGGTTTATCAAATGGATGTAAAGAGTGCCTTTTTATATGGCAAGATCACAGAGGAGCTGTATGTTAAGCAACCTCTTGGTTTTGAAGATCCTACTCATCCTAACAAAGTCTACAAGGTGGTTAAAGCTCTTTATGGCCTTCTTCAAGCTCCTAGAGCTTGGTATGAGAGGCTCTCTACTTTCTTATTGCAACATGGTTACAGGAGAGGAGCTATAGACAAGACTTTGTTTATCAAGAGAGACAAGAAGGATATCATATTGGTTCAAGTGTATGTTGATGATATCATATTTGGAGCTACCAAACAGTCCATGGTTAAGGATTTTGAGAAGCTGATGCAGAATGAATTTCAAATGAGTTCAATGGGTGAGTTAACTTTCTTTTTGGGACTTCAAGTTAAGCAGTCAAAGGAGGGAATTTTTATCAGTCAAGACAAGTATGTATCTGACATACTTAAAAAGTTCAATTTTGATGCTATGAAGCCAGTAACTACACCTATCAAGTCTATCAACTCACTGGGAAAAGATGAAGATGGACAACCTGTTGAAGTCAAGTTATACATATCCATGATTGGATGTCTTATGTATATTACTGCACCTAGGCCAGATGTAATGTTTGCTGTTTGTCTATGTGCAAGATATCAAGTCTCACCTAAGGTCTCTCATCTGAATGTAGTGAAGAGAATTTTCAGTTATTTGAAACAACAACCTAAGTTAGGGTTGTGGTATCCAAAGGATTCACCTTTTCACTTGGAAGCTTTTTCAGATATTGATTATGCAGGTGACAATTATGACAGAAGATCAACCACTGGAGGATGCCAATATCTTGGACGAAGATTAGTCTCATGGCAGTGTAAGAAGCAAACAATTGCAGCAACATCCTCTACTGAAGCAGAATATGTGGTTGTTGCAAGCTGTTGTGGATAAGTTTTGTGGATGAAGAATCAATTATTAGATTATGGGTTCAATTTCAAGAATACTCCTATCAATATTGATAATGAGAGTACTATTTGCATTGTGAAGAATCCAGTTTATCATTCCAAGACCAAGCACATTCAGATTAGGCATCACTTCATCAGAGATTGTTATGAGCATAGGCTCATTAATGTTGTCAAGGTGCATACAGATGATAATGTAGCTGATTTACTCACCAATGGCTTTGATGTTTCTAGATTCACTCACTTGGTGATAAGCATTGGCATGATTAATTACTGAGCTACATTTGAGGGGAGGACTATTGAGTGTAAGTATAGTCCTATGCATTGCTTGAGGGGAGGAAATTTGTGTTTAGTTGAAGTGTTAAGAGGAAACTGGGAAAGTACTGCTTTTTGGTTTATGAAAGTACTGCTTGGAAAGTACTGCTTTTGAAAGTACTGCACACGTGGAAAGCACTGTTTGTCGTTTCAAAGTACTGTTTAAACGGTAATATTGAGGGGTAACTACTTCTAACGGTAACTTTGTTATTAAGGGCTGTGATTTTTTTTTTTAAATCTCACCTATAAATAACTACTCTCCGAATTTCCCTCTCATATTGATACTTTATAATCTTTTCCATATTTCTCTCTCTTTCACCCATATTACTCATATCACTTTCTGTGTAAACAAATCATCCATGGCGAATCGTAATACAGTTTCAAAACACAACATGGTGGCGAATTTAGAGAAAACTGAAGCTAATGTGATCTTTCATGATATCATTGATTTCCTCACTGGGTCGCCGATTAGTTATGCGCTTTTAGTGGAACCAGATATAATTGCGCCATGGATTCAACAATTTTGGGCAACTGCTAGGGTTCATATGGAGAATGATGACTCATATATTCAAGCTAAAGTTGTTGGGAGAACTGTGAAGATTACTGAAGCCTCTATTCGTGAAGACTTATTGTTTGATGATGAAGAAGGGGTTGTTCGTTTTGATAAGCAACTGATTTGGGATACATTCAGAGACATTGGGTATGAAGGGTCCTTAACTGAACAAACATTCAAGAAACCCTTATTTAGCCCACACTGGAAGTATTTAGTTCATGTATTGCTTCATTGTATTAGTGCTAAAAGTACATCATGGGAGCAATTTGGTTCTAACATAGCATCTGCTATTGTGGGATTAGTTACAGATCGAGTTTTCAATTTTTCAAGGCTAATTCTTGATGGAATGTTATCTCATATTTCTAATGGATCAAGATGGTTGATGTATCCAAGATTTATTCAAGTGTTCTTGAATAAGCAACTTACTGATGTGCCAAAGCCTACAAGTCTACTACCTGTTGTGGTGCAACCAGCCAAGATTTTCACTTTCATGGCTAGGAAGAGTGATTCATTCACTGGAAGGAACACTCCATTGACTACTTCAATGATGGAGATTGTTCAAGCTATTAGAGATGAGGCTGAAGATAATGATGAAAGAGAAGGTACTGCTTCTAAAGGTACTGCTACTCAAGGTACTGCTTCTGAAGGTACTGCTTCTCAAGATACTGCATCTCAAGGTACTGCTTCACAAGGAACTGATCTTAATGAAGGTATTGCAGTTTCTCCCACCTCATCCCACCATACTACTCCTATTCAGACACCAGAACCCGTTCTCTCATCATCTTCTGGAGGCGATAATGCTCCTATACCCCCTGAAAGATTAGTGTTAGATAATTATCTTCTGACAAGGGCGATAGTCAGATTGCAGAAATCTTTTGATAAATAGGCTACTTAGATTAAGAAGTTGAAGCTTAAGTTTAGAAGATTAAAGAACTTTGTATGGCCATTGGTTACACATCACAGGTTATGGGTCAAAGCTGAAAAGAAGAAGCGAAGGCAATTAAAGAAGACCACCAAAGGCAAAAAGGTTCAACAACATTCTTCTGTCCAATTGGGGAGGAATTTAGAAGAAGAGAATTTGAAAGAAGATGCTAAATTTCATGAAGAAAAGGAGAATGAACCTCAAGGTACTGAAGAGCATGTCAATATTGAAAGTACTGAGGAAGAAAGGACTAAGGTTCAAAGTACTGATGATCAAGGTACTGAAGATCAAAGTACTGCTTTTCATGAAACCTACAGGCAAGAATTGATTACTCCAAGGTTGTTAGATTTTGAAGAAGAAGCTGGTCCTTCAACTATTTTAACTGAAGAAGAAGCTGGTGCTTCAACTATTTTAACTGAAGAAAAAGCTGGTCCTTCAACTGTCATACCAGAAAAGGAAGCTGAAACACCCAAACCTATACATACTGCAAGTGATGATGAAACCATTGCTGAGATCTTGCATGATTTATCAAAGCCAAGGGGTGTCAGCATTCCAGGAGTGCAAGAAGAACAACCAAGAGCTTCTCAATCTACTATAGATCCTACGAATAAAGGAAAAGGTAAATTGGTTGAGACAAAGAAGAAAAAGAAACCTACTTTAGCACAGATAAGGGTTGCTCAAGTTGTTATGAATGAGGAAGCAGCTAGAAAGTTACAAGCTGAATTAAATGCTGAAGTTGTTAATGAAGAGGCTATGAATGAAGAAGCAGCTAGGAAATTACAAGAAGAATTGAATGTTGAAGCTGATGTACCAATACAGTCACCTATTCCTGTTTCTGCTCTACCAAGAAGACCAAATCTTGCTAAAGAAAGAAATGCAATGATGGCTTATTTAAAAAGTCAATGATATATTGGATTGAATAAGTTGAATTATGTTGAGATGAAGTTGTTATATGAAGCTGTTAGAGAAGCTTATCAGAAACATGTTGATAGTATCAAAGACTATAAAGAGGTTGATACTCAGAAAGAAGATAAAAGAAAAGAAAGCTTAAAAAGAAAAAGAATAACTGAAGTTGAAGATCAACAGTCATCAAAGAAAGTTGAGTTAAGATCTGATACTAATGATGAACTGAGGAATTACTTAAGAATTGTAGAATTTGAGTATTCTAAAGCTGGTGCAGAAAAGAAGACAGAAAAGAAGAAGAAAAAGTCTCCAATAACTACTTTTGAAGTTGTAGAATCAAAGGATGGAAATTATCTGATGTTTCATAGAGAAGATGAAAGCTTCAGAACGTTTAATATGCTATGGGATTTATTGCACGTAATAGATAGAGAGGATTTATTTCATCTATATCATTTGGTGCGAGAATACTTTGAACATATTCCATCAGAAGGAGTTGGTTTAATCTTGCTTGGAGATCTCACAACTGTTTGGGAAACTGAAGAAACAAGTACTGATGAGATTTGGAAAAATCAAGAAGATTGGGAGATTATTAGCTGGAGATTCTTTGAAGAATCTGGAGTACATGTTCTAGAGTTAGAAGATGGAACTATGATTCACATGCTAGCAGATAGAAGATATCCACCTACATCAGATGTTATGAGGAGAATGCTAGAGCATGGAATGGAAGTTGAAGAAGATAATGAAACTGCACTTTTGGTCATCAAATTGTTTATCAGATAGACTACTATGGCTGATGATGATGAATAACTGGTATGAATTTTAATTGAATAAATTCTTTTTGAAATATCAGTACTTTATTCAAAGTACTGCTGATCAAACAGTACTTTCATCAAAGTATTGTTTGCAGTTTTAAACCAGTTAATGATTTTGAAAAACTTTTGTTAAGTGATAAATATTTTGAAACAAATGTTAAAAGAAATAAATGGTTTTTGAGATGGTAACACCAATAGGTTATCAATCCACCATGGTTACAAAAGGATTGGCTAATCCATGAGCAAACGACTCTGGTAAAGCTATCTCAAATCCGTTTTATAGTTGACAACTTGCTAATAAGTTGGATGGTAATCAACTCACCATATCAGTAAATGTGAAGAGTTGGCTAGCCCACAAGAAAATGGCTTGTGGTAAAGGCTGTGGAAAAACCATTATTTGGTAATTAGTTCACCATAGATGAAAGAACTAACTAGTCCAAAAAGGTACAGCTTTTAGTAAAGACAAATCAAATCTGTTGATAGCTGATGATTTGCTAAAAATCATATGGTTATCAATGTACCATGATCTTACACATCAAAAGATTTGGCTACTCCAGAGTTAATGGCTTTGGTAAAGAGACATCAAAACCATTAAAATTTCAATGACTCGCCTCTCACAGGAGTTTACACACCTGGAAGTGATGAGAATAGACTGAAACTTAAACTGAATTAATGTACAAACTGTCTTATGTTGCTGAAAAGATGGAGCTTGCTGAATGATTGCTGAAAAGAGATTATTGATCATAGATGCTGTAAAGAATAATTTCTAAAGAATAAAGATTACTTTGATGATATAAGCACAGAATCTACAAAGATAAAATTTGAAGATAAAGCCACAATCCCTTTTTGAAGACAAAGATGTTAAAGCTGAATATACAAAAGAACTTGAAGTCAAGCAAGTAGAATTCAAGTTAGGGGAGGATTGTTGGGATATGAAAGTGCTGAAGAATGTTAAAGTACTGAAGATTGACAAAGTACGAGAAAAAGTCAAAGTACTGCTAAAGAAGAAGTCAAAGTACTGTTGTTGAAGTCAAAGTACTGCAAAGCTAAAGAACTGCTATATTCGTTTACGGAAAGCTTTGTTTATTCTAGAATATTCTTTGTTTAGATTACTTGTCGTACAAGGATACAAATTGTAAACCGACTAGGGTTATCCTTAAGCCTATAAAAGGACCCCTAGATTGGCATTAGATATGTGAGTTTTAGAATCCTAAAGTACGATTATTATTATAGTTTTAGAGTTGTTAAAGAATCTGCATAACAAGCAGATTTAGAGTTTTTAATAAAAGTTAAAGTTATATTCTTCTTAGATTTGTTAAGTAAATTCCGCGTACTTAATAAAGATTACTCAGTGTTTCATTGTTAATAACTTAGGATTTATCCGAAGTTATTAAACCCTTAACAAGCTATTTAAGTTAGTTTGGTTAGAGTATATCGATCCAACAGAGAGGATGAAAGAAAACCATCTGCTGATGCAGTGAGACCTCTGACGTTGCATCTATCATGCCAACTCTCCATAGAGATCCAATTAAGCTTCGTTTCTTCTTTTTGTCAACCTAAGAAATAGTTGCCCTTTCCTATCCGCATCCAATCATCTTCTTTTGTGGGATCCGGATCGGGAATATTCTTTTAACCATCTTATCTGCATACGTTAGTGGACATACATACAAATATATGGTGGTCGACAACACCTAAACAACAATCGACTAATAAAATTCAATTCAACATATCAATCAGATCATATAAAGGCATGGGAATAATGTGTTCATCAAACTCTAATCATCTAATCCTAACAATCATATCCTATGCTCCTAGTCCTTCAACTTAGGCAAACATCTTTTTCTGTCAAGTATGTAGGATAATTAGATAAGCCCGTTAGATGATATAGATTTGAAAACATTCTCCCCCTTAATCAATGACTCTTTCTTTGAAAAGTTTTAAACAAGCTAAAGTCATTGATTGGGTTTTGGAAATTTATGAAAACACTGATTCTGATTGATTTTCAAGCAACTCACTTTTCACCATTTTTGAACACAACAAATATTTTACTGAAGAATTTTAGAAGGAAAAACATTTGTGTAGGAACAGCAGTCTTTTTGGCGACATGCTTTCCTCATTTTTGTTTTAGGATAAGTGCACAAAATTTATGAAAATTGGTTTAGTGCAGCACTTTCCTTTCTTTAAAAATGGGTTACAGTCTGAAGTAACTGCAAGCCATAGTTTGAGACATCTTTAGAAAAAATATTTACACCTTCTGCTCGAACTTCATCTATGGTCCCGTGCCATTATTGAATGACATTTCTAAGACCGTAGATGTTATCGATACCAGAAGACATGTCTTGAGAAACAATATTTTTGGTATTTTTCAAGTTTTTCTGATTTTTATGGATTTTTGTTGGTTTTATATTTTTCTATTTTCTTTTTGTTGGTTTTATATTTTTGTATTTTGGTTTTTGATAAAAATTTACAAAGTATAGTAGATGATATAGTTTAAGAAGATGATGATACGAGTACCGAGATAAGGATATCGTTCAGCACCGTTGAAGAAGATAGAAATCGTCATCTCTTAAACTTCCACCACCAAAGCTTTTGAGGCTCCTGAATTCTTGAGAGAAATTCAACCATCTGAAAGAGAGACTTTGGCAGCTTCCCCCCAAACCGAAAATCATCATGTTGAGCAGATTCTAAGCTCTTTTTCAAGCTTGTCTTAGACAGGTGCACAAGGAAGCACACCATATCATCGATCTTGCTGCTCCTTTTAAGAATGATCATCCATTCTCCGTTCGGGGTTATATCATCAAATAGAACAACAACGTATCATCCCACACTTTGAATAATTCTTCTCATATTTCTTTCCTCCTATGTCCGAAGTGATGCATACCAAAAGGTGTCACGAGACCACTTCCCCCACGTAGTTGAATTGATGCAGTCAGTCTCATTGTATAAAGCTCAAGAACCCGAATACACATATACCCATTCAAAGAATAATTGATAACACCTCCCAATGTACATTTATCTTTCCTGATGATTGTGTATGAAGCTCAAGAACCCGAAGTACCCAAATGCCCCCACACTTGTGTACCTCTTTTATCATCTGAAACTAACTCTTCCATCTCTTCCCTCACATAGTTGAAATAAGAACACTAAAAGCCACTAGATACATTAAGTTTCTCTGCGGTCATGACATTTGTCTTCCCAGGATATCTTAAATCACTTAGAAGTATTAAGTTCATCATGTCTACTCGTTTTGCTTTTATATATGTGTCTCCTTCCCCTTTGCTAGTTTTGATACTCTAGAATCAGCAACTCATTGTAAGCCCATGTACTAGAAATCTTGTGAGAAGACCACTTGAAGTCTTGTGAGAATCAACTTGCTGAAGAATAATGTGAGCAAATCTAATTAGGAATTAAATCTTGGCTTTTTCACTCTCCCCCAGCTAGTGCTCTCCCCTAAACTGACAATCTTTATGATGAATGCCTTGATTAAGAAGAAGTCTTTAGATCGTTAAATGCAACTCGTTTTTAGTCTTCTAACATGCAACAGAAAATGTAGAACAGACTGTAGATTCGACCTTCTTCAAGATTGTCCGTTTGGAGAATAGAACGTCAACATCTTCATCTTCACCAAATGCATTCCAATTAACTTATTGCAAATCCCCTTAACTAAAATCCCTCTCAATCAAACAAGAACAAAAAGATGTTCATCAAGGAAATCAGCCCCGCAACTGGAAGCACTTTGTCATTAATCATTTTAGTCCATAAGAAGATGTCAACCAACGGCTCTTAGAAGAAACTCCATGTGAAGATGACCCGATAAGAAGAAGCTCGGTTCTTACATGAGTTTGGAGCCGTATGAGCATTTATTCTCAAACGTCAAACAACCTTCAGTATATTCATACTTCTTCTCCCCCTCAAGAATTGCATACGAAGTTGCTATTCTTGATTAAACAAGTGAATATCATCCAAATGTATTCTATTCACACTTCTCCCCCTCAAAGGTTGCATATGATGTCGCCATCGCCATTTTAATTGAGTAAGTGGAATAAGAACACAATTCCCGATAAGCAGATCCACTTGATGATTGAACGCGCATGGAAAAAGTATGAAGCTTGTTGACGAGAATGGTCATAATTGAGAAGATTTCTCTTCTTCTGAAGATAAAGCGCACTGAAGCATACACTTTTCTTTTCTTTGAGGAACGAGGTTTGAACTGAAGTATTCAAACGTCATAAGAAGATTTCTCTTCTTTTGAAGATAAAGCTCACTGAAACGTACGCTTTTCTTTTCTTTAGAGAACGAGGCTCGAACTGTTGTGTTCAAACGTCATTATCTCTCTCTTTTCTACTACTCTTGGCAAACTTGTTATCAACCCCATTATCATTCAATAGGCTCTTTGTCGTGACAGTTGATGGAGAAAACCCAATATGATGAATTTGACACTGAAGTAAAATAACCCAAACTCGTGACTTAAACTGGCACACATGTAACAAAGAGCGTTGCCGAGAGTCATGCCCCTTTGAATCCCTAAGAAATCTATACTATTCATCCAACCAACCATCAAGTATAAGACGTACATCACCTCTTGAAAATCCACAATTTAATGTGACACTGAGCACTACAACGTAACTCCTTAAAGTGACAATTATTTTGTGGTGGAAAAAGAAAAAGAAAAATCACCCAAAAATAACTATTTGTTCAAACCATGTCTTTGTCATTTGAAAATATTAAGAGCTCGAACAAGGATCTCGAAGAATCTTCATCCAACCATCCCTGATACCTTCAGATACTAAGTACACTCGCCCGTGAAATTTCACTTCAACCTCAAATAAATAATAATGAATTAACGCCGTTGTCACATTTTGTGGTTTAAAAGCCCATATCTAGCCTCCTTTGACATTTTAAATGAACTTTGATAATGGTTTCATCCCGACCTTGGTTAAAAGCACATAACCCCGTAAAACCTTGTAATAACCAAACTGCCTTGAAGAATATCCAAACACACATCCAAATCATGAAATACACCCTTTATCCCTTCTTCAAAGAAGAAACCGTAGCACCCGCATCAGATAAGATCCAGAATTACACTTTCCTTTTCTCTAGGATGAATCTATCATCACGGGATTATACAATTCTATGGTTTAAACCGAGAAATAGTGACTTTTGCGGGATTTTACAAAACCAAGAATAAACCAAAAAGACAGATCCAGAAATGCACTTTACTTATACCGGGATGATTCCATTGTCACGGTATTTTACAAGTCTATGATTTAAACCGAGAAATAGATTCTTTCGCGGGATTTTTAAAAATCTAAACTAAACCGTATATAATGTCAGAACGAATATGTAATGACAAATTTGGTTTCGGTGAATATCTGTTTTAGGGGAACATGCAGTGGTTCATCAACGATTCTTCTCCATCATCAACAATTCTTCTCCCATATGTAGAATACTTCACAAACCATACTAAGTAAAGTAGTATACACTACTTCCCCCTGGAGGTTGACCGTAAAACATAAAAGTACGCGTTTCCCCCATGATGGTTTCGAACTTTCGGAAGCATCATTAACGTGTACGACCATCTTGCACGAGAAGTTCTTGTCATAAGCAAACATCTTGAAACAGCATGAATGACATAGAAGATCTTTGAAATATTTTGCTTAGACTATGAAGTATCATTGACATTTTGTGGCTTCGAATATCCCATGAGAGTTGTTGATCACTTCTCAACCATTAAATACTTTAGAAAACACATCATCCAGTATTATGTCAGCAATTGTTGTGACCACTTGGAGAAGTAAACCCGTGGACCAAACTTGATCATGAAGTAGAATTCCCCCGATTTGTTACTTAAACTTTTACTAATCCTCGTGAAAAAGAAACGGTGTACCCAATGTACAAGACCTCTTGACATATCCTCAACTGCGTGAGACACCGAAAGTGATAGCTACTTTGTGGGTTAAGTGAGGAAGAATCACAAAAGTAACTAGATAGCCAAGTCTTTATCACACTCTATAAATGCCCAAACAAGTCATCTTCACGAAAGGGAAGAAAGAAAGAAGATGAAATAAGTACACGCGCCCGAAAAACCTCACTTCAAAATCAAATAGGAAATTCCGAACAAACAACCCCGTAGTCAACCTTGTTCAAATAACGTTTCAAGCCGTGAACTAGTATCCTCTGTGAAAATGTATAAACCAAAGTATCAAACCGTATAACACAACAAATCTCATCAACAAACCAAATCTCATCATCAAATCTCATCACTCAACAAATCTTATTAACAAATCTCATCAAGTTGCAAGTCGCATTATCAAACAGCATAATCAAAAATCACAACTCGCATCCGATGCTGATAAAGTATCAGCTCAAATCCAATGGGGAATCACACGCAGCCCAACTGAGATAAATAATAACCCCCGATCCATTCTGACTTACTCAAATATCACACAGGTTTAGGTTGTATATCCGATCCGACAAATGTCAAGTCTAATCTTGCATTCAAAATTCTGGGTATCAATTAACTCTTCATAATTCCATATTGAAACGCCCATTTCACATATTCATCCTAATAACACTCAAATCCAACCCAAAAATATCCTAAACGCCGGTCCAATCCAAATGCATAATCGTGATTGCCAAATATAAGTGCATATCATTATATGTTCAACTAGGGCCCATGATCACATAGTCAGGCCCATATCCAAGTAATATTTCATTCGGCCCATGTAAAACACATCCGGATCATGTCAAAACCCTAAATCAACGGGGTATATAAGACCACATAAACTCTTTTTACCCTAAGTTTACTCATTACTCAACCCTAATCCTTTTCTTTATACTCTGTCCGCCCCCCATCCTAAATATTCTTTCTCACTTAAAACGTATGATTTTCCCAAGAACAGATCTCACAACGATCTCATCTCAAATCCTTTCATCCAAAACGCACAAAAGCATACAGTTCTTAATCAGGGACTTTAGATTAACCCACTATCAATCATCATAACCGAATGAAAATAATCTTAAACATCCTCTAACATATGTGTTCCTGTGATGCTCGATCTGAATCAAGAAGACACTTAAAGATAATCAGAATCACTTGTGTTTAGACACAACACAATTAGAATAAGCCACAGGGGTAGCTTCAACTATTGTCTTGGCTTTAACATCTAGGTCTCGGGTAGGTGACATAAAAGATTAATCTGTTTTAGTTTTACTTTTTGATTGTTTTAGAGTTTAGAACAAATGAAGACACGATGGTAACAACCTTGTTATCAATCATGTCTTATGATTCGTATATTTAATGAAGCATAAGATTCAAAAAATCTGTGATGATAGATGGTTTGTGTGATGGACCACCAAGGTCTTGATGTTTCTTTTACAAACACAAACTAAATCTGAGATTAGTGATAGTATTATTCTTTTGATTATGAGTCTTGATTTAGAATAGAGATTTGGATCTGTGAAGCGATATCTTCCACAAAAATCTATGAAAGATTAAAGAAAAAGGAACGAGTCTGAGATCGATTGTTAGATTGTAGATTTGATTTTGAATTGAGTCTTTGATTTGAGTCTAAAAAATCATGAATGTGATGGTGAAGGGATGAATGTTGTAGTATTAGTTTTGATTTGATTTTGGTCATAGACGAGTCTATAGGTTGGATTAGTTAAACCAGGTTTGTTTCAAATTGATTTCAAATGATCAATTTACATGGACTAGTGATGAATTAAGAGTCTGAGGTCAAGAGTCAATTGGTATTTGGTTTAGTTTGGTCAACAAATCACTTTCTTCTTCCTTTCATCAAAACGCAACAAGCTTTTGACAAGTCGCAAATCTTTTTAACAAACCACAAATAACATTGTACCAAACCGCACCAATCTGTTTTCTCACAAACCGCATATGAATCAAATCGCTTTGGACTTATCAAACCGCATCCATCTTTTTCATTAAAACGCACCCTGGTTTGTCAAACCGCTTCGGCAGAGTCAAACCGCTTACCTGTAATCAATGTCAAATCGCTTCTTCCTTTTTCCTCTCAAATAGCATTGTCCTTTATCATCAAAACGCAGTGACAATTGTTCACAAACCGCATCATGTCATTACAAATCTCATCCATTATTACAAACGGCATACTGGAATGACCAAACCGCATATGAGACAATGCATCAGGAAAAACATATGAGACAAACCGCACACAAGAATCTCATCATCAGTTACAAACCTCATAGAAGAACTAGCAAATGTAAACCCAGAAATAGTTAATAGACGCTATCAACAGCATAATCAGGACTTGTAAATAGGATAAAACCAGATTCAAACAGATTCAATACTTGTGTATGATGTCAAAACCATTAAAGATTTATTCCAGATTCAATCATACCTTAAAAACTGCCCAAGACCAATATGAAACTGTTTTAAAATAATGTGACCACACCATAAAATAAAACCAATAATCAATTTTATCACAGCAGCAAGAAAAACATATTCAAAAATGATATCCAACAACATCACGACCACATCAACACTTATCAAACCTCTCTAAAACCACGACAAACCACAACCAAGCACGCATACAAACCGTATCTCAAACCACATAAAAACCATAAGAATCATCAAGAACAATACAATCTTGGCTCTGGTACCAATTGTAGGATCATACTATTATGTTGTTTGATGATTCGGGTGGTCTAGGATGGTGATAAATCAAGTATGCCATGTTTAGAGATAGAAAGAGTAGAGAGGGTGTTTTTAGAGAGAGAAAGTAAAAAAATTGAAAGGTTAGATTAAGAATCACCACCTATTCCAAGGACAGAAGAGGTATTTGTGGAAAACTAGAAGGGGGGTTGAATAGTTTTACCAATTTAAAACTTCCTTTTAAATATTTAGATCGACTTATGTCAATCTATTTGGTTATTTATGTTGGACGTTGATAGATAGATATATAAACATATAATGAAAGATAAAGAGTAAGAAGCACATCACCACGACACAAGTTATTTATAGTGGTTCGGCTACAAGGACACCTTCCTTGCCCTACTCCACTCCCCGAGTCACCTACTCGAGAGTTCGTAAGCACTACACCAACTCCTTATGGCGGAGAAGCCTTCACAACGTCGCTTAACCTTTTTCTGGTACAAATCTAAATACCGAGTTCTTTCACACCAAGGCGAACCACACCTAACACAACGTCGCCTACCCTTTATACGGTGCTAGGCTAACCACCGAGTTCTTTCACACCTTAGGAGAACTAATCCTATCACAACGTCGCCTACCCTTTATTAGGTACTAGGCTAAGCACCTAGTTCCATTATGGAGGAACTACTACCCTTCACGACACAACACCTATTATCAAGGAGATCTACTCCTTGTTACAACACCATCAAGGATATCACCATCCTTGTGAATAAATAAACACTTACATGTATAACGATGCACCTCATCGATTATACGACCTAAGCATTCTTCCCAAATGCTACTTGATTTGATTCTTCGGCATCCTTCACTAATGCCTTTGACACAACGCTTGGCATCCTTCACTAATGCCTTCGTCTTGACACCTTAAGCATTCTTCACTAATGCTTTGACGCGGATGATCAGCATCTTTCACTAATGCTTTCATCTTGACACTTTCGGCATTCTTCACTAATGCCTTCAACCCAACATCTATGGAGAAAGGAAGAACTATCAACAAGAGAACCTTCGTTGTCTTGATGATGACGAAGCATGGCAACTCATGGACTTGAGCTTTGCACGTCTTCAAGATGTGGTGATCTTTCCTCTAATAGGAATCTACAAGATCACACAAAAACAAAAGAGAAAAGCTACATAGATCTCTTGGATCTGAGGTTAGATGGTTAGAATACTTGGGGGAAGTATGTGTGTAAAGGGATGAATAGAAAGGAAGAAATGGCTCTCTATTTATAGAGGAAATTCACTACTGTTTCCCCGGATCCCACGGATCCCTTCCACTTGGGATCCGGCTAGCACAAAGCTAGGGATCCGTGGTCCGCTCCTATTTGCCCATGGGTATTTTGGGTTATGGGTCATGGGTCATGGGTTATGGGTTGATCCATGGTTTTCAATCTAGATACAATGTACCTTAAGGATACATTGAACTTGTGTAAGTGGTATATATAAAACCATGGGTTATGGGTCAAAAACCATTTGCTAGTTTTTATCTATTTAGTATATACTTGCTTTTACCCATTTTAGTATACACTTGTTTTTACCCATTTTAGTGTACTTAATATAAGTATGTATTAACCCAATATGTAAACACTAGTTGTTGTACATATGTATCTAACTCATAGAGTTACTTAAACTTGTTAAGCCAATATGTAAACACTAGTTGTTGTACATGTGTATCTAAAATATAAAATCACTTAATCTTGTTATAGTGTTTTATGTGAAAACGTAAGTGTGTTCGAAAACTATTTGTTCAAACCATTTACGTATTTTATTTGTTTCGTTAATATGATTTTACTTTTGTTATCGACAAAACATTAGAAGATCGTAAAATATAAATAAACGTTTTTACGGCCTATTTGTATTAACAATCTCCCCCTTTTTGTTGATGACAAAACATAAAATTATTTTAAGGAAAAGCTAAAATTCGTAAACGTTTGAATTTGTAGTTTTTACTTTCTTCTCCCCCTTTTTGTCGAAACAAAAAATGCTTGAAGAAACTAACACAATTTTTATAAGAAAAATTATAAAAGATGTAACGAGAGCAAGTGACGGGAATGGTACTCGTCTTAACTCCCCCTTGACGAGTCCATCTCTTTGAAAAAGGGCGTCAAGGACATAATGTAAAATAAGCTACTTGTGTTTGCAATTAAGTTTGCAAATGGTTCGTCTAAGTGACGAAAATGTGCTCCCCCTCGAATATTGCAAAGTTGCAATGGGGTAGCCTGAAGTGTAATCCAAAAATGGATTAAGTTGCAAATGATTTTGCAATAATGTTTGACACAAAGCTCCCCCTAGCTTTTATGGTGTCAAAAACTTCATGTGTTATTTTGAAAATCTACAAAGTAAAGGTTAGAAAAACAAGAGTATAGTGCATAATTTCCTGCAAAAGAGACTCAAGTTAGTAGAAATTTGTGCTTCTGTACCATGGTTTCCTTCAAGGAGGGATCCGTCCAGTTATTAGGAAGGGATCCGGCTATCTGTCACAGTTTCTTCAGCAGTGAAGAAATGTCAATGAGATAAGCGTACAATAATACAAGAACAACACATATAATAATCATGACATAAAAGTATTCATTCAATAAAACAAGAGATACACACCCAAATCTCTAAAAACTGAGAGAATGAACTTTAGCCATATAAGTACTACCAATACTAATCTTAATTCGGGATAAAGAAAGTGACAATGTGCTTAAGTCTAGGGATGGGTGGACTTGTTGAATTGATCCAACTTTGCAAGAAGATGATTGAACATGAAATGTATCTCATTTCGTACTTCTTGAACAAGTCCTTGAGTTTTTAGACAATTTGGGCAAGTATTGTCTTGGTTTGGCCCCGAAGGAAAAAGGATGTTTTGAGGGGGTCCAATGTGTGTTTGAGGGTCTTCATTTTGAGAAGTAGGTAGAGGTTCTAAAAATGAGGGTGGTAATGGAGCTTCTTCCATATGATCAAGGTTGTTCCTTGTTTCCCATGATGGGCTAGTTGGTGTTGTAGGTGGTTCCCGATTCAATGAAAAGGTTGGTGAATGGGAGGTTCTTGGTGATGAATGAAACAATGAATATATGTTTGGATGCGGAAGAGGCTCATTCAATGAGTGTAGTCCATTCTCAATGAATGAAGGTTTTGATGGCTTGCTAGAACTATCCATGTTAGGTTTGGAGCTAGATGATCCCTTTTCTAGTTGGAAGGATTTGATGCTAATCCTTGCGGTTCTCTTAGCTTTTGTTGGATGGGTTTGGTGAGGTGGGATTCTAGAGTCATTATCTCTAATAGGGGATGTTTCGGTGGATGAAATTTCATGGATCATTTGACCCTTTCTTTTGGATGATCCTATGTTTGAGGAGTTGTTGCTAAGAGCTTTAGTCATGGTGATGAAGGTGCTAATGTGAGCTTCAAATTTCTGATTCTTTTGAGATGTGATTAAGAGTGGTGACTTAGTCCTAAGGTGTGTTTGGTTATAAAGGAAAATTTGAAATAGGAAATTAAATCCTTGACCACTTAGAGGATTAGGCATGCTCTTGAGATTTTGATCAGCTCTAGGAAGGTAATTAATGAATGCTTAAAGGTGGTTAGAGAAAAAGATAACTTGAATTTCAATTAAGGAGGCTAATCGTTATTCTTTCTGTATGTACGGATCCCGCGGATCCCTCTCAGTAGGGATCCGCCTGGTTATAGACCAGGGATCCGGCTATCAGACAGGTTCTAAGTGAAGTCATCATGCCTTTGTAAGGTTTCAAGTGATGGATTTCGAGGTTTTGACTTAACTTTGAAGTTTATAGTTGTTGGATATCTCAAATCCTCAACCATAACAAGTAATGGTACTTAATGATGGTTAGACTAAGAACACTTGCCTTGGGTAATCTAACAATTTATTAGTCAAGGTTTCCTTTCAATATGTTGTGAGAAAAATGATGATACTAAGTCCTAAAAAGTCGGATGATGTCCTATAATGGATTCACTAAAATCTATAAAAAAGAAACTTATTTTTGGCTCTAATATTGAGTCAAAGGAGATTGAGATCAATTTGCTAAAATTGAAGGACATATCAACCTAAGTGCTATCAAATGTGATGGATAATGTGTGAGTGTTGGAGCGGAATAATGGTGAGTTTTGACTAGTTGGAAGTGTTCTAGTGGACTATTTTGATGAAGCTAAATCTGTTTCTCACATCAGTTGCATACGGATCCCACGGTTCCCTTATGGGAGGGATCCGGCCAGTTGAAAATCTGGGATCCGCCAATCTGTAGATCAGAAGGCTTGCAGAAAATGTACAGCTTATGCATAATATAGAAAATGCTTTTCTTAGTTGTTTCTAAGTAGACTAAGGGCAAGAACATAATTAATAAGACTTGTATCAAAGTGGGAAACACTCGAGTTCCTAGAATGAGTGATGACGACCATACCAAGAGGTCGTAAAATCTCATTTTCAAATACCTAAGCTAGAATGTTTAGTGCCAAGATACGGCAATACCTACATACTACAAGCATAGTTTAAGTTGTTTACAAACCATTGTTTCGAAATTGTTCATCAAGTACTTAAGCTTTTGGATTTTACCTTTCTTCACTTCTTCACCCGTCCTTTATCAAACCATCTTCACTTCTTCTTCCTCAAGAAATTGGCGAAGCATTTGAAGATTCCCTTGGTTTGTTGCCATTCGGGCGATTCATTGGGGATGTTTGGCAATTGGTTGATGTAGTCAAAAGGGTCAAGATCAATATTCTCAAGTGGGTTGCTACTACTCCCTTCACCTTCACCTTCTTCTTGCCTCTCCCTTTCGTCCGAGGAATCCGTGGGTGGATGTGGCCTTTTGCCTTCTACCATGAACCTTGTTGTTCTACCCTCGGTTAGTGGAACCATGACCTTATTGCAAAAGTTATGATCAACGGATTGTGGGGAAGGATCTAATGCAAAGATGAATTTGGCAAGACGGGTTAGAAGCATTGCATACGGGAGTACCATCTTGTCCATGCTTCTCACACTTGCCATTCTTTTGACCATGTAGTAGGCAAGATTGAATCTAGTATTGGTCACTAGACAATATATCATGAAGCTTAGGCAAGCATTGGGGTGATCCTTGTTTCCTACTAGACATACCACATTTTCTCTTATCACAACTTCCCATTTCTTTTATAACCCATACATTTCAGAATGCTCCATTTGAAAAGGATCCCTATAGATCACTTTTGACTTTCTTGTGACTCTTGATGGTGATGCTCTTGGCACAAATACGGTGTCCCTCACCGTGGTTGCTTCTGGGATCAAAGTGTGGTAGATATCATGGTGATCAACCATTGTGTGTAGTTGTTCCAAAGACCATTCATTTGAGTACATACAAACGCCATCATATGTAACCCCTAGAATTCTTCCAAGCTCCACAAGTGAAAGAGTGTACTTATGTCCATTAATGGTAAATTCAATTGAGATGGACCCATCATCATTTCTAATTATACCCATAGTCTTGTAAAACTCAAGCACAAAGACCGGGCAAATTTGCTCGTTTATATCCAATAAACAATTAAACCCAATAGTTCCAATACTTCCCTCATGTCGGTATTTGCAAGAAATGATGGATCAACAACTCTACCTTCATGAAAGAGTCTCCTTTCAAGTAACTTAAAAGCTTTCCTATCGTCCGGATTTAATCCATTTTTCCTATGGTACATGGGAATGTAGTGAGAGGTGTCTTGGTAATCTTATTGCTTGTTGCTTGGCATGATGTTCCTAAACAATGTAACCACAATGTGGTGTTAATGGTGAATAGTAACCTAGAGGGTTTCATCACAATTTTGCTCTCATCATCTTTGTTGGGTTCAAGAAATGTGTTTAATTTGTATTAACAATGTTAAATCTTTGATTTATCTTAGAAAACATTGTGATAACAAATAATGGTAAACCCATTTGAACCCAACTCTTAAAGATGAAGTAATTGTAATTCTAAGAATCAAGGAATTAGATTAACAATGTAGTGAAGATTGAACTTACACACGTGATTGTTAGGCTTGAGAAAAATGATCAATTAGCTCCTATGAACAGTAACAGAGTTTTTGTTCGTGAGTCTGTGAAATGAGTGATGATGAAACATCCACAGTGATCATTTTTAGCTTATACTGTCTTCTGTTGCACGGATCCCGCGGATCCCTCTCATTTGGGATCCGTCTAGTATAAACTTAGGGATCCGGCATGACAGTAAAAGTCAGCTCAAGAAATTCCTTGATAACTTTGGTTTGGGAGTTCTAAGATACCTAGTATTTTGGTGTTAATGTTCTAAAACTTGTGGTTTGAGGTTTTGATGATTAAATGCTATTCCTATTTAGACAAGGTTCCCTTTTTTAAGAATTAGTCGTGATTCTTGGGAAGCTTTTCAAATATTATAATAAAATCCCATTTTATTATAATATAAGAAGTTTCACATGGATATTTATTGATGTGCATGAGATGTCAATAAATCATTTGTCGTGAATAATGATTGATGTTATCATATAACTAGATATCATTATTATGAGTTGGTAATAAAGTCTACAAAACAAAATCGGAGAAAAAAAAATACTACAAAAGAAAAATTACTAGAATTATTACTACTAAGACATGCAATCAAAATACTAATAACAAATAAAGATAAGTAATTAAAGATCATACCTTTGCCAAATATTCTTTTAAGGAAAAGAAATATTTAGATGTTTCTTGGAATCTCCAGGTTAATGTTGTAAGGATACTTAAACATTCTTTTTGCGAGAGGAACAATTGAGATGAATTCTTCATGATCTTTTTGGTAGTTCCAAATCCAAGTATGGATAATGCTTAAAAAAAATGTTAGAGCATTCTATCATTGTCCAGCAATAAACAAAAAAAAAATTATTTTTAAATTATGACAAAAATAATCCTTCTTTGTAGTTTTCAAACATACATGGATCGTATCAAGTTTTTAAAGTACAACATACTCTAAGAAACTTGGTAACGAAGCTCTGATGCCAATTGTGGAAAACTAGAAGGGGGGGTTGAATAGTTTTACCAATTTAAAACTTCCTTTTAAATATTTAGATCGACTTATGTCAATCTATTTGGTTGTTTATGTTGGACGTTGATAGATAGATATATAAACATATAATGAAAGATAAAGAGTAAGAAGCACATCACCACGACACAAGTTATTTATAGTGGTTCGGCTACAAGGACACCTTCCTTGCCCTACTCCACTCCCCGAGTCACCTACTCGAGAGTTCGTAAGCACTACACCAACTCCTTATGGCGGAGAAGCCTTCACAACGTCGCTTAACCTTTTTCCGGTACAAAGCTAAATACCGAGTTCTTTCACACCAAGGCGAACCACACCTAACACAACGTCGCCTACCCTTTATACGGTGCTAGGCTAACCACCGAGTTCTTTCACACCTTAGGAGAACTAATCCTATCACAACGTCGCCTACCCTTTATTAGGTACTAGGCTAAGCACCTAGTTCCATTATGGAGGAACTACTACCCTTCACGACACAACACCTATTATCAAGGAGATCTACTCCTTGTTACAACACCATCAAGGATATCACCATCCTTGTCAATAAATAAACACTTATATGTATAACGATGCACCTCATCGATTATACGACCTAAGCATTCTTCCCAAATGCTACTTGATTTGATTCTTCGGCATCCTTCACTAATGCCTTTGACACAACGCTTGGCATCCTTCACTAATGCCTTCGTCTTGACACCTTAAGCATTCTTCACTAATGCTTTGACGCGGATGATCAGCATCTTTCACTAATGCTTTCATCTTGACACTTTCGGCATTCTTCACTAATGCCTTCAACCCAACATCTATGGAGAAAGGAAGAACTATCAACAAGAGAACCTCCGTTGTCTTGATGATGACGAAGCATGGCAACTCATGGACTTGAGCTTTGCACGTCTTCAAGATGTGGTGATCTTTCCTCTAATAGGAATCTACAAGATCACACAAAAACAAAAGAGAAAAGCTACATAGATCTCTTGGATCTGAGGTTAGAGGGTTAGAATACTTGGGGGAAGTATGTGTGTAAAGGGATGAATAGAAAGGAAGAAATGGCTCTCTATTTATAGAGGAAATTCACTACTATTTCCCCGGATCCCACGGATCCCTTCCACTTGGGATCCGGCTAGCACAAAGCTAGGGATCCGTGGTCCACTCCTCTTTGCCCATGGGTATTTTGGGTTATGGGTCATGGGTCATGGGTTATGGGTTTATCCATGGTTTTCAATCTAGATACAATGTACCTTAAGGATACATTGAACTTGTGTAAGTGGTATATATAAAACCATGGGTTATGGGTCAAAAACCATTTGCTAGTTTTTATCTATTTAGTATATACTTGCTTTTACCCATTTTAGTATACACTTGTTTTTACCCATTTTAGTGTACTTAATATAAGTATGTATTAACCCAATATGTAAACACTAGTTGTTGTACATATGTATCTAACTCATAGAGTTACTTAAACTTGTTAAGCCAATATGTAAACACTAGTTGTTGTACATGTGTATCTAAAATATAAAATCACTTAATCTTGTTATAGTGTTTTATGTGAAAACGTAAGTGTGTTAGAAAACTATTTGTTCAAACCATTTACGTATTTTATTTGTTTCGTTAATATGATTTTACTTTTGTTATCGACAAAACATTAGAAGATCGTAAAATATAAATAAACGTTTTTACGGCTTATTTGTATTAACAGTATTTATAGTTACAAGTTAAATGTCCTCCTGTCGGACTGTGGATTAGACATACAGTGGGTAAAGATCCGTTCGTCCTCCACGGTGTTGCTCTAAACTAACTAACTAAGCTAATAAACTACTAAATAACGTAATGTCTATGAGCTAACATATGCTAGACTATAATTGGGGTGACTTACTCTATCATATGGATTTTCCAAATCCTAACAGTTACAAATGTTGAAGAGTTAATGCTACCAGATTAAAGATTAATACTGTTGGTTGATTATTACTGTTGCTTATGTTATTAAGTCGGCTAGATATGTATAGAATGTTTTGATAACTATAGAAAAGATATAGAAAATATTTATCTTAGAGAATAAGTTATTGTAAGCCGAGTAGGACTCCTTAGTCTATAAAAGGAGGTCCTAGGGTGTCACACCCCCAAAATATCGCAGCGGAACGATAGTGTCATTGGGGTATAACGTCATAGCACAAAGTATGGATACAGAAAACGACCTCTATAATGAGACGTTTTAAAAAGTTTACCATTCGATAAATAAGTTAAAGTTTACAACACAAAAGCAATCCCAAAGTCTGATAATATACAAAGAGTTTACAAAACATGTCGAATGGTAATTGTTAAAAGCACAAGACTCCAATGTATGCCATGCGACCCAAAAGCTCCATGAAATGCTATCACCTTAAGACCTGAGATAAACATGCTAAAAAGTGTCAACACAATGGTTGGTGAGTTCATAAGTTTGTTGAAAATGAATTGAAAAAGTCTATAAGAAATGTTGATGCAGCAAAGGCCGTGCAAATCCACTCAGTTCCAAGTTCCGCCCATACAAAACTTGCAACCTGTGTGTTTACAATCCATTGCCAAAGTATGTAATTGTCAATCTTGTTTGTAAGTAGGACATAGGTGCATACGATATATACATAAACTTAATGCAAAGAATCACAGCCAACTGAACCTCACGACGAAGTCTAACTTGTTTGTTGTGTTACATTGAATCACTTGAATAACAGATTATATTCACCCAAGGTCTCGTCTATCAAGGACACAAGGGTGGGGGCGTCAGCCCGATAGTACTATCAATACCTCTCTGCCGGCTCCCGCAGGAGTTAACCAGTTGCTAAAGTTTGTATGTTGTTGCACAATTGAAAACTAGTTTAGCACATTAAGGCACATATCGCAATAAACCACACATAATGTCCAAAGTGTATAAGAAGTATATTGTAACAAAATTGTATAAATGGTTTGAGTATTCGCAAGAGTGAAACAAGTATTTAAGCATGTATCTCCCCCAAATAGTTTGTAAGAATTTAAACGAGTAAAAGTGGGGTATGAACTCACCTGATGTGATTGATATGCTAACAAGATGAAGTGCACGAAAGTGAGGCTCGGAAACTATCCGCGACCTAAAATGAATGTTATGACTCGAGTTATGATATGTTGTCGTGAATGCATGATTTTGAAAACGTATCACCCAATATGCTACTTGAAAACTAGTTATATATAAATATTGTTACTCGAATGTGTGACGGTTTCATGTCGAAAATAAATACTTTTGAGCTAATGGTGAAAATATAGTTAAACTATGTAACGGTTTTAGTAATTGAAAAATCAGTTTACAGGAGACTTGACGTAATATATACATAGGAAAACTAACTCGTTTTTAACGTCCATTTCCCCCGAAACGTCCGTTTAGGCCCTCAAAAACCTTGATTAAAAATCCTGACAGCTTACCAAAGCTGTGAATAGTGTTTTCAGCACGTTTTTGACCCAAAGTTCGGTTAACCATAAATCACTCGTTTTAAGTCCGTTTTTCAAGTTCTTTATATCCACGCGAAGGTAATCAAGAGTACTAATATATTTTTAAACTTCGGAGACTTCACAGAAAGTTTAAGGCCACTGTTTGGCCAGTTACAAATTCGGACTGCATGTACAATTTTCCGGAAAATTATAGTTTTTAAATCGTAACTTGGAAACCACGTATATTTTTCGTTATAACTCCGTTTTAGTCCGTTCAAAAGGCCACGTTCATAACTAAAAATCTATTTTCTAAAACTTTAATAAAACTTATAAAAATGACTAACTTTTCGGAAAAATTATAAATTTCGACAGCGCTTCCGCGCTTATTTTAAAATTACCATTTTTCTACTTGTTTAACCACAACTTCACCACAAAAATCCCTTAATCTACTCATCACCAATCCTACTAGTAAAACAACTTCCTTTGATCATAACCAAAATAAATATTCATTATAAGGCTAAAAATATATATACAAACTTAAATAAACATGTATAAAATTTATGTAATCACTTCCTCCAAAAATCACAACTAGACTTTGATGATCCATTTTTCAAACCTAACATTTTTATAAACTTCTAACTAGTACCTACTTGTTATAAAGATTAATAGGACACATATGGGTGATAACATTTGATAAACATGAATAAAAACTACAACTTGAGCAAATATGATCATATGGACTTCATGAAATGTATGAAAAATATATATGAAAAGTAAGAGATGAAGTTTTATGCTTACAAATTGCTTGATGAGGTTTAGTGAACCAAGGATTATCCTAAACACCCTAGGTTTTTATTTCAAAACCTAAACAAAGAGTGTTACTAGATTGTGTAGAACTTGATAAGAAAATTTTGATGATCACCTTCTTGATATAACAATGGGGGCCGGATTTTTGATGAAGAGGAAGAGAGAAGAAAACTTGATCTAGACTTTGCAATAATGTGTAGTATGTGTAAAAAGTCTTGGAGTGCTAGACTAGTTAAATGAAAGATCTTGAAATCTAAGAAAATCATGTAATAATTAATGCATATACATACCCTTTTACATTATATATATATATATTATTATTATGTAAAAGTATAAATGTAGTAGAAGTAAATTATTTGAGGATAGTAGTAACTTGTAGTATTGTTAAATAAGATTAGTAAGTTGTATACACATTTGAATATGTAAGGTAGCGTTAGATAAAATAAATTTCACGGGTCAAGATAAAATATATTGAGGTCATAAAAGTTATAAAAATACATTTCTTGAAAGATTTGATTGAATAATTATTTATCGGGTTGAATTTAAGAAAACGTCGTAATTTATATAAATATAACAATTTTTATACGAAATAGATTTAAAACACTGGGTAAACTAATAATAACATTTTTAAAATCTTAATATGAGTATTAAAATATATTAGAATAATTTTTGGAAGTATCGGGTCAAATGTTCAAAAATAATGTTTACACAATAACGTTTAATTAATTATGAAATAACGTTTAATGTGAAATGAAAAACCATGCACAAACCGTTATGAAATGATGAATATGGAATATGAGAAATGACCGGAAAATGAGAATTGTGACATAGGGCATAGAGTAACATGGAGTTTTTCATAGAATTGAGTTATAGCTTCAAGGTTTTGTAACCCTAATACTTGTGAGGGTATTCATATTATAGTCAATAATATTGAAGCGTTTATTATTTATTGATTGTATTCTTGTGTTACGTTACAAAGTTCTTCTTAATATTGAATAATAGATTCCGCATAGTATTTGATAAATTCAAGAAAGTTTCTATTCTAGTTGTGTTAGTTTATCTAGCATAGCTAAACCTTTACAAGCTAAGGAAATTCGATCAAGTACATAACTAGGATCAATATAGAAAATGGGAAATGGCGTTGGAATTGATCGAGGACCAATCTTGGAGTCTGTAGTATGGCTTATTAGCGTGACATGCTTATAGAGATTAGCCTTGTTGAAATAAATGATGTCGAACACACTTGTGTGTGGACATTGGGCAACGACGGGGTATTTACAGTAGGGGGATCTTGTCGCATTATTGATTCTAAGCTTCTTCCTTCCTCGTTGGTTCCTTTGACCTCATGGGACAACACTCTTCCTCGAGAAGTCAACATCTTCATATGGAGAATGACCTTGGACCAGCTTCCCCAAAGGTTGAACATCTTGTATCGTGGCATTGATATCTCAGCGATCTCATGTCCTTCTTGTAATGGTAATGTGGAATCCTCTAATCACATCTTCTTTGAGTGTGTTAATGCTAATGAAGTTTGGAGACTTATTTGTAATTGTTATGATGTCCCTTTTCCTCCTTTTACGTCTTACGAGCGTTGGAAGGTTTGGTCCAGTTTGCTGCATGCGTCCAAAGAGATAATTAGTCACTTATCCGTTATCTTCGCGTCTTCTCTATGGTGGCTTTGGAGTATTACAACAACATCACTTTTTGTCCGCGTCCAATGAAGAAAAGTGACATTTTTGACGATATTCGTTGTTCTTCTTTTTCTTGGATCCATCATAGGGGTAACATATCATGTAATTGGTTAGAATGGCTAAAAATCCTATGTATCTTGCTAGTATTTGTTGAGTGTTGTTGTGTTTTGCTTTTCGCTGGGAGTATCGAGCATCTCAATATTGTTTGGATCTCTTATTATTATGTCTTTTCTTGTTTTACCTTTTCCCCTGGGCTTGTATGGGACTACATAAAAAATATTTCGGAGTGAAATCCGGTGGCACGGCCTTCGTGGGTGGGGATTTTTCTCTTGTCTCGGTTCTCTAAGATGGCAAGAGTTTTTCGTCATTTTTTTATTCCTCGCAATTAAAACCTCATAAAGAATCTCAAAAGTGTAGTTCTATTTATTTATAGATTTGTGTACGATGGTATCAAAGATATACCTACAACCTCAAACAAGATCCTTATTCAATAATGAATCACAATAGTCGGCACAAAATACCAAATATCAATACACAAACGTTAACAAGATCAGATTATTATCAATGAGATAATAACTAAACAATTACACAGAGAAAAGGTTAGATCAAGATGATCTGAATACAGTAAATATGAAAGGATTTTAGAGAGATAATAAGCTCTTTAAGAAAACTGAGAATGATAAGATATGAAACCCTAGACGGGAGCCTTCATTACATAGCCAACAAGTTACAGCTTCAGTCCTTCAACTCTGCTCACTTTTACATATGCAACAATCTTCAAATCCTTCTTTAGTGTAATATGTTTTACCCAGGTTTAGTCCTTCTATTTATAAACTACAAAAACATAAAACACTAGAGCAAGACATTGCTTAAGAAACAGATTATTATTGCTTATTTGAACATTTCCCCTTATTCTGTTTCCCAAACATGTCAAATAATCTCAACTTTTCACATGAGAACTTATGTTGATAAACTAGAAAATGTTTAGTAAATATATCTTCAATTTGGTTTGAAGAGCCACTCAAGATACCTTTTGCAATTTTTTTTTCAGATAAAGTGAACAACTATTTCAAAATGTTTTACCTCTCATGGAAAACAGGAATAACAGCAAACTGTAAAGCAGATTTGTTATCACAAAATAGACTAACTGGAAGACTAATATCAACATTTAAGTCTTTAAGATTTTCTAGACCCAAATGATTTCACAAGCAGCAGCAGATAAAGATCTATATTCAACTTCTGTAGAAGATTTTGAAAGAGTGTACTGTTTTTTACTTTTCCACGAGATTAAACATTTGTTAAAAAAATACACAATAACCAGTGACAGATTACCTTGTTTTTATACATTTGGCTCAATCTGCATCACTATATCCTTCAGAAGATTATCATAACTACTATAATCATACCTTAAATCCTTACTTGGAGCACCCTTTAAGTACCTTAACACATTAAGTGCAAAATTTAAATGAGACTTTAAAGGAGAATGCATATGCTGAGCAAGACAGTGAACAGAATATGAGATATCAGGTCTAGTATGGGTAAGGTAGATAAGTTTCCCAAGTAGTTTTTGATATCCAATAATATTATCAAGCAAAATATCATCTTTAGTAGGAATAAAATGAAGTACAAAATTTGGTTCCATAGGTGTAGACACAGGTTTAACCCAAGAAGACCAAATTCTTTTAAAAGTTCAAGATAGTATTTCCTTTGGGAAACACAAATATCATTCCCAGTTTTGATCACTTCAATTCCCAAAAAATATTTAAGTGATCTCAAATCTTTTATGTTAAACTTAGTCTTAAGGAAACTTTGAATTGCTCAATTTCAATAACACGGTTTCCTGTAAGAACAATGTCATCAACATAAACCAATAATGCAATAAACTTGTCATTTTTAGTTCTTGTAAATAAAGAATGATCATTAATTGATTATACAAAACCATGTTTTTAAAGAACACTAACAATGTTTTCATTCCATTATCTTGGAACCTGCTTAAGACCATAAAGAGATTTTGTAAGTTTGTAGACCATGTTCTTATTATTTTCATCAGAAAACCTTTTAGGAATAGTCATATAGATATCCTCATCCAAATCACCATAGAGAAAAGCATTATTAACATCAAGTTGAAAAATAGGCCACTTATTCTTAACAGATAAGCAATAAGCAATCTAACTGTAGACATTCTCACAACAGAAGAAAAAGTTTCATTACAATCTAAGTCTTCTCTTTGGTTAAAACATTTAGCAACTAACCTTGCTTTATACCTATCAATTTCACCACTTGATTTATATTTGATTTTCCATATCCATAAATACCTAATAGGTGCTCTATTAGCAGGTAATGTAGTTATAATCCAAGATTTATTTATAATTAAAGCTTCAATCTCAGAATTTATAGCATCAACCCAATTGGGATCAAGAATAACCTCTTCATAACAGGTAGGTTCAACACTTTTATTAAGACTTGAAGCAAAGCAGAAACTATTCGATTCAAGATTAGAATAATTCACAACTCTTTCAATGCCATATTTAACTTTTCCTTCAACAATAAAATCATTAAGGTTTTTAGGAATTCTAGTAGGTCTAGTTGACCTTCTTGTTGTAATGGTTGGTAAGCCTGCACTGTTCAATATTAGACTCATCATAGTCAAGATCAGAATTAGTACCAACAGAATCTGTTTCAAGATAAACAGTGTCCACAGGGCGTGTATTTTATTGTATGGAAGCTACAACAAAGTTACCATCCTCATTAAGAGAATTCAACTCTGTGCCATCATCATTGGAAGACACTATTCCTTCATCATTGGTTCTTTTAGGGTTATCAACATCAAAAAAGATTTTGTGATTTGAATCTTTTGACACACCAGTTTCAAAAACATGTTTTTGTAAGTTATTTTTCATTTTAAAAAGAAAGATTGTTTCATAAAGTTTGACATCTCTTGAATAAAAAATATTTTTTGGTTCTAGACTTAAGAGTTCTTAACCTTTTTTCTTATTAGAATAACCAATAAAGACACACTTTTTAGACCTAGACTTAAGAGTTCTTAACCTTTTTTCTTATTAGAATAACCAATAAAGACACACTTTTTAGACCTACTACTAAACTTATAAGAATTGTTAAGAATAGTAGCATAGCATAAAAAACCAAAAACCCTAACACCCGTACACAAAGAAGAAAGAAGATTTGCCGGGCAACAGAGAAGAAGGTAACCTGTTAATAATATAAACAGCAGTGAGAACACATTCAGGCCACAAATAAAGAGGTAATTCCCCCTGAAACATAAGGGATCTAGTCACAGTAAGAAGATGCCTATGTTTCCTTTCTGCAATTCCATTTAGTTGTGGTGTGTAAATTTAAGAAGTTTGATGTAATATTCCTTTATTGTGAAAAAAAATGTTGAAGTCTGTTGTTAACAAGTTCAGTTCGACTGTCACTTCTAAAAACTTTTACACTACTTTCAAATTGATTAGACAACATTTGAGAAAAATTGACAATAGAATTATAGACATCATCTTTTCCTTTAAGCATATAAACCTAAGCTTCCTTTAAATAATCATCAACAATAGTTAAGAAATATTTTTAACCATCTCTGCTAGTGATTTTATAAGGACCTCATACATCTAAGTGCACAAGTTAACCAACTTTAGTTGATTTATGTTCACTTAAAGGAAATGGTTCTCTAGTCTGTTTAGCTTTATTACAAGTATCACAGAGATGATCAGAATTAGTTGGATTATAAAGTTTAAGGCTGGGCTTAAGAACATGTAGGACTTGGTTAGAAGGATGACCAAGTCTTTGATGCCAAAGAGTTCTAGACACAAAACAAGAAGAAATGCAGTTATTAGAAACTATCTTACATGCAGAATCAACATTAAACATGTATAAACCATTGAATTTATTACCAATCCCCACAGTCCTTCTGGTTGTTAAATCCTGAATATAGCATTCAGATTCATCAAAACCAAAAAACAACTTATTGTCTCCAGCAAGCTTATGAATAGATAACAAACTGACAGTGTACTCAGGCACAACTACAACATCATACAAAGTAATGTCATTATTGGTTTTCAAATCACCAATTTTAGTTACTAAGGCCTGAGTACCATTTGGATGACCAACTGTGAGACTAAGTTTTAAAATGTCAACCGCATTGATTAAAAACTTTGCAGACACAGTCATATGTTGGTTTGCTCTATAATCAACAATCCAACCAAGACTGATATTTCCAATTAAAATGTTTGTATTTCCATTAAAATACTTTTTGAAATTCAAATTGAATTTTACACTTCCATTAAAGAAAGTCTATGTAAAACATTTACCTTCCATATTGGCATTAGCAGAAGATACATAATTGTCATTAAGAAGACTCATAAGTCTGACCATCTGTTCATTAGACAAAGAGACATGAGAGTTGCTAGCTCTATTAACAGTAGCATGATTAACATTATTAACATCAACAGAAGCATTGTTACTGGTAACATGCTTAGTATTAGTATTAAAGTTTCGTTTAATATAACCAGCAGGATAACCAACAATTTCATAACATCTATCAAAAGTATGACCAATTTTGTTACAATTAGTACATTTCAAGTTTGGATTAGGTCTTCTTTTGTTAGAATTATTACCAGAAGTTGAACTTGAACCTTTACAGTTATTGTTATTATTATTATTATTAAATATTTTCTTGTTATCAAAAAAAATTTATGCAAAAGCAGAAGCATTAGGTTTAACAGAACTTGTCCCAGAAGAATAATTCCTATGGGATTCTTCTCCTGAAACAACAGAGAAAGCAGTTTCACAGATGGTAAAGGATCTCTAGTTAAAATATTTCTGATAGACATATAGGTGTCATCAAGACCCATAAGAAATTGCATTAACTTGTTAGCTGATTATGTTTTTCAAAATGTTTTGCAGCATCACAAGTAAATGTAGGTAGACTGATCATTGAATCAAATTGTTTCCATAGAGAGTTAAGATTATTGTAATAATCTGAAAGAGAGGACCCATTCCAATTCAAAGAATTAATGTTTTTATGTATATTAGAAAAAACAGAACCATCAACTTTATCATATGTATCTTTATGATCATTCCACGTCTCATATGCAGTTTTAGAATATATAGCACCAGCGAAAAATTCAGGAATCAAAGAATTCAAAATCCAAGTCACAACAACAAAATTACAAGTGTCCCATTGATTAGAAAAACCAGGATTAGAATTATCTCTTTTACAGGTTCCATCAATAAATCTAACGTTTTATGATTCCGTAAAGTAAATGTCATAGCAATACTCCGTATTTTATAATTTTCAGTTCCAGTAAGTTTAGTAGACACAATAAGAGTACCACTAGTATCATTAGGGTGCAAATAAATAGAATCCCCAAAAGCAAGATTTAATTCCGAAGAAGAACCCATATCAATCTCTTTATTTTTATTAGGATCAATGGCTTCACCAGTCATGATAAACACATAGATAAGAACAAGCTAACAAAGAGCAGAAAAATAAGTAGACAAAAAACAAACATAAAATAGATAAGATAACAAATATCTCCAAACTCCTTCAAACACAAATAACCACTAATTGCTAGATCAATCTCCATACTATACTAACCTATCCTCCTTCAATCTAATTAGAAAAATAAATAACGGAATAAAAAGAACTGTAAGTAAGACTCACACCCAAGATACAACAAGTATCAAATCTGTGGACTAGAGTAAACCAGAGCAGGTATTCGTACCAATCAGATGGTGGCAGATCAAGAAGTTATTTTACTCATTTGCACCCACACAACTCAAAAACTGTTAATCTTAATGAAAAAGACTTACAATGCAATAAGAAATGGAAAGAATCAAGAACCAATCATAATCACCCTAGATTCACGTAGTCTAGGGCTGATTATGATCCAATTAAACTAGAAAAATCTCGAAGATCAAAAGCCCCAAATTAGCAAAAATAAGGGTTTCAAGATCAAACCTTAATTTTTCAAATTAAAGCTCAAATATACCAGATCCTACCAAATTAACCACCACATAAGTCATAGAACACAATTAATTACCACCGGAAGGATCAAGAAACCAAAATCCTTAAATTTCTAGAATCCCCCTAAAATCGAATCGATAACAATCAACAGCCTAAGGCTATGATAACGTGTAGGATGGTATATAAGATAAAACTAAATCCTCAAACAAGATCTTTATTCAATAATGAATCACAATAGTCGGCACAGGTTACCAATTATCAATACACAAATCATTACAAGATCAGACTATTACCAATGAGATAATAACCAAATGATTACACAGAGAAAAAGTTAGATCAAGATAATAACCAACTATCTCTTCACACGGATTGCCAAGCTGTCATTCCGGACATGATGTCAGGAATGATGTCAAGAGGTTCTGGAAGGTATTTGAGAGGGTACATGGGTCAATTCAGGGAAGGCGATGATGAATAGTGCTTGTTCTGGTTTTGGTGGGAGGGTATATCAGGGTATTTGTTATTAATAGTTTGACTGGTTTCTTGGGTGGTTGACATGGGTATAGTGAAAAACGGGTATGGTGTAGTTTGTATAATCGGGTAAGATTAATAAGGGTGATGGGCTGGGCCAAATGTATAAAAAGGTTGGGTAATGTTTTGATTTTGGTCTTGTGGATTGGTTAATTAGTGACATTAGTAACCGAATTTAGGATATATTTAGCATTAAGGACCAATTTTGCCATTTTGTAATTTCCATGGACCAAATTTGTAATTTTGGTAAAGTTGGGGTTAGTTGGTAATTATGGAAAGATGGGGATGTGTTTGGTAATTTGGGTAATGATGAGGGTATAAAGGCCAATAATGGTAAAGTGAGGGTGGAATGTGTAACTTTGCCAATCATGACCCGAGATCCGTAAAATGTAGATTTGAGCGTTGAAGATCCAAAACCCATAAAACTGAATCCCCAGCTTCGGCTTTTGCTCTCTTCTTTTTCCCATGCTCGGTTTTCTTCTGTTTTGTCTTTTCTTTGTCCATTTTGCGATGTCCGTACCTGCATATGCATAAACTCAAGAAACACACAATTATTAGGCATTAACGGCTCGTTTCCGGTTTATTTGGGTCAGTTTTGATAAAGAAAAGGTATATGTTTTCACATATACCATTAGGATCCTGATTTTAAAAATGTTTTGAGCGGCGAAAAAAGGGTTCTATAAATCAGCCTGCTCTGATACCACTTGTTGTTCCCGTATCACAAATAGCAAAATAGTAATTAACACTAAGTGTGATCTATGACTAAAGTAAAGCAATTGAAAAATCAGTTTTAAACAAGATAAGTAAACTAAGCACACTGAGATTTTTCAACGTTTATATTCTTTATTAAAACGAATCAAAAAGAATATATAACCCAAGTGCTTGCGGAACAACACTTGAGATTAAATGACAAGTATGGGTGAGCACTCCTCACTAAGCTTAGGCTAAGTCTAAGCACAACTATCAGGAACCACTAAGCTATCTCAGGGACATAGTCGTATTTGGAGGAGTGAAAGTTGCATTGTGTGTTTTTCACAATTAATGC
This sequence comes from Chrysanthemum seticuspe, assembly GCA_019973895.1. NCBI lineage: Eukaryota > Viridiplantae > Streptophyta > Magnoliopsida > Asterales > Asteraceae > Chrysanthemum > Chrysanthemum seticuspe. Next base: position 218,871,443 of record BPTQ01000008.1, on the reverse strand, counting down.
ATAAGCTTAACTTTCACTCCTACCTTATGGCTATTTATACAAGTATGATTTTTGACTCTATCATAGAGGACAAACTGACATGGTTACAGAAGACAAAATACTGGTATTTTATCTCTGTTTACAAAGACTATATTGGGTAAGATACAAAGTTACTTTCAGCTTGTCAGTGATGACACTGATCCGGTTGTTAGCCTTCCAGGGAAAGTTTGACTTTAGGGTGATAAGGACTTCGTCTTATCTGTTCAAGCTTATCCCGCCTTGTCCGGCCGATTCTTCAGTCTTCATAGCCTTCAGTCATGATCTTCAGTCTTTGTCTTTAGTGATAATAGTTGGTGAGGAGTTATGGGATTCAGTGAGTTATTGTTATCACTCACTGAATCCATCATCTTCTTCTTGACTCAGTCTTCACCCATTGAGTTCCGCCTCACTGAGCAAAGAGACTTTTCTTTTATGTCTCACACTGAGCATCCTGAAGATGACTAACTGAGTGGCTATGCGCTCAGTGACTTGTTATTGTTTAAGGTTATAAACACTTAGGGCATTTTCTATTCAAATCCTAGAATTAAAGGGTTTTGGTATTCACTGAACCCAACAAAGATCTTTATTCAATAATGAATCACAATAGTCGGCACAGATTCTGTCAATACACAAACGATTACAAGATCAGATTATTATCAATGAGATAATAACCAAACGACTATACAGAGAAAAAGTTAGATCAGGATGATCTGAATACAGTAAATATGAGAGGGTTTTTAGAGAAATAATAAGCTCTTTGAGAAAACTGAGAATGATAAGATGAAATCCTAGACGGGAGACTTCATTATATAGACAACAAGTTACAGCTTCAGTCCTGTAACTCTGCTCACTTTCGCATATTGGAGCAATCTTCAAATCCTTCTTTAGTGTAATATGTTTTGCCCAAGTTTAGTCTTTCTATTTATAAACTGCAAAAACATAAAACACTAGACATACAAATAAGAAACTAATAAGCAAGACATTGCTTAAGAAATAGATTATTATTGCGTATTTGAACAATATGTCATTGTATACTTCGACATCTAGTGTCTTACTAGCTAGTAGGTATTTATCTAATATAATTATGCCGTTAAAAAAACAATGTAAAGAATAGAGAAAAATGATTAATTTTAAAAGTAGAAGTCTATTAACAGTATTTGTATAGCATTTGGTTTAACTGTCTTTCGAACAGCAACTATATTACATATAATCAAACAACTAGCGACACCCTAGAATTACAAATGATACGTCATACATGCATGGAGTGATCGACTAAATCTTGAACGATTTTATGGCCACAAATTGTCATGCAAATCCAACAAACGACCAAACACACTAAATCGAAATTTAACAACCATGGCATGGCACCCAAAATCACTACATCGAAACTAATCAATCCACACGGATACACTCACTTAATCGACCCTAAATAGTTGAAATACAATGAATAAAATGAAAATTATCGTGCAATTAGGAAAATCCAATAATCGAATTAGGTTTTCTTCAACATTATGGTCATGTTTGGGAACAAGCATTTGGAAGCGTTTAAGAGCGATAAGCGACAAGCGGTAAACATTATAGATGAAAAGCTTGTTTGGCAACACCTCAACAAGCGTTAAAATATTGTATTACCGCTCCAATCTAAATGCTTCTTGATTAAGCATTTCACAGTTGCTCCAAGCGTTTAGTAAATGAAATTACATATATACCCTTATTTGTTTAATCATTTATTTTATTTTAATATGTATATGACCTTTTTCGTAATTTTACAATTTATAATTACTGCTACAGCTACGTTACCAAACACATTTTTTAAACAAACAACTACAGCTTACTGCTTACTGCTACTGCTTACTGCTTACTACTTACTACTTACTGCTACTGCTACGTGTCGCCAAACACAGCCTATATACTGTACTTTTAAGACTTGCAATTTGAATTATACTCATACTTAATATATGTGGTTGCTTTTCAAATTATTAACACGTCTCTTTCTGTCATTTAAATATCTAGCTCTCTATGAGTAATTTCTCTCGTTTAGTCAATAATTTCCGTCACCATGTACTGGTGGAGTTGGATGGTTGATCAACAACTTATGGTTGCGTATGATATGATGCCATTGATAATCTTTGTTTAAAAAACTCAAAATTTTCAATTAGTATAAAAAGTTTAACATCAAAGGATGCATATACATGGCATAGTTAATATAACCTTTTTAATTGCTTACATCAGAATAAAACCTAAGATAATATTTTTTTAACATATATAAATAAGAAGTTTCCAAAATAAGAAGGGCCGAGTTATTAGGACCCCCTAGTTTTTTATTAGGACCCCCTTAGTTTTTTTGTTTTTTTTTTTTATTTTTTTTTATTTTTTTTTTATTTTTATATTTTTGTTTATATCAAAAAGCTATAAACCTGAAAATGCGGAACTGTAAATATAAAGTTTAATAAGCCAAACGCTTAAAACTGTCAGAAATACGGAACAGAAACTGACAAAAAACTGCGTTGTACTGAAAAAATAAAGAGACAAAAGGAATATTCCTTATGGAGTCACATCCATAGGGAGGGTTCCAATAGTAGGACCCAATAAGAATTATAGGTGTTCCGTTGGCACTTTTTGAAGATGAGATGTGGTTGGCACTTTTTGGCATTCACTGATTCTAACGTGACATCTAAGTTCTCACACTGACCACCACCACATGATCATCATGCATCTCTTTCTTCATACATACTCTTTCCCACATCTCATTTTCATGTTTAATCTAGATCTTGGTTTAAAGGCCTTTTTAATTATCTCATAGTATAATTTTATACACTAGCTTAATTATTTGCCAAGAAACTTAAAGTCTTAAACATACAACTGTAATTAATACAGTAGTTGATATTTTGTAAATCAAGGTATTGAATGGACGATCTGAAATTCGACGATTATTTTACCAATCTTGATGAACTTGATTTCACTCGACGGAATTGAATTTAAGAAACATGTGCGTGATGGATCTAAAATTGGCCAAATTAACAAAATGGATTACAAGCTGTTTCACGTCATTCATTTTGGCGTTTGACGCTTTCACGTTTAAAGGTTAGACACATTAATTAGTTTATCATACATATCTAAGATATAAGAGGACATGCAATCAAACACCAAGACTCGGTTATACGGACCAGGTGACGTCCAGCCATATCCTACTTTTGCTCCATTGATAACCAAAGACATTCAACCTCACTTCAATCTATTCATAACATAACAATACCCACTAACTGATACAGCTTAACAAAGTATTCACTATACATCAAGCTAATATCTTCATTGAAGAAAATTATATGCCCGAACAACACTAAAATGAAATATAATTAGTTTGTCAAAAAAACAGATACACTGCAAAGCACACAAAAGTCATTTTTACAGACAAAAGCCAACACTACAGTATTGAACATTATTGAGTACTGAAACTGAAAAGAAGAATAGACTTGCACCACTAGAATATGAAGAATTATTATTATCCTAAGATATATATATGCAGATAAGTGGATACCAAATAAACATCAACACGGCCTTCATATCCATTTAACTTCATCCACATTCACCAATCGTGGATAATGTAGATTTTCATCAAGTCCGAGTGGCACTGCCATGCCTAATGAAATCTAACGTTATAGCATATAAAAGCAATGAGTGATTGACGTTGGATCGTCGCACCATCTTCCTAAAGTTACAATACAAATCAAACACCCACACTCCCCCTCTAGAAAAAATGGATTAGTAGAGGCAGCAATTTCAAATTAATCACTTGTGAAAGAGTCCAGTTGGGTTATGGTCTATCCCTAATGAGTCAAATTAATAAACAGATAAGCTGAAAAAGAAACGGTCCAAGTTTAATACTGATGATTATTGTAATACCAAACTGTTGTACATCGTAACTAACGTTTCAGTTAAACCACCATATCAGTTTTACTCTACCTGTTTTGATCCATAATCCACCTGGTTGCCCAATCTAGGCATGTGAACGCTGCCAACACCTGCTGTTGAGTTAATTATGCAATATATTCATCCCAAACATGCAAGATCGATACTACTTGGACACTCTCCCCTTCATAGTTGCAACCGAGAGTACGCAATCATAGAAACGCTGAGATTCTCAAACATGCTATAATAGAATTTTGCACTCATTGTAGTAATGAAAATATATGATCGATTTATTGACAAGAAAATCATTGCAACATATAATCCGATACATATTGTGGCACAACCAACTGCAGGTATAAATTTTGGCGACAATAACAGACAACTCTGTATTGACCCGGCATTTCATCCCAGCTAACAAACAAAATACTCTATAGCTACTTATCCTTGCATAATTATCACCAATTTTTTTTGTATATATATATATATATAGGGACCAATGATTGGTCTATTGGGACCAATGATTGGTCTATTGGGGTGCAAGGGAAGGATTTCATGGGGTGCAAAATTAGATCACCCCATATATATAATATCCACAGATAAATTCAAAATTATATAATCTTTCAAGTACAACTTTTTTCAGTTAGTACACTATTCATTGGATAACAACTTAATATTTAGTAATTTAGTCGTACACGCTTCTAAAACCTTAAAGTCTTAAACAAATATCAAAATTCATCCAGATATATAGAATATTTAAATTTTAATTATAAAAACTAAAAACATCATTAATCCGTTCATTTCAGATTTTTATCTACAACTCACAAACAAAATTTAGATTCCTCTAAATTAATAATAATAATAATAATAATAATAATAATAATAATAACAATATGATGAGAATTAAATCTAGATAATTTAAAAAATAATTATTAAAAAAAAAAAAAAAAAAAAAAAAAAAAAAAAGAACTGAAATTAAACAAACAGTTTAACATACAATCGAAAATTAACTAAATCGTTAAACTTTACAATTCAGATCGAAACATATGAATAACCATAACAAAACACATCTAATTAATTCGTGTAAAAAAAAAGAAGAAAACTACACACATAAATATATTTATATGAAAATAATTCATACGATCAATGAATTGAATCTCGTAAATTTACAGAATCTTCACAATTAATTCACCTCCGCTTTTTGGAAGTCCTGTTAATTAATTCAAAGGAGGATTTGAAAAAGGCGTCGACTTCATCTTTGGCAACGATCTCGAAAAAGTGTAACTCATGAGTCAATCTTCGCTTACACGATGGAACAAAGTGCTTTTGTTTCTTAGGAAGAGGAGGGCATGTTAAGATGAGTGGAATTTTGCTTTCTGGTGACGTAGGCGTTACGCATTCTTCGTGTTCGTGTTCATGTTTTTCAAGTGAGAGACAAGAGAGTTTAACTGGCGGGAGTTGTAGATCTGTGGACATGTTGTGTTGTATGTGAAATGGAGGGAGATGATTGTGAGAGAGTGTTGGTGTTTATATGTAGGATCGGAGGAGTGGAAATTCTGAGAGGCGTGCAATAGAAGGTAATTGAATCATAGAGAGAAAGAATATGCCTAACATAACATGCATGGGTATAACAGTCATTTATACACAATCATTTACATTTTTTTTTTTTAATACATTAGTTTATGAGGAGAGTTATTTTACATACGACTCATCTCCACCATCCATCTAAAAAATAATCAATGGCTGAAATTAAAAACATTTTATTATTTCACCCATGTTTTATAATTTAAATATCTCTTAAACCACTTATCATTAAGCGAATATATTTACACCGTCGCGACGAGTATTTAATTATCTTTCTATAGACGGGCACTTTGCTATACTTTCGAAAAAAGAAAAAAAATCTTTTTTTTCTCGTTTTTTCGTCTTATTTTCATTTATTTTACGCTACTGAAATTTGCATGAAAAAAATCATATATGATAAAACACTAAATTGAATATCACATGTGATATTAGTGTTAAATCATATATGATATGTAATATCACATGTGATATCATATGTGATTTTACACTAATATTACATGTGATATTACATATCATATATGATATTACATATCATATGTACACTAATATCAAATTAGTGTTTTATCATATATGATTTTTTAATGCAAATTTCAGTAAAGTAAAAAAAACGAAAAAACTTGAAAAAAAAACGTGAAAAATGCGAGAAAAAAAATTTTTGTCGAAAGTATATCAAAGTGCCTATCTATAGAAAGATAATTAAATGCTCGTCGCAATGATATATTTTTTTTTGGCTCAACGATTAACGGTTTGAAAGATATTACTCCCTCCGTCTCAATTTAATTGTCATGAGAGAGAAAGCACAAAGTTTAATAAAAGTGGGGCAACTTTAATTTTCAACCACACAAATAGAATATTCCCCCTTTATATTCCCTAGTTTTTACTAAAAAAGGAAAGTGGACAATTTTTTTGAGACATCCAAAAATGGAAATATGGACAATTAAATTGAGACGGAGGGAGTAATATTTGAAAAAAAAGGATGAAAGTGAGTTTTTTAAATTGTTGGGATTAATCTCATCCATTAGATCAAATAAAAATGAAGGGTGGAGATTGATCCCTTGGTATGTAAATAATCTTTTGTCCTCAAATGATCTTATATCTTAGTTTATAAAAATTCTTAAAAGGGTACAAAAATTGATGGTGGTGAGGTCACGCCTCTTCTCAAAATTGTCTTGTGTGATGTGCGAATGTGCGACTCTATTGTGCGAATGTGCGACTCCATTAAATTTGTAACACGTGTCCACTTATTTATTGTTAAAGTACAATAGTAGATGAATGTTTTCATATATATTCTTTTTTTTTGTCTTATTATTAAGCGTGTTAAAAGACCATAATACCTCATCTTTTATACAAAATAACTTCACTAACCACTCTTCTATCTTTATTTTTTTTCCGGTAACCACTCTTCTCTTATTATTTTTTTTTCCGATCACCACTCTTCTCTATCTCTTTTTTTTTCGGTCACCAATCTTCTCTCTCTCTCTCTTTTCCCCAAGTCCAAATACTATAATTTTAATCTTTATCACTCGTCAGACTTTACAATTCTCTAGCTGACTTGATCCATACTCCTGATTAGATCTGGTGAAACCTGTTTTCACACAACTTCGATTTATTCAAGCTTTTCCTGAGAACCATTTTAACACCCTCGGTAATCCTATCACTATAACTCCCTTGGTGTTTTGTAGGAGTGATGGTGATGATTTTTGGTGATAGATGGTTTTGGTGAGAGTAATTGGGGGGGGGGTGATAACTTTTTGGTTTTGTGATTTTTTTTTTTGTTTATGTGGATTTGATGGATTCTTGGTGTTGGAGATGTGGGAGTTGGTTTTGTTGTATCTGGATGTTAGTGTGTGAGCTGTGAATCGATTTGTATGGTGGGATAATGGATTTTTGCGTTTTTGTTATGGTAAGGTTTATGTGGTGGTGGCTGGCCATTTGGTGGTGGTGGTAGTGGTGAGGTATTTGTGGTGAACATGTGTTTTTATTTAAAGATTAGGATATCTCGGTCTTTTAATACTATAAATAATAAGAGAAAAACAAATTTATGGGAAAAGCCCTCACCTCCACTGTACTTTAATATTAAAAAACTGGACACGTCACACATCTAATGGAGTCGCACGTTCGTACATGACCATTTAGAGAAGAGAAGATTTTTTGGCTTAAATGATGACCTCACCATGACCACTTCTCCTACTACATCATTCCTCACAACCTCCCTCAACCAACCATCAGTGAATACATTGATCCAAATCAAGTTACTGATGAGGATACTCACACTGAACAATATGTTCAGGAAATAGAACCCATTGTTCTAGCTTAATAGCCTAAAACCACTAACCCTGATGAATCTCAAGTAACAGTTACTGAGGCTCATCTTTCTAAAACAATTCAACCTTCCACTCATGCTTTTACATATTCCAGACCACAAGACAGATGGACAAGGTCTTAGGACATTGATCTTGTAAGCATCGTTGGAGAACCCGTTGAAGGCATGCTTACCAGCAACATGGCTTCCAAACTAATAGCGCATCAGCCAACGAATGTTTGTTTGTTGGATTTCTCTCTGATGTTGAGCCTAAAACTGTCAAAGAAGCCCTGAAATACCCAAGTTGGGTACAAGCCATGCAAAATGAACTAGAAAAATTTGACTAAAACAAAGTCATGACTTTAGTCAAATGTCCAAAAGATGTTCTTGTCATTGGCATGAAGTGAGTCTTCAAGAAAAAAACTGATGAAAATGAAATAGTCATTAAGAACAAAGCTAGACTTGTTGCAAAAGGTTACAACCAACAAGAAGGAATTGACTATGCAAAACATTTTCTCATGTTGCTAGAATGGAAACCATCAGGATCTTCCTTGCCTATGCAATATACATGAACTTTAAGGTATATCAAATGGATGTCCAAAGTGCATTCCTGAATGATAAACTTAAGGAAGAAGTTTACGTTCAACAACCTCCTGGATTTGAATTTGAAAGCTTGACAAAGCCCTCTATGGCCTAAAACAAGCTTCAAGAGCATGGTATGAAACTCTCTCAGCCTTTCTTATTAAAAGCAAATTTGTCAGAGGAAGAATTGACAATACCTTGATCACTTATAGAACCAAAGGTGATGGGTGAATTTAAAACTGATGAAAAAGAAATTTAAAATGAGTATGATGGGTGAATTAACTTACTTTTTTGGACTCCAAATCAAATAAACTGATAAGGGAACCACTATTTTTCAAGAGAAATACACCAGAAATCTACTTAAGAAATATGAGATTTCTTATTTCTCTTTAGTGAAAATACCCATGGTTCCTCCAAACAACCTAGGCCCTGATCTTGCAAGGAAATCAGTGAATGAAACATTATTCAGAGGAGTAATAGGGTCACTGATGTACCTAACTGCCTCAAGACCTGACATTCTATTTGTAGTCTGCCTGTGTGCAAGATACCAGACTGATCCAAGAGAGTTACTCCTTGCTGCACCCAAAAGAATCCTCAAGTACCTAAAAGGTACTCCAAACCTTGGGCTCTACTATCCCAATTATTCAGGTTTTGACCTCAAAGGATATTCAGAATCAGACTATGCAGGCTGCAACATGGACAAAAAAAGCACATCAGGCTCATGTCAATTTCTTGGAAGCAAACTAGTCCATTGGAGCACCAAGAAGCAATTATCAGTAGCTATGTCCTTAGCTGAAGCTGAATATGTAGCTGCTACTAGTTGTTGTGAAAATATGAAAACTCAACTCAGTGACTATGACATCCATTACAAGATGGTTCCCATCTTTCCTGATAACACAAGTGCAATTGCCATCTCTAACAACCCAATGCTCCACCAAGGAACCAAACACATTGATATTAGGTATCACTTCATCAAGGACCACATTATGAAAGGTGATATTGAGTTACACTTCATCCCCACTGAATATCAACTAGCTAATATTTTCACAAAACCTTTAGATGAACCCACTTTTACAAGACTGAAAGCAGAATTGGGAATGTTGGATATTAATGATTAGGCCACTGATTGGATATTAATGATTAGGCCACTATTTATATAATGTTCCCTGAACAAAACATCTCTTAGTGAGTTACCTACACAATAACATCTCTTATTGAATAACTGATCCAAAACAACTCACACTGAATGAAATCTCATTGAGGGGCTCATGACACTGATAAAATACATTTAATGAAAAACTAAATGCTCTAAGTATTTGGTTACTAAATTTACTAGGTTGGTAACTAAACATATTAAATAAAGGAATATATGTTCTTACTGCCTTACTGGCATCTATGTCATGCGCCCCACATAATCCCTCAAAAACCACTTGGCATTAAATTCCCTCACTCACAAATAATATCTTTTGATTTTTTATGTGGTGACATCATTCCTGCAAAAGAGTCATTTGCGGAACCGCGCAACTATTCACCTCAAAAGTCGCAAAAAACGCGGGTAAATGGAGTGGTGGCATTAAATGCTGATATCAAAAGTTTTCAAAACCAATAAAAAAATCTATTTGATATTACCACATCAACCCTCTATCACCACTCTATAAATACCCACTTCAAAAACACAAAAAACACACACAAAAATATTTAGCAAACACTCTGCTCAAATTTTGTCTCAAAGCAAATTTGTATGTATTCCTCATCTTCTAGTAAAATATTCATACTTTCTTGCTATATACGTGTGAAAACAAATTAGTTTCTTAATCAAATCATGATTCATACCAAGATATATCTGTTTGATAACATATCACTTATTTCACGACAACGATCAAAGTTGGAACTAACTTGTGACCATCGAGTGTTGTGATATTCTACCATAATTTTTTTTTTCTTTTCAAAAGTATAAAAAATGGCAGAAAAACAAGGAATTGTGTATACTCCTCAATGGACAGATATGACTCTTGAAAGTGTGACCTTTCAAACCAATAATGTTTCAGAAACCTTTAACTATCCCCAAAATGTCCCAGCATACAAATCCATAATGAAGTTTTTGTAAAATTGTTTTCTTAAATCAACTTTTAAAAAATGTCCTTCAATGGTCTATCAAAACTACCTCATGGAGTTTTGGTGCAATGCCATAGCCTTTGACCCATATTCACCCTTTGATGAGTCTGAGCAACGCCCACTTAGAGAATATCTCATCAAATTACAAAACATTTGCTCATCCACTGGCCTGGCTTATAAAATGGGAAATTATGTTGATCACCCAGCCCCTGAGGATGTTAAAACTAAACTTTTTTACAATTTTTTTAAAAACAAAACTACTTGGAAAAATCCCCTGTCACTAAGAACTCTTTTCCTGTGGTTTGGAGGATCTTATTCACTTTTTTGATTCAGGTCCTCGGCGGGAACTACTCATCTACTGAACAGATCAATTCTATTCAGCAGATGATTGCATATTGTCTCATGACAGGGACTGAGGTCGACATTAGAGAGATCATTTACAGTGATCTCGTGACCAAGATACTGAGTAAAAATAGGGTAAATTATGTATCTTACCCTAGATTTATCTCATGTGCTTTACAAGAGTTACTGTGTTGCAACTACATGCAGGATGCACAATTTGGATATCTTCCCGTCATTCAGATTCCTTCAAATTTTACAAAGGACCCATATAAAGTCCTAACTATTGAATTGTTGGCCTATATGACTGTTTTAAGCAGTCATAAGGACTCAGTGTCTCCACCTCTTTCTCCAAAAAATAACAAGAGAGTGAAGTCTCAGACTGTGACCACCCAGTCATAGGGCCCAAGCCCATCTGAAAAGGTGTACTTAAGCACCGGGTCTCTGACTTCGAGATCACGTAATTAAAGGTAAGGTCTATGAATTAGTATGAACCTAACTAAAAAGGATTGGGATGGGTAACCTGTGTTTAGACACTTTTTATTACAAATGATTTGTTTTAAAACCTTAACAAATCGTAGCATGAATTCATGCATTATTCATACATAAAACGACTTTCTTGAAGAAAACTGTTTAGTTACTCGATATAAAAATAAAAGACTTGCGACTGATGAGTCTGAAAAAAGTCTTACTCTATGTATATTCATAGGCTAATGCGTCGTCCATGTGTCTGTCCATTTTCTCTGCAGATAGTTGATGCCCTAGCTCGGTATCTGTGGGTAGATAGCTAACATGGGAGAGGTGGTTCTTGAGTTCATTGGTCGTATGCCCTAGCAGAGATCAATGAATTACGAAGCCACTAGCGCTTATGGTGGAGTCTATTGGCATTCCGCCATAGCGGACCCTAGGCTGCAAGAAGAGACTAAAAATGCCCGACTAGTATCGATGTCTCGATCCTAGCAGTTGTTCAGAAGATAATTGGTTCTAAAAAAAATCTACCTAAAGACTATTACAAGGTAGTTCACGCCCTAGCCTGGTACCTTGTAATGGGATTTTAGGATCCTAGTGTGATGGTGAAATGATAGGGTTTAGTAGCCATTATGACAAAATGATGGAATTCACTATTTGTCTTTATTTATAACTGTAGATGCATGATATAACGACACTCTTTTGTTCTTTTATTAAATGCTCAATAATACTATTTTTCTTGATTGGTAATGTTAGGTTTACGTGTAATCAATATTAAAGTGTCGCTGATTAGTTAATATAATAGGTTGTGAGTTAAATAGGCTTATATGTTTCTTATTAAGATAAGGCCTATGTAGTAAGCCCATGGGCCTTGATGTGTTATCTAGAAACATCCAAAGGAGGCGTTTCCCTAGCAAGATCTTCTATATAAACAATGTAAACCCTCATATGAGGGTGTTGGTTCATTTATTCAAGTTACTCTTTTCCATTCATAAGCATAATATTTCTCTTCCACCTCTCTCTCTCTCTCTCTCTCTCTCTAACTTTCTCTCATCAAAGATAAGCTTGTGTATGTCAATATGGTGACCTAACAAGTGGTATCAATCGCCTAAAGATAGTTGTTTTGTGTGTTTGAGTTGTACGTTTCATCTAGTTCAAACAATTTCGATTTTGGTTTTATTTCGTGACTAAAACTTTGATTCTTGCACTTATTATTGAAGCTTGAAAAGTTTTAAGGACCTAATAGTGTTTAAAAGCTTAGTTGATAGTAGAAAGTTTCGTAATATTTAGTTTTAATATCATTTTTACATGGTTTAAGTTTACATACAAGCTTTCAAACTTCCTCAAATTTCATTAGAAACATAAAAGCTTTATACTTTATTGTACTTTAAGTGTTTTTAAAGGTTTTTGATCGGAAGAAACCGTTTAAAATATTATATTTAGTTGAAAAAACGTGTTTTAAACTTTCTGACCTCTTATCGAATTTTCCTTAAGGGTTTATCGAATTTGTAAAGTTAAGGTTTATCGAACTTGGAACCAAGGGTTTATCGAATTTACATTCAAGGGTTCATAGAATTCACTTATCGAACTTCATCAACGGACACTTTCTTCACGATTCAAAGATTACTCAGTACTTTTGTTGCTTTGATAAGCCTATGGAATACTTCAACAAAGGGGAAATCTTCTAGCTTGGATAAGTTAGATAGATACTACTGAAATTCAAATTCTATCTAATTTGCAATTTGTTATCGAATTTTCAATTTGTTATCGAATTTGGATAAAGTTATCGAATTTGGACCAAAGTTATCGAATTTGCTCCACAAATAAAAACCAAATCAAAACATCAATACAACACACTTCTCAATTGTCTACAAGATCCATAACTATATAAGTCAAATCAACAATCATATCTCAACCACCGTATTTCAAATATTTTCCTCAACAATACCCTCAGCAACAGCAACATCCTCAATAACAACAATACCCATAACAACAACAATACCATCAGCAAATGCAGTACCCTCAACAACAATTTCCTATGCAACAATTTCCTACACAAAAAAACAACCACATTGGTTTGCTCAAATGTGCGAAGCTATCAGTAGTCAACAATCAATACATGAAGCTGGATCAACCACCACAAATGATCACACCAGGAAATTATTTACAATGGGCTAGCCGATACTTAAGGTTCATGGAACTCAGGAAACCTCATGGAAAATATCTAAAGAAAGTGATACTTGAAGGACCTTTCGAAATGCCTACTATAACGGTTCCAAGATATCCAACTGCTGTTCCACCAAGACCCGACACTGTTACGTTCCTTCCAGAAAATTAACTTACTGTAGACCAAATACTTTACCATGAGACAGACGAAATTGAAATGCATCTTATTCTTCTTTTTATACCAAATCCAATTTACTGAAGTGTTGATTCTCAAACAACAGCAAGGGCTATGTGGGAACATGTACACCTCCTGATGGATGGCACTGAGCTAAACCAAATTGACATGGAATCTAAATTGTATCACGCGTTTGATATGTTCACTATTGAACCAGGGGAGTCTTTAGAATCATACTATCATTGTTTTACAAACATAGTTAATGATTGGGAAAGAAACAACATTCACTTACCAAAGATTGCTATTAACACAAAGTTTCTAAACTCATTGGGTGCCTATTGGCAAAAATATGTAACCTTTGTTCGTCAGGTCAAGAACATTCACGATGTGAAATATGGGTTGTTTTTTGATTATCTGAAGCACCATTAAGCTGAGTTGAAAAAGATCGACTTATCCGTGGAATGCTTCAACCTCCCACTCCTCAGAATTCATTAGCACTCATGGCTCAATCTTATCCATTTCCATATCCATAAACCAATCATGCATTTGTTCAATAGCAACACAACTTTACCTACCCTCAACAATCACCTAGAAACCAAATCGTTTCATATGATTCCCAACAACAATCAACCACTAGTTAAGTTGTCCCATACGAAAACACAGACATAGTGTACTATGCACAAGAAACCGATGAAAATGATGAGGCATTCATAGCATTGGATCGAGGATTTGTATTCATTGCTAGGGCTTTCAGCAAATTTGCTAATCAGTAAAACAATCGTCTCCGAAACTCATCAAATACACGGAATTAAGTTGTAGTACAAGGTAGACGAGTTGAAGTGCAAAGTCGAACATATGTACGACAAGGATTTACTTAGGGATATACTGGAAATTTTGGGTATGGACAAGTGATTACAAGAACTACTGGAAATGTGAACAATGCAGGGCTCCTCAGAGATGGGTTGAGATTGTTGAAACAGGGAATGCACAAACTGGAAAGGCCGTCATCAAATGCTATAACTGTAAATGCATGGGTCATTGGCTAATGGTTTTCCGCAACCAAGAAAACAAGGCAGTGAATATCACAAGTCATACCTACTCTTAGCACTCAAAGATAAAGCAGGTGGTACTCTTTCAGACAAAGACCACAGTTTTGTGGCTAATGCTGAATCAGATAACGACATGGAAGATTTTGGAAGCTAATGTAGCAGTTGTCTTAATGGCTAATATGCAGAAATTTCACATGAGTGACACGGGCCCAATCTATGATACTGAAGTCCTGTCTCATGTACCTGATCCAAATACATTTCTCATACATGAAATTGTATCTCCATCTACATCTGCACATAACAAGGAGCAATATGTTCAAAAAGATTCATTGGTATCTCCTCAAGAAGATGATCAAATTAACCCAATCGTTACATTTGATGATATAATTGAAGAATATGCCAATGATCAAATTGAAAAAATTGAAACTTCAAATGATCCAGATCCAGAACTTATGGACTTAGTCATGACCACCCAATCTCAAATTAGAAAAATGCTATAGTACCCAAAAAGCGAAGATTGCATCATTAATAAAGGAGCTTGAGAGCTATAAAACACAACTCATCAATTTTGAAAATCAAACTAAACGAGAACACAGTTTTGAAGTAGGATTTCAAAAATCATATTTCAAAGAAAAAGACTTCCAACATCAAATGCGAAAATTGATCGTTTCTAACAATGATTTGGTTTCAAAAATTGAAAAATTAAAATTCGAACTTAGACAACAAGTTGAACATCTCACAACTGAACTTTCAAAAACAAATTTAGAGATGTCAAATTTTCAAGCAAATTTTTACGAATACAAGAAAAAGTCTAGGAGATGAATTGATTCTCACCTTGATGAAATTGTCAAATTGGAAGAGAAATTAAAAGATTTTAGGAACGTTGTTTAACAAACTGGTGATTCAGTTAATAAAATACAAATTTTGAGTTTAAAACCAAATTTCGTTGGCTCAAAAAGTTTTGCTCTTGGTTACATTAATCCACTTTTTCTCCACATAGCTCTCAAAGAAAATCCAAAGTTGTATAGTGCTGAATGTTTGGAAGATCCAAATTTTGTACGTGTTATTATGTATGATTGTGAGGAAGAATGGGAACAGGAAGATGAGAGTTGATTAAAAATGAGAAAAAAAGAATTTGATAAACCATTTGATTATTCAAAATTACCTGTCTTCATGAACACTTTGTTCCTCAAAGAGAAAAATCAGAACAACCATGATATGTTTCGGAAATTCATGAATCGTCTTTCAATTTTGGTCTTATTAAACCAGTTGCACAGGTTAATGGCCCTTTACTGTCTTCTTGCGAAAGTAATTCGTTACCAAACCTTCCTAACAGTTGTCTAGTACTTCGGTATTTTGATACGTTTATGGAGGACATTAAACGTTCAGAACAAGCAATTGAACGTAATTATAATATCATAATTTCCACTTTTTGCTTACGCAAGAGAACAAAGACAAATTTCTCAAACATAATTTTTACCTCATGTCAAACATTTATGTCTCTGTGCAACCCATTGGGAACGGGAACTACAAAATGAAGTAACATACATGATGAACACTTTCAATGCTACTGAAAACTCGATTTCAAACAACAAAAGAAAAAAACAAAATTTTTCGTAATTATGTTAATCAACTCTTGGAAGATGTTCTTTGTTCTAATATTATATATGTGTTTATGTATTCTACTTATTCTTCCTGTGATAGTGTGACTATTGCTGAAACTCAAAAGTTAAAAGAGGAAAATGAAATGGTGAAACAAGAGATTGAGTTTTTAAAAGAGAAAAATGAGATAATGTTTAGTCAAAATGATGATGTTCAATGTAAACCGTCGAACAAAAATTCTGAACTCAAAATACGTCTTCATTGGTGTCAAGCTCAGTGTCTTGATTTTGATCTAGCTTCACAAAATAAACAAGATCAGTCTTCTGAAAACACTTTGAAGCCAAAACATGAACAACTGTATGATGAAAACGCGTCACTGAAATGTCAAAATTTCATATACGAACAAGAGATTGAGCATTTATGAAAGAACAAAACAATTGAGGTACAAAATGCTATGATATTAAATCACAAGTACCTTGATTGTTTTTCAAATTGGTTTTCATTTGGTTTCAAGGCGTAAAGAACTATACCACAAGACCGACCATTTTACTTTACGTATTGGAGTTATAAGGATGGTAAGGTTAGGTATTAGTTCCCACGATCCCGCTAGAGCCGGAGGGATCTACCAATGGACAATCCACTAGATAGTGTAGAAGTCCTTAGGTATGATGAAAAAAAGGAGAAAAGTGAGAATAAGGGAATAGTGTCGACTGAGATAGAGCTAGGAATGGAACAAACCCAACAAGGTTCTAGTAATGAAATCTCGGTAAGCACTGAAGGGGTTGAAGAATGAAAAATAAATGAAACATGAAAAGGGTGAAAATAAATAGCCTTCTAATAATTCAACCTTAGGGAAAAAACCGGGTTCAATACATATGCTACTAGTGGTTACTAAGGTAACGCCGGTATTGAAGACAAGACGTCATGGACCCAGTAACGCACTGCACTAAACTTCCCAGCTACTCAAGTTCTCTTAAAAGGACTTGTTTCATTCTCAAGGGGAACCAACATAATCTATCGACCTTCTCTTAGAGATGGTTGATATTGAAGAATGAGACCTTCTCCCTAGTCTCCGCTCAGGAAACCAAAATGCACTATTAAGTCTAGAGCCAAGAGATCATCCACAAAATCTCATTAGGACACACAATTCATGAAGACTTGCTGTTTCACACAATGTGGAAAGTAAGAATATATATTGAGGGTCCTACGCATTATCCTCGTTGTATTGCCAGAACATCCGAGTGATATGTAAAGTATTCACGATGAAGATGGAAATCCTTCTAGAGCCAACATCAAACAAGCTCTTGGTGGGTGACATTTGAGATATTTTCAAAAGATCAAGCTTGTGACAACTGGATATAAACGATGGGGCGATTCACTCTTGAATCAACCTTGGTCCTGGAAATGGATTGACGGATACTTTTGAAAAACCATTAGATGTGCTCTACAATTCTTTTCTCCTAACACATCAATTGCGCTGATTTCTCAAATAAAAGTATTTATGATTGAAAATGGATCTTTCTCATAAAACTTTCATTGTATTGCAAAATTCTTTATCTTAAGCAATACAAGATTGTTTTTCAAATCAATTTTTCATCAATCAGTGAATCTCAATTCGCTAGTTCACTCATTCCGTGTTGTCTACTTTGTGACGCTCCGGTTTGAGAACGGCTAGATCATGCTGCGAAATCCTATCAAGGAGATTCTTAGAATTCTACGTGATCACAGGCAATATTTATACTGATCAACGGGGAACCGTGGTTCTTGCAACCCTATTCAACGAAAGTGAACAAAGACACTTTCGTGTGTTTTATTGCCAAATGTTGTTTGTAGGAACATCTGACGGATGCAGCTGATCAAAGTTGAGAAGTCAGTCCATAACCGCGTGCTCATACCTCAAGCTCATAATCAAAGAAATCATGATAAGTTCGCCTATATGCTCTGATACTCTGATACCATCAAGCTATGCTTCCGCAACTCTGATGCAAAATATCATGATCCAACAAAGTGTGAGTATGTCGGTTCAGAAGTCACAAAATATCACATGAAGGCGATACAACAAAGGATGAGTTAGAGATTTACTGTGGCTGATGATCTCAAAGAAAGCTCAAAGATCATCAAGTCGTGGATCAGTTAAAGACCTCCACTGAAAGTACAAAGCATGCGGACTTTGAAGAATCAAAGATTACAAGCTACAAATCAAAGAACGTATAATAGAATGCTAGAACTCAAATGTAATATCCAGTTGTAATTGAGGTGACCTCCCTTAGGGGGATATTGTTAGGATTTAGTAAATCCGTAAGTTAAAGACTCGGTCACCTTAAGTATGTGTAAGCATTAGAAAGCTCGTAGTATTAGTAGTTTAGTTAATACAAGTAGTTAGTTAAGTAACACCGTGGAGGACGGACGGGTCTTTACCCCACTGTATACCTGATCCACAGCCCGTAGGTGGCGTTTATTGTAAAAACTAAAAATACCTTCTACCTCCCAAGGTAGAAGGTTGGAGCTTCATAATATTACATTACTTTCTCTCAATAGAAGTTCCCATTCTCTCCATCTTTCTCTCTCTAGACTCAAACATATTCGAACCTTGATCATTGTGTTATTATGTTTATGATAACCAATATGTTACAACCAAGCTAAGGAATGACATCTTGATGTTCCAACAACGTCAAGGCGAAACTCTCTACGAGGCGTGGACTCGATTCAAGGACTTGATCCATAAAGTCCCTCATCACGACATTGATCTTTGGCTTTAATCCAAATCTTTTACGATCATGTCAATCTCTCAACTAGGCAAACCATCGACCAAGCGGTCGGTGGTAAGCTTAGTGAACTTACCACGGAAGAGTCATGGGGTACAATAGAGGACCTTGCCCTCTATGAAAATGAATGTTGTAATGACCCCCGCGAGTTGCCCAAAACCGCCAAGGCAATCTCCTTGCCTCCCATTGACTCACCAACTTCCAATCGTAGGATGCTCGAACTTGAAGATCAAGTCAAAATCATGATGAGCTCCTACGAAGCTCCAAAGCCTTCACACCAAGTGAACAAAATCACTCTACCTTTTGAATTATGTAGTGGTCCCCATGACACTCGTGATTGCACAAAACTCCCCGAACAAGCTTTTGCAGACTATGCCTCCATGCGTACCGACAGAGCGGGAGAGAAGTGGTACACTATCAAGCCCGAGCAAAACAACCTAGGAAATTCCTACAACCCCTCGTGGAGGAATCACCCTAACCTTAGGTGGAGTTAAAACTCAAACCCGCCCCAAAACAACTCATCTAGTCCACCTAATAGGTCGCAACCAAACCATACCTCCTACAACAACCCTCCAAACACCGGAACTTCCACTAGTCTTGAGGGAATGGTGTCCAAATTCATGTCATCTCAAGAAGCTCGATTGACTAATATTGAATCCAATTTCAAGCAACGACAAAGCGAGATGACAAACAAGCTTGACACCCTCTTAAAATCCTTCAATGACCGAGATGTAGGAGCACTCCCAAGTGACACAATCAAGAACCCAAAAGTGAATTCGATTTCATCGACTACATGTTCTTGCTCACCAAGGGAGAGTGCATATCCATGCCCCTTGCACCCACAAGTCCATTCGGTCAACGCCATCAACACGTGTTTCAAATAAACCATTTCAAAAGATGAACAACCCAAGTTGACAGTCCATCCAACTCTTGAAACACCAACCGATCATGAACCCAAATCTACTCTAGAGGAGGAGTTTAAGGAGCTTTACCAAGAAAAACCGGTTCTTGAAGTCTTGCACCTTACTATAATGCTTTGAAAGATAAATATGAGCAATAACTAAAACTAGGAGAACGTGGGTCCGCATTTGTGCAAAACAAATTACCTAAGAAGTTAGATGATCCCGGGCTATTCATTCTTCCATGCAGCATCAGGAATTCCAAAGCTTTCGACACATTAGCCGATCTAGGGTCAAGCATCAACCTTCTTCCGCTGTCCCTCCATAAAAGCCTTAACCTAGGTAAAATAGAACCAACGGAAACACTCTTAGGTTTAGCGGACGGTAGTATTGCATATCCAGTAGTAATAATGAAGGACATGGTAGTACACGTAGGTTGATTAACTCTTTTGACGGATTTCCATGTGCTAGACATGAATAAGGACACGACATGCCCATTGTTAGTTGGAAGAGGATTCTTAGCTACCGCTAGTGCCATAAATGATTGTAAGATGTCTAAGATAGTGGTAGGAGAAGGGAGTGCTAGGTCAATTTACGATGTCAAGAAGCATTCCTACTACAATGAGGATGAATAAATACCTTATGAGATCATGTTGGATAGGAGACCATCTAGATATGGACCTTAGACCAATAGAGACTTTGTAGGGCCTCAACGACCTTTCTATCTAGAAGAGACCTACGTGAGTAACTCAACTTTTCATGAACAACAATTGGCTAGGGACATTGAAGTGAACCCATTCGAGGATACTTTAGTGTTTAGGAAGATGACCGAATTCTTAGGAACCTTGCCCGTTAATCTTTGCATGAATTGGTGGAAAGTTGAGAGTAAGAAGCCTAAGTATAATTGGAGTTGGGATAGACCACCTATTGATGGGAATGGAGAGTGGCACATTAGGATGACAATCTATGATCCCAATGGTGAGAAGTTTGAAAAGACATATCGAACTAAGCGTACTAAGAGAAAATTAAAAGATAAGTTTGATCCCACCGATATTCTTGATGATAAAATTTTTTACCTAGGTAGGTAGGGCCACGACTTCGAGTCTAGCTACAAGACTCATAAATAAAGCAAAGCGCTTCGTGGGAGGCAACCCATGCTTAATTGTTTTCTTGTTTTGTTTTTCAATTTGTGTGTTTATATATCTTTTTCATTATTATTTATTCTCATGTTAGACTTTGTGAAAATGCTTTATTTTGTTTTTAACCTCGTCTTAATTACATATAAAGGTATTTTACAAAAAGATAAGTGTAGGGAAGATCAAATATGTTTTTAAGAACATGAACATGAGATTAACGATAATTGAAATTGATATATTTGTGTGATTGTTAGAGTCAAATGCTTGTATCGAGTCATAATGAATGTTTTGCAGAAAATTTTCCAGGTTTTAATGAGGTATTTTTTCCATAATTTTCCAGAAAAACGCAGCAGACCATTTTTTGTCAGGAGAACCTGACGGCGTCAGGATTAACAACTGACGACGTCAGGAAATGTAGAAACAAAATAACAGTTTCGTTTCTGTGTAATTTGTAATTTTTGGAAATTCCCAATTCTTAATTTTCTAGAAAAACTGCAAACATCCATTCCACAAGCATTATATCTTACTTGTTTTCTAGTGTAGTTATGTGTCATATATAGTTTTACCGCCGATTTTACGCGAAGGTTTCGTTTGTTTTCTTATAAGTATGCATGTTATATTAGACAAGAATAAGAAACACATATTGGAAGAAGCTTATTACTTATTCATTCTTTTTTGGAGGAGGATTTAACCGAAACTTCACATATATCCTACCGAGCTAATCAGGGGAGTATTAGTTTCTTTCTCTTTTACTTACATTCCTTTATCATAACTTTGATACTTTCGGGGAACATTGGGGACAATGTTCAGTTTAAGTGTAGGGAGGGAGAATAAAAAGGGAACTTAAGAACTATTCACTCACTTGATTATTTGTCTTGTCCTTGGTAATTTGTGTAATAAACCATAAGAAATATTTGTTAGGAATTTTAGCACCAAACTTTAAAAAAAAATTATGGCATTTACAAGCTAAAATTTAGTCTTAATAAAGCGTCTCATGGATAGGAATTATATGACTAGCACAAAAACCGTTTACCACTCAAATTACACCTCAAAATGTGAGGTTCGCCCCTAGATCTTTAGGAATAAAATCATTCATCTTTAATGCTTATTGTGTGTACTGGTAGTATAATAGATTCTAGAACTTTTTATGTGATGCTTTCCGAGATCGCTAGCGAGACTACACTTGTGTATTTAGGATTAACTAAATGATAAGAGGAATTAGGATAACCCTTATCTTAAACTTGTATTATAATCACCTCTTTCACATTGGTTGAGTAATTACCCCACACCCTTGCGATGTACTCATCTTTAGTACACGATACCCCTAGTTAACCCCTCAGAGCCTATCCTTTACGCGATTCTCGTGATGTTTCGGTTTTCCGAAATATCAATGAAGAGCATTGTTTATAATCCACCCCCAAATGTACACCCAAATCGCCTTAGCCTACCTTGTATGCACTCATCTTTAGTGTATTATTGTTATCACTACTAAACCTTTAGTTTAATTATCTAGTTACTTACATGGTTAAAGTAATATTTTATGGAGTAACGGGAAAGAACGATAAATTCAAATTCCCTTTGTCTACGTAATTAAATACTCCAAGAGTTTTGATCTTTTCAAATCGGGTCAATTAGTGTTAGTGAAATAAAAACTTAAGTGTAGGGATGCTCCTATAAATCCCTTATATTTTGATGTTATCATAGAGGATGGTAGAGTAAAAAGGTATTGAAAAAAAAAGGGAGAAAAACATACGGGCTTCCATCCTACATCTATCTTTATGTTTATGTTTTTTAGTTTATATTTATGTTTTGTTACAAGTTATCTAGTGTTAGTGAGTTGAGTCTTGGCTTAGCAACGCCACGCTTAACATGCTTGTAAATAAGATTTTTGACTTGTAACCACTAAAATATCCCCTATCCAGCAAAACTCTTTACTTCCCTACCATAAGCCTAACGTTACAACCTTTGTTAAGACATCTTAGATAGTTATTACTATGTGCTTACGCCAAAGCGGTGGAGGTTTGATCTATTCTCAAGCTTATGGTAATCTATGTACTATGGCAGGTAATCAGTGTTTATCTTTCATTTCCATCCATATTATATTTCATATAAACCCGAGAGATGAGAGAATCCAAACACCAATTGTGAGATGTTAGTGTATAATTTTCGTGCTTGTTATGACTATTATGGCGCTTGTACTTGTTGTAAACTATTTTAAACCAATGCTTCATGCCCCCTAACTTATAAATTGATTGGCCAAAAGCACATTTGCTTGAGGACAAGCAAATTCCAAGTGTAGAGGTATTTGATAAGGATTTAAAACATACTTTTTTAGGGGGTTATTTCATCCCTAAATCGACACATTTTATTTTCGTTACTACTTAAAATCATTTATTTTCACATTTTAGGTCTTTTGGAAGCAAAATGCTGGAATGAAGCATATTTGAACGAAAAGGAGTGAAAACATGAAGAAAATGGCAAAGTCAAGATCAAAGGCACTCCAGCACACCTGACGGCGTCCCAACTAAAGGGCGATGTCGTCCCTCTATAAAAGACTTGATCAAAAGTGCACGCGACGGCTCAGCGGAATTTCTGGTCCTAAAGCTTGACGGCGTCACGCCTAAACTCTGGAAGGCGTCACTCACAAATTTCACACCAGACGCCCAAGAACCAAGATTTAGACGACGTCCCTATTGAAGACTGACGGCGTCACACATCTCAACTGATGTCGTCCCAACGATGACTTGGCCCAAATGAAACCCTAATGATGGTGACCTGACGTCGTCACTAGCAAAAGGTGACGCCGTCGCGATTGTAAATCTATATATAAAATTTGATTTTTCTGTATTTTGAGAGGTAGAAATTTAGAGAGCAAACCCTAATACAGTTGTAGTTCGACTTGGACAGTAGTCTAGGGTCTCATACCCTATTATACATAACAAGATAAGTTTGTTTATCCAATTTATCATTATGTCTACCCTATGTTCAATTGTATGTGTGTATGTTTGCTTGTTTAACATGTCTAGCTAAATTAATCTTGTGTTTTCTTAGATCTATGAAACCTAGTTTTAATTTGTTAATACAAATAAGCCGTAAAAATGTTTATTTATATTTTACGATCTTCTAATGTTTTGTCGATAACAAACGTAAAATCATTTTAACGAAACAAATAAAATACGTAAATGGTTTGAACTAATAGTTTCTAACATATTCACATTTTCACATAAAACACTAAAAAAAGTATAAGTGATTTTATGATTTAATATTACATATGTACAACAACTAGTGTTTACATATTTGGGTAAAATATACACATAACTAGTATGTAGTATATTGGGTAATATAAATGGGTAGACTCTTAAGTATCATAACCCATTGGGCAAATACATTGAATGTAGTTGGGTACAACCCAAAGCCCATGACCCATGGAGCTTGACCCATAACCCATTGCATGACATCATGCTTATATCATATATGGATAATATCCATAACCCATGGTATTGACCCATACCCATGTGACTAGGTGCATTGCACTCAAGAGATACATTGTATCTAGCTAAAGACCCATGGATCAACCCATGACCCATAACCAATAATACCCATGGGTAAAGAGGAGCGTCCCACGGATCCCTAGCTTTATGCTAGACGGATCCCTTGTGGAAGGGATCCGGGGAATAGTAGAATTTTTCCTCTGTAAATAGTGAGCCATTTCTTCATTGTTGCTCACCCCTTTCTAACATACTTTCCCCTAAAGTTAAAAACTCTCTAACCTCAGATCCAAGATATCTATGTTTGTAGTTTTGTTTTTGTGTGATCTTCTAGGTTCCTCTTAAAGGCGAGATCACCACCTTTGAAGTCGAGCAAGCTCAAGTCCATGAGTTGACATGCTTCCTCATCATCAAGACTACTGAAGTCTTCTTGTTGATGATTGTTTTTCTTTTACTAAGAAGTGTTGAAGACATTTGTGAAAGGTGTCTCAAGTGTCAAGACGAAGATATTAGTGAAGGGTATCTATCGTCCATATCATAAGCACTTGTGGTAGGTGCTTAGAAGTCTAGACTAGAAGCATTATTGAAGGGTGCTTAGAAGTCAAGACACAAGACATTAGTGAAGGGTGTCTTGAAGATCTAGTTAAAGGCATTAGTGAAAGGTGCCTTAGATGTACATTCGATATGGTGTGTTTCGATGTACAAGATAGATTAGTACTAGATCCAAGGATATTGATATCCTTGATGATGTTGTAAAAAAGGAGTTGATCTCCTTTGGGATTAGTCGTTGGTGTAGTGTTGGGTAGTAGTTCCTCCATTGCAATGGAACTAGGTGCTTAGCCTAGTACCTAATAAAGGGTAGGTGGCGTTGTGTAGGTGTGGTTCACCTTGGTGTGAAAGAACTAGGTACTTAGCCTAGTACCTGATAAAGGGTAGGAGACGTTGTGTAGGTGTGGTTCACCTTGGAGTGAAAGAAACCGGTGGTTAGCCTATCACCGGAAAAAGGGTAGGCGACGTTGTGAAGGCTTCTCTGCCATAAGGAGATTGGTGTAGTGATTACGAACTCTCGAGTAGGTGACTCGGGGAGTGGAGTAGGGCAAGGAGTCCTTGTAGCCGAACCACTATAAATACTCGCGTTGTGGTTTTGTGCTTCTTACTCTTATCTTTTCATTGCATACCTTTATATGCTTGTTTATCAACATCCAACACACACATCCAAATAGATTGACATAATTTGATCTAAATAGATTAAAAGGAAGTTTTAATTGGCAAAACTATTCAACCCCCCCCCCCTTCTAGTTTTCCACAATTGGTACCAGAGCTTCGTTACCAAGTTTCTTAAAGTATATTGTACTTTAAAAACTTGATACGATCCATGGTTAATTGAAAACTACAAAGAAAGTTTTTCATAAAAACAAACACCATGTCTTTTAAAACTATATGTTTGGATGTTGATTTGATAACAACATTTTTCTTATTCACTTTTTTACTTAATTGCACTAATCCTCTTTGTCATGTTGATTAGTCAAAGCTCACATCTATCAAGCCATAGGATTTGCTTGATAATAAAGATTACCTTCCCTAAGAAGGTATCTTAAGCATAAAGGAGCTGGAATTGTCTTTTGACATTTGCTGTGTCATTTGTAAAAACATTCCTAAGTGCATTTGAGGTATGACTTTCCACTTATCTCTAAATGATATTAGTTTAATAAATAAGTGTGATTACTTAGGCATTTATTTGAGTAGCTTTCGTGTATACACATGTTTTACATATAGCTTCATTAAGAAGCTTTTTCTCACATACGTGTCACTCTTTCGTCTAAAAATCATGGTTTATAAAACTTGTGTTTTGTCTCACTTAATCCAAAAATCATATCTTTCTAATAATAAAACAAAACACAAATCTCAAAAATTCCTCCTTCCCCATAAATAAACCCTCCGTCAATCACTCTATCAAATCCCCACTTTTTCAAATCTTCCAATTTCAAAACATTCCTCTCATTCAAAACTTCATCCTCCTCTCCATTTCATCTCAACCGAAACCAAGAAGAATCGTCTTCAACATGGTTTACATGGCCCTCGTGCTCATCGTCTTAACACTCATCGCACTTGTGTTCCCTATGATGAAGTTCACATACGGAGACATATACTTTGTGTTGTTAATCTACATTGGGGTTATATACCCAATCCTTTGTATCATCCTTAGCATTGAAATGAAATATTACTAATAATCTAGTTTATCTAGGTTATTGTCATAATGTGTTTATCATTTCTTTTTAATTTTTCCTGATACATTAGAAGTCATGTATGCATGCTAAAAGAAAAATGTAGGCTAAAACACTTATCTTGGTATAAAACTATGAGATCTAAAAACCTATGTTTTTCATCATAAAATCTGTTTCTGTAACTACAGATCCACGGATCCCGGCATATGTACTAGCCGGATCCCTTTTTGAAAGGAACCGTGGGAACCGTACTATTGGAGAACAGTTTTTTCATGCAAATTAAAAACCACTTTCCTTCTAAAAGTAATATTTCACTAGAATGTCAAAACCATAAGTGAGTTAAGTGTCATTGTTGTTAAAAACCATTGTTAATAAAAATCTAGTAAAAACGTTAGATAATCATAGGTTGACCACAAACATCACTTTCTATTAACTCATCTTTTCTATAGGTTTCACTATGTCGCACGTATATGAGTTTGATTTTTCACTCTCTAGCGTCTACACTCCCAACATCTCTCTTGAGCCCAACACACCTGGCAATCATGTCCGTGGGTTCAATAATCTCGAAACCCGTCACTTCCATGAAGGACGTATTGTAGACACCTCTCTACAATTCGAAGAAGGTATCAATACCTCCTTCTGAGATATAAGACTAGAATGTCTTCTCGAAATTAACGAGAAAATATGTCCAAGGTTTGTATTGGAATTCTTCCGTCAAGTCGAACTCGTTCGTAACGAGGATCGTTCTCTATCCCTTTGGTTTTGGATCAAAAACCAAAAGTTTGTTTTGACTCTTGGGCAATTTGCTCAAATTCTCCGAATTCCAAATCATGGACAATGTGCCTTCACCGAAGATTGGTCTCTTGATTCTCTCTTCAACTTTCGTGAAGAAAATAGTCCGTATTGTTCTCACATTCCTTCCCCGCAAGACTTAATTCGCATATTATGCAAACCCCATCACTCCAATCCAAACATCATCTACACGCAGGATATTCTAGAAGAGTACAAGCCCCTTGCACTCATCCTACGTGAAAATGTTTGGAGCCTTAGGGGAAATCGAGAAATCCTTCCCGCTTGTTGTGCTCACATAATGTATTGTTTGCTAACACAACAAACATACAATCTCGCTACTTCTTTGCAAGGCGAATTGTAAACCTTCAAGGCTCCAAGAATAAACTCATTCCCTATGGAATGTTCTTGACGCGCCTCTATCATAATGTCATGCATTTTCATCCTTAATATCAAAGTCCGTTGTACATACTTGTGAACAAGATGATGGAACCACTGAACATTTCCCTCATGAAGACGTTCTTCATTCCTGAATCCGCCAACACTCATCAACCATTTGATGATCCATCTAGCGAAAACACTCAAGGAACCTAGTAGTATTTCAAATAGGATCAATCCTCTTGTACTCGTGCTTTATCAATGTAATCCAATTTCCTTCATGAAATAAAACATCTTACATTTGATATCTTGGTGTTAGAATCCCTTTTAAACTAACCTTGGAATATAATGCATTGTCAAGATCATTGTATACCTTTAGTAAAGGTTCTGCTTAGCAGATGGACGGATCCCAAAGTTTGTGCTAGAAGGATCCCTACACTTAGGGAACCGTGGGATCCGACAAACAGAAAATGCAATTGCAAGCATTGTATTTCAAACATATCCTTAGAACACCTCACACTAAGCTAGACATAGTGTCTTAAGGAAAATTAAGTCCTTATCAAGTTAAGTAGATCCTTCCTACTCACACATAACTCACCTAGATCACACTCAAAGACGCTTGTAGATCTATCGTTTCACTTTAATCCATTACTCTTCCACTCTTAAGCTCACACATCATTTTTCACATGATCCCTCATATCTAAACGTTGGAAACCTTTTATAGCAAAATTGATCATAATCATCCTTACGTCAAAATTGGTCGAAATTGATCAAATTCTAGCTTTTCCATCTTAAGCCTTTAGGATATTCTCCAAAGCATTAATATAAGTCACTATCTGATCTCTAGGATCATTTAGCTTCAATTGACACTCTCATCTTTAGTGTCATCCTTGTTCATTCATTGGTACTCATGAAAGTTCCAATTTCTTCCATAAAAGGCAATCATTAGCTACATCACTCATTACCTTCAAGTACTTAAGCACCCCTTCATTTAAAACACTTAGGAGGACTTAAACACTCAATATGATATAGATCTTAGACCTTAGAAACATCATTTCTACTCTTTCATAGCTGCTGACAGCCGGATCCCTAGGATTAGCCTAGACGGATCCCTCTGAGGAGGGAACCGTGGGATCCGGATGACAGATTATGTCAACTCTTGCTAAAACAATCATTTCAATCTCATCTTTCTAACTCAAACACTCTATCTCATCTTAAATGAGTTCCTAGATCAGTACAAACTCTGAAGTTGACTCTTGTGCATGTTAATCATCACATTCCAATGAATTTTAATGGCTTAAGGCTTGAATGCACTTGCCAAATCTCTTACTTTATAAACCACATTGTTAGAACTTCCATAGTCATCACCTTCATCCTAATTTTCAGCACTTAAGAAACCCTTACAAACTTCTTGAAATCATCTCATCATGAGTAAAACTCCAAGTAGTAACTTATCCACCAAAGAACCACCCAAGAAAATTGCTCGTGTTGTACACGAAATCTCTTCAACCGAATCATCTCCGGTCAAGCCAACAAATGCAAGGATCTCCTCTCAACCAATCAAACCAATTCCTAAAAGGATAGTACCCACAAAACTACCTCTGCCAAACACCGCCATACCTCCTAGGCCAAACAATATCATCTCCACTAAACCATCACCATTGGTTCCTAGAGCTATTTCTTTTACATCTCCACTATCATCACCACACCTCTACAATTTAGAGAATTTGCCTCCTAGGCCGTCTCATCCTCCTCCGTCGACAACATTCTCCTCATTAGGAGGAATAATGGTACAAAATCAAGGTGTTGAGTCAACATTAGCTCCGGCTTCCTTTTCGCCGTTTCCATCATATAACCCCATTTGGATTATGAGAAATCATCAAAGTCAACCACCCGACCATATGGAAGTTGACACTTCTCTACCACCACCATCATTCTTGGTCGAGCCGTTCTCAAATGCGCCTCCACCAATCCCTCCGTCGTTTGAAGCTCCACAAGCCGCTTCACTTGATCCTTCGCATCAAGCCATTTCATTTCTTCAACCACCACTACCTAGCCATGACAAAGATTTTTATCATTGTCAACATGTTGAAAGTTTGATACATGAAGTAAGAGAAGACCAACGTTTCATGTTCTATCACCTCCTCGAACGTTTCGACGAGATTAAACCTAAACAAACTTGAGCTAGAAGATTTTAGTGGTGTCCTATTATCAAGCGTTAGTTGGTCTAGAAATTCCTAGTCATGTATCGTTTATTTTCTTAGTTTTTAGAGTCATGTATATCATAACTCTAGTTTTCTTAAATGAAATTACATGCTACTTGCTATATTTCTGAGTATATGATTTTGTTGTATAATACATATCTCACTTTGGTGATAACATTATTGGTTATACCACCATTTGCTGAATTTATTCATCAGCCAGACGGATCCCTACTAGGAGGGAACCGTGGGATCCGTGATACAGTAAACTATTTTTCTACTAACTTGGACCATATTTGCAGGAAATTGTGAATTATATTTGCTTTCTAACATTTGTTTTGTAGTTATTGAATTTACACTTGAAGACTTTGACACCCTAAAGCTAGGGGAGCTTTGTGTCAAAGCAATACATTGAAAATTACTTGCAATATTAGGATTACATTTCTTGACATCCCTTTGCATAATTGCAATCATCAAGGGGGAGCACATTCGTCACTTAGACGAAATCTTTTGCAAACTTAGTTGCAAACAAACTAGCTTAGTATTACTTTCTTGACGCCCTTACATAGGGATGGACTCGTCAAGGGGGAGTTAAGACGAGATCCTTTCCCGTTACTTGCTCTCTAATTCTTCTTTTCACACGTTTTTCTTAAAAACATTGCATTAGTTATCTTTCGAAGCTCTTTTTGTTTCGACAAAAAGGGGGAGAAGAAAGTAAAAACTACAAATTCAAACTTTTACGAATTTTAGCTTTTCCTTAAAATGATTTTATGTTTTGTTATCAACAAAAAGGGGGAGATTGTTAATACAAATAAGCCGTAAAAACGTTTATTTATATTTTACGATCTTCTAATGTTTTGTAGATAACAAACGTAAAATCATTTTAACGAAACAAATAAAATACGTAAATGGTTTGAAGTAATAGTTTCTAACATATTCACATTTTCACATAAAACACTAAAACAAGTATAAGTGATTTTATGATTTAATATTACATATTACAACAACTAGTGTTTACATATTTGGGTAAAATATACGCATAACTAGTAGGTAGTATATTGGGTAATATAAATGGGTAGAAACTTAAGTATCATAACCCATTGGGCAAATACATTGAATGTAGTTGGGTACAACCCAAAGCCCATGACCCATGGAGCTTGACCCATAACCCATTGCATGACATCATGCTTATATCATATATGGATAATATCCATAACCCATGGTATTGACCCATACCCATGTGACTAGGTGCATTGCACGCAAGAGATACATTGTATCTAGCTAAAGACCCATGGATCATCCCATGACCCATAACCAAAATACCCATGAGTAAAGAGGAGCGTCCCACGGATCCCTAGCTTTACACTAGACGGATCCCTTGTGGAAGGGATCCGTGGGATCCGGGGAACAGTAGTTTTTTTCTTCTATAAATAGTGAGCCATTTCTTCATTGTTGCTCACCCCTTTCTAACATACTTTCCCCTAGAGTTAAAAACTCTCTAACCTCAGATCCAAGAGATCTATGTTTGTAGTTTTGTTTTTGTGTGATCTTCTAGGTTCCTCTTAAAGGCGAGATCACCACATTTGAAGTCGCGCAAGCTCAAGTCCATGAGTTGCTATGCTTCCTCATCATCAAGACTACTGAAGTCTTCTTGTTGATGACTGTTTTTCTTTTACTAAAAAGTGTTGAAGACATTTGTGAAAGGTGTCTCAAGTGTCAAGACGAAGATATTAGTGAAGGGTATCTATCGTCCATATCATAAGCACTTGTGGTAGGTGCTTAGAAGTCAAGACTAGAAGCATTATTGAAGGGTGCTTAGAAGTCAAGACACAAGACATTAGTGAAGGGTGTCTTGAAGATCTAGTTAAAGGCATTAGTGAAAGGTGTCATAGATGTACATTCGATATGGTGTGTTTCGATGTACAAGATAGATTAGTACTAGATCCAAGGATATTGATATCCTTGATGATGTTGTAAAAAAGGAGTTGATCTCCTTTGGGATTAGTCGTTGGTGTAGTGTTGGGTAGTAGTTCCTCCATTGCAATGGAACTAGGTGCTTAGCCTAGTACCTAATAAAGGGTAGGCGACGTTGTGTAGGTGTGGTTCACCTTGGTGTGAAAGAACTAGGTACTTAGCCTAGTACCTGATAAAGGGTAAGCGACGTTGTGTAGGTGTGGTTCACCTTGGAGTGAAAGAACCCGGTGGTTAGCCTAGCACCGGAAAAAAGGTAGGCGACGTTGTGAAGGCTTCTCCGCCATAAGGAGATTGGTGTAGTGATTACAAACTCTCGAGTAGGTGACTCGGGGAGTGGAGTATGGCAAGGAAGGTGTCCTTGTAGCCGAACCACTATAAATACTCGCGTTGTGGTTTTGTGCTTCTTACTCTTATCTTTTCATTACATACCTTTATATGCTTGTTTATCAACATCCAACACACACATCCAAATAGATTGACATAAGTCGATCTAAATAGATTAAAAGGAAGTTTTAATTGGCAAAACTATTCAACCCCCCCTTCTAGTTTTCCACATAATTGTTGTTAGGTTGTCTCTCGTCTTAATTGGTAGACGTTAGATTAAGGGAAAATTGGCTTCTTCTTTCATTGTTGCGAGCTTGAACGTCCTAAATAGCAAAAAGCCTTTGATTGCACATTAGGCCATTCATTATATTTATTGCGTGAATTTTAGCTTTAGGATAGTAGTGTACTCGGGGGAGGTGCCATTGCACTTGCCGATCCCAGGTATTCTAGAGAAGAGTTGCAATTTATATAACTAGGAAATTAGGCACCACCCTACGACCAAACAGAATACAACGCATCAATTAAGATAAAGGAAGTGACAATTCAGCCGACCAATAAGAGATAACTATGGAGTAATAGCAACTAAGTGAATACATCTTTAATAATCATATGAGCACACCTCAATTAAGCATAATCTATCCTTAGTTAATTAGATAATTAGATAAGTAGTTAAAGTAGTAAAATCGGTAGAAGTACCACCCCCAATCTTATACCCCGAGATATTTACCTTTGCTTTCTAAAAAACCATAAAAAAGACTAAAAAGAATCTCCCTCAACCCCACCTTCTCGTCATATATCTCTTTCTAGCATTCCTATTCCCCTAGAGAACGAAATCAATCCCCTGGGCTTATAACATACTACACTACAACGACTAGGTTC
Source organism: Chrysanthemum seticuspe (assembly GCA_019973895.1). NCBI lineage: Eukaryota > Viridiplantae > Streptophyta > Magnoliopsida > Asterales > Asteraceae > Chrysanthemum > Chrysanthemum seticuspe. The sequence continues at coordinate 218,838,079 of BPTQ01000008.1, read as the reverse complement.
ACTACCTAGAGGGTTGAAAAGCTTGCTCATAGAAAACAAGGTTTTATCGACCCCGAATCCTGCACATCAGAATTTATAGAGGCACTTCCTTCGGTAATGGTAATATGAATATCTCTCACCTTATATGTTGATGATGTTATCTTTATTGGAGAATGGAACATAAGTAATGCACATAACCTGCTATGCATTCTTAGGTGCTTTTACCTTATCTTCGGGCTTAAAATTATTGTTCATAAAAGCTATATTTTAGGTGTTTGTGTTTCGGAAGAGGAGGTTTCTGATATAGCTAATGCTATTGGCTGTGGAGTTGCTAAATTGCCTTTGAAATATCTTAGTGTTCTGATTGGATGTAATAGGGCAAGATGCTCTAAATGGAATGCTATCATTCAAAAGTTCTCTTCTAAGCTTTCTAATTGGAAAGATCGCTTGCTTTCGGTTGGTGGTCATCTATCACTAATCAAGTTTGTCATTGGGAACCTCCCTACATACTACATATCGATCTATATGATGCCCGTCTCCATTCAAAATAAGTTGGAGCACATGCGTAACAAATTCTTTGTTTGTGGAGATTTAGCTGAGAAAAAGATGATGTGGGTGAAATGGAAGAAATGAGTCGGATTTCCATTCTTGATTGGAATTATGTTCCTAGAAAGCACCCGATAGGTGGAGCTGAATCTTGTCAATTTTCTGCGTTACAATCCGTGATCAAGGATGTTGTTTTGTCAGATAAACAAGACTCTTGGCAATGGTCGCTTGATGCCTCTTCTGGGTTCTCGGTAACTTCTGTTCGAGCGTTCGTTGATACGCAAATTCTTGATGTGGCTTCTACTGTTACACGTTGGAATCCTTGCATTCCAATTAAGGTTAATGTCTTTCTGTGAAGATTGTTCATTAATAAGCTTCCTTCCAGTGTAAACTTGGACAGAAAAGGCATAGAGGTTGATTCGATTTTATGTCCCATCTGTCAAGAGGATGTTGAAACTGTTAAACACATCTTCTTTTCTTGCGAGATGGCTATAGCTCTTTGGGCTTTGATGGCTAGATGGTGGGAGCTTAACATCCCTATTTGTGCTAATCTTTCCGAGTGGTTCGATTGGCTTCACTCCCTTCATCTTTCGAATAAAGTGCGGTTGATCCTTGAAGGTGTGGGATGGACGCTTTTATTGGCTATTTGAAGCTTTCGCAATCAATTGGTTTTCTCCAATCCTTCTCCAAAGAAGGTGGTGCTTTGAGATTCTATTGTTTCTCAATCTTTTTTGTAGATTTCATCAACAAATTCTGAGTTTAATCTTAGTTGGGTAGGATGGTTGCAAAACCCTTTAGTTACTATCGCTTCTTTGTAATTTCTTTCTCTAGCTTTTGCTAGTTTTTTAATAATAAACCGCCGTTTAAAAAAATGTTGTTTTGTTCTTGAATTAGAAGTTTTTGATCTTCCTATAGTTTTGTTTAAAACGTGAAAGGAAACTTATCGTAAATTTAAGAAGGCTTGAAATATAGCAAGAAAACGATGTATCAATTAGAAATTAATAAACCAACTGGCTTAGCTCAGTTGGCCACCTTGGAGTCCTTAGGGGCTCTTGGGGGAGGGAGGTCTTGAGTTCAATTCCTGCAAGGGGTTGAATGAGAGATTTTCCTTCAAGGTAGTCCTTTAATGAAGGGGTTTGGGCCTGGTAACCCCATGTTCGAATCTTGGAAAAGGCAAGGGTTTACCCCTATTAATTGTCGTGCCTTCGGGCGGATTAGTAGGGGGTTTTCCCCCCATCGGGTATTTGAAATAGGCATTTCCGCTTCGAGGGAGCTCTCTAGCGCGGACCCGGTTTAGACAACGTAGTCTAGACCTCCCGCTGTCGAACCGCGACACGAAGCACTTTATAAGAAATTCACCTTTCAAAAAAAAAATTAGAAATTAATAAAGGGAACCTAAATAAGTAGAAGTCCATTAATGCCAATCAATGTTTTTAAGCTAAAAATGAATTCGGAGGTTGGCTGAGTTATATATCTAAGAGCGATGGATATTCAAATCATTTTTTTTTTTTTTTACTCCTATCAAGTATTTATTAGAGAACAATCAAAACGACTTGATTTTATCATGACTTGATTTTTTCATTTAGTAAAATTCGCGGAATAATTATCTATACTACTTATAATAGAGGAATGAACATCTCTCCTCATGGTCTTAAAATTAAGACTTACAAAATACAAAGCCTATTGTACAATACACAATGCACGATTAATGATCTTTCTCATCAATCTTAATTTTAAAACTTACAAGTCTTAAAGCTTAATGTACAAAATACAAAGCACTATTAATGTGGTCAAGATATTTAATGTAGTCAATTAATTAACAAGTCAATAAATACAATTAATACAGTTATTAAAACATCCCTTACACAAGAAATACAAATTATCAAGCATATTGTACAACCAACTTAAACACAATCCGTGCATAAAATGTCACTAATACAAAAAATAAAGTACATTATACAAATATTCAAGCCCGAACGGGCAACGGGCCAAATGGGCCCGAGCCCGAACGGGTACAGTCCAAACGGGGTCGAGCCCGAAAGGGCACGGGCCAAACGGGGTCCAGCTCGAACGAGAACGGGCCAAACGGGCTCGAGCCCGAACGGGCACGGACTAAACAAAATTCTTGATCCCCGTAAATTTGTTGTAAAAAAGAACATAATAAACTAAAATACATGATTCACCAGAAAATTTTATTTCAGGGTACTCGTCGTCGCAACGCGCTGATACTCTGCTAGTGTATACATAAAGTAAGGACGATCTAGGAGTACATGTATACTTTTATTAGGGATTGTCTAACAAGTGCTTTCAGAGTATTGGTTAGTATGCATTGATTTATCAAGATCTTTTTCTTAATTAAAAATTGCATTTAATATGCATTTATTAAACTTATAAATTACCTTAATTAATTCTGATTTTAAATTTGATAAGCATAAAAGTTTCTTAAATAATCATATTAACCAATGCATTGACAGCACTGAATAGACAAACCATTCTTATTGTAATTTGATTGATAAATCATTCGGTGTATCTAGAAGTCCTGAAATACACCCTAACAATGATTATTTTTTTGAACGGCAATACCATCTTACAATATAAACACAAATATATCTCATATATTATGAGTAAAAATTGACCCTACAACTATTTAGTTGGGGAGTTTCTCATACTAACTATTGACAAATAAACCCTTTAGTACTTGATTTTTTATGTTGGTCATGAAATTTAGTATTTGTATTTCACAAAAGTACTTCCAACTTAAATATGTGTATGAACAAATTAATAATCGTATATGTTGCTTTTCTTTCTTTCAGACATTGATGTTAATTTCTCAATTTTCTTACTTGTTGGATACAGTGAAAGTTATATAGGCATATTTAACGGTATATCTCATAGTGGAAAATTACCTTTATCCTCAAACGATTAACATAAATGAAAATGAAATTTGATCATAAAAGAAATATCACGGCTTTTTAGTACATGATGGTTGATAAGATTATAATGTTGGCATCAAGTTATGTATACATTTTCAGATGTTGTTTTAGAAGAAAAAGTGATGACGTATAGTCCGTATTCGGGTCATGAGCCCGACCAACAAACGCTACTAGCAACTGAGCCCAGTACGAATGGGCTAACTTGGTAACGGTTTGGGCTCACGAAGGCCCAAACCCGAAGTTATTTAAGGCTTTGGTTATCGGATATCTCTTATTTTTGGAGATATGTATTCAATGACCGACTTAGGCGGGATACGCCGAAGGTTGGGGAACACGAAACCAATAAGGATTTCGTGTGTATATAAAGGGCATACAAGCCTCATTAAAAGGTACGATCTATAACCCTAACTCTCCATTAAACCCTAAAACCGATTACTTACTCTCACGCCGGAGGATAATCGTGGGAGACAATCCCACGATAAGCCTAACGGTGTTTTCTGTTTACTTAGTGCGCAGGTCTCAAGCATCAAGGTCTAATTGATACGAGAACCGGAGTCCAAACAAGGAACGTCCAACTTTTGTATCAACAAGTGGCGCCATCCGTGGGACCAATCACTAAGAACTATAATGACAAAGCAAGGAAACCTAAGTCAGCGATCGCATGGTGACCAACAAGGGAAGAAGCAGCAAAGCGGATCAACCTCTAAGCAAGCCTCTGGAACAACCAGTGCGGCTAGAAACCAAGGGTCAGGCCCAGATCTGGTCTTCCCAGCAGTGGAACCACGAACGGGGACAACCCATGCCGCCACAACAACAACCAACGTAGAAGATCCACTGCGCAACCTTTTTACCACTCCCCTGCAGTCGGTACCAGAAAAGGACCTCACAAAAACGCCAGGCGCACCTCTCCGAAATAGGAGTCCAGATGTGGAAACAGACACCCTCGCGCTAGAAGGAGTCGCGCCTGAACTAGCGCCAAGTGACTTCGTGTCTCAAAACTACGAAACCTTGGCTGCCCTCATGCAAGAGGAGGCGAAAAGGACGTCGAGTCAGAGCCTGCAAGCCCGACTAAACTTCGACACAGAGTATGAGGCATCCCCATCGCGTCATCAGAGGGAGAGGCGCGGGAAGGATAGTCGCCGACCTCCAGTGTTTACCAGGATTGGGAGGAGAGTTGAGAACGATGAAGCAGCTAACCTGCAGTATCTGGAAGAACACGAAGAGGACGGACGGTGTACCAATGTTCACGCTAGGCTTGGTAGCCGCAGGGTCCATGACAGACTTGGACGACGGCACTCCCCAAGTGAAAGCCCTTCAGGCTCGGATTCCGAGGACAGTAGGCGCAAGCGCCGAAAGAGGGGAGGCTCAACCTCTGGTGATTCCTCGGACAACGAGGACAGCGAAACCGGACACTGGAAGTCCAGAGGAAGATATCGCGACCAGAAGGAGGAAGATATGTCACTTCCCTGGCGCCGCCAAAAGGTGGATGCGTTCACTCGGCGCATCAGTGATTTCTCAGAAGATAAGAGAAGGCGCATGCCCGCCAATGTGAAAACCTACGATGGAACAGGTGATCCGGACGATCACCTAAAAATTTTCGAATCAGCTGCTACCATCGAAAATTGGCCACAACCTGTGTGGTGCCACATGTTCAATTCCACATTAGTGGGCAATGCGCGAAACTGGTTCAGTAAGCTTCCACGCAGAAGCATTGATGGCTTTGAAGAGTTGCGGAAGGAGTTTCGCCTGAACTTCACTCAAAGGAAGAAGTGCGCCAAAAACCCTGTCGAACTTGCCAGGGTAAAACAGTGCCAGGGGGAATCTACAAGCGCTTATGTGGAGCGCTACAAAGATGAATGCATACATGTCAAGGCATGTCCCGAAATACTAAAGATCTCAGGGTTCATGAACGGGATCAATAACCCAGAACTCATCAAAAGGTTGAACGACAAGGTCCCCCAAACCTTTGATGAACTTATGAAGCGCACAAGATCCTTTATCCAAGGAGAAGCTACCGCGGCAGACAACACGAAAGGCTACTCAAACTATAAGTCACAAGAACAGCCTCGGAGACAATCCATTGACCAGAGTAGCAACCTCAACAAGAACTACCGCGGCCAGGGGAGCGGACGAGATAATGACAAATATACCCCGCTAAGCAAGACTCCAAAAGAGATATTCGCGACGGAAGGCGCGAACTTCCCAAGGCCCCCACCAATGCGCACCCCGGAAGATCGGCGCGTGGGGAACGGATACTGCGACTACCATGGACAGAAGGGCCACACCACCAATGAGTGTGTCCAATTGCGCCAGCTAATCGATAAGCTAGTAAAAGAAGGAAGATTGGACCATTTGGTTAAAAACATCAAGGAGGGGAAAGATAAGCAAAAGACTAGGAACAAGAAAGAAGTACCCAAAGATAAGGCTGATACCATCTACATGATACAATCATGGCAGCGAATGACTAGGCAGAAGATCAGCCAAAAGTTTTTCCGCGGAAGCGAAATCTCCTTCCCCACCTTGGCTGCGGACAACGCAGTGGTAGAACCGCTCACCATTGAAATTAATGCAGGGGGTCACGATATCCACCGCATGTATGTTGATGGAGGAGCATCCGCAGATATAATGTATGAACACTGTTTCAAACGACTGCGACCTGAGATACGAAGTCAGTTAAGCTCGGTCATGACGTCGTTGACTGGTTTTACAAGAGAAAAGATATGGCCCATGGGGCAAATACACCTACTAGTCAATGTTGGTAATAAGGAACACTCCACGACAGCCTGGATGAATTTTATGGTGATCAAATCCCCTTCGCCATACAATGGCATTATTGGAAGGCCAGAGATTTCAGCCATACGTGCAGTACCGTCTACAGCACATGGGATGCTCAAATTCCCGGTGGAGGGAGGCATTGTTACTCTCTACAATACCACCGTACCACCTGGATAATGTAACACAATTACATGTGAAACGGCACACATTCCAGAATACCGCGCAACTAAAGTGCCAAACCTGAGGGTTGCAATTCATCATGATTACCCAGAGCAAGAAGTATTGATTGGGGGATCGCTATCTGATAACGGCAGGGCAGCTGTGTGCGCACTCTTGCAAAAGAACCTGAATATCTTTGCATGGGAACCAAAGCACATGACCGGTGTACCACGCTCGATTACAGAACACAAGTTGAGAATCCGACAAGGATACTCCCCAGTACGACAGAAGAAGCGCGGCCATGCCCCAGAGCGCGCACAAGCAATTCTGGCAGAAGTACATAAACTTGTGGATGCAGGTATCATGAGAGAAGTCTATTACCATGACTGGCTTTCCAACCCAGTGATGGTCAAGAAGAGCGACGGTAGTTGGCGGATATGCGTGGACTTCACGGATCTCAACAAAGCATGTCCACAAGACTGCTATCCACTACCAGAGATAGACTGGAAGATAGAATCTTTGTGTGGATACCCAATTAAATGCTTCTTGGACGCATACAAAGGATACCACCAAATCCAGATGGCTAAAGAAGATGAAGAAAAAACGGCCTTCCATACAAGCCAAGGCGTCTATTGTTATACTAAGATACCCTTTGGCTTGAAGAATGCAGGCGCCACCTACCAGTGATTGGTGGACAACGCATTTGAAAAGCAGGTGGGCGGCAACCTAGAGGTTTATGTTGATGACCTTGTCATAAAAAGCCATACGGAGGATGAATTGGTGCGCGACATTGAGGAAACATTTAAGACACTAAAAAAGATCAACATGAAGCTAAATCCCAAGAAATGCACTTTTGGCGCTACAGAAGGCATGTTCCTCGGATATTTGATAGAGCCCGATGGCATCAAACGGTGTCCAGAAAAAACGAAGGCTGTCATCCAACTCCCTTCACCACGCACGTTGAAGGAAGTCCAATCTCTAAACGGAAAACTGGCCTGTTTGAATAGATTCTTGTCCAAATCAGCAAACAAGTCACTCCCTCTCTTCAAAATGCTCAAGAAGTGTACAAAAAAGGGAGACTTTCGCTGGACTACGGAAGCAGAAGAAGCTTTCATACAGCTTAAACAACACTTAGCAGCGCTCCCCACGCTAGTCGCGCCCCGCCTAGGGGAAGAACTAATTATGTACTTATCTGCGACTAATGGAGCAGTCAGCGCGGTGCTACTGACATACAGGGATTCAGTACAAACACCGGTATACTTTGTAAGCAAAGCGCTCAAGAAAACGGAGGTTAACTATAGCGCAATGGAGAAGTTGGTCTTGGCATTAGTATTCGCCACCAAACGGCTGCGTAGGTACTTCCAGGCGCATCCAATAGCGGTGATCACAGATCAACCTATCAAGCAAATCATCTCCAAACCTGACGCATCAGAACGACTACAAAAGTGGAGTGTGTTGCTAGGTGAGCATAACATCTCCTACAGACCACGTACTGCGGTTAAGGGGCAGATACTAGCAAAATTCATCATCGAAAAACCGGACACTGACGATGCACCTTCACAAAGCAAGGTGGAACTGCAAGAACCATGGATCCTATTTACGGATGGATCTTCATGCGTGGACGGGTCAGGTGCATGCCTTATCCTCACGAGTCCAGAAGGAATGGAATTCACTTACGCACTGCGTTTTGAATTCACAGCCACAAACAACGAGGCAGGGTATGAAGCCCTGATTGCTGGATTACGTATTGCAACTCGAATAGGCATACGCAACCTAGAAGCAAATGTGGATTCCCGTTTAGTAGCCAACCATGTGTTGGGCGAGTACGTGGCTAAAGAGGAGAACATGATTCAATATCTCGAAAAAACCAAGTCCCTAATCCAGGGATTTGACAGGTTTACCATAAAACAAGTTCCTAGAGGGGAAAACAGAAAGGCGGATGTACTGAGCAAGATTGCAACCAAAAGCTTTGCGCACCTGTCAAAACAAGTATTGGTGGAAACTCTGAAGAGCAAGTCAATCTCGGAGATGGAGATATCCACGGTGATAGAGGAACAAGGTCCTACATGGATGACCCCAATCGTCGAGTTTATAAGCAAGGACGTATTTCCCCAAGAGCAGAAGTACACCCGACGAGTTCGGCGCACATCACAGAGGTTCGAACTTCGGGACGGTATACTATATCGGCGTTCATTTCTACAACCATGGCTTCGATGTGTCGGACCCCTTCAAGCAGATTACGTACTCCGAGAGATCCACGATGGTTCATGTAGTATACACTCAGGACCACGGTCCGTTGTGGCGCGCGCTTTACGGTCAGGATACTATTGGCCTACGATGCACCGTGACGCGCGGGGACTTAATAAGAAAGTGTGGCGACTGCCAAGTTCACAAACCTATTCCACGCCAACCACAACAGGAGCTAACCCCTATTACGTCGCCATGGCCATTCTATAAATGGGGTATCGACATTGCAGGCCCCTTCCCTGTTGCAGCAGGGGGATTGAAATTCCTTATAGTGGCTATAGACTATTTCACTAAATGGATTAAAGCAAAGGCAGTTGCGACAATCACAGGTAACCAGGTAAAATGATTTGTTTGGGAAAATATCGTATGCCGTTTCGGATTACCTGGGGAAATCATCTCGGACAATGGAAAACAATTCTGTGACAACCCTTTCAAGGAATGGTGCGAGAAACTGAATATTGCACAACACTTCGCGTCAGTTAAACACCCACAAACCAATGGTTTGGTCGAGCGTGCAAATCGTAGTCTAGGTGAAGGAATTAAAGCACGCTTAGACAAACACAAAGGAAGGTGGGTGGAGGAATTATCGCATGTTTTGTGGGCGCACCGCACTTCAATCAAAATTAGCACGGGAGACACTCCCTTTTCTCTTGTCTATGGGACAGAAGCCGTCATACCAGCCGAAATTGGGATGCCAACTATTCGCATTGCCGAAGTTAACGTTACAACCAATGACGATGAACGGCGTATTGACTTGGACCTATTGGAAGAAAGGCGCGAACGCGCAGCTATATGTGAGGAGAGAGCTAAGTCAAAAATGAAGGGATACTACGATGCTAAAGTTCGAAGCGTCTCATTCAGACCAGGCGACTTAGTATATCGCGCCAATGATGCGAGCCATGCAGAGGATACAGGAAAACTTGGACCAAGTGGGAAGGACCTTATGAGGTCATTGAAGCATTAGGAAAAGGTGCGTATAAGCTGCGTGACATGGATGGTCGTGAGCTACCACACACATGGAACATCTGCAATCTAAAACGATGTTATCTCTAGGAACGGTTACGGCCCAGTGCACGGATACTCCCGCACTTTAGTATAGTGCTCAATAAATATCCGTGTATTTACATTCTGTTTTACTTAAGCAAATGTCTTTTTTCTTTTTACAAAACTTGCAAGTATTAATAAAACATCGCGGTGTCTAGCTAACTCTGTGACACATTTCAATTTGTTATTTACATAATATTTATGTTTCAACATTGTTGTTATATTATCTTTTGCCTACATGGCGTGCATGCACTTACTAAACCCACGATGGTGAAAAGGATGAGTAAACCTACTAAATCACTCGTTGAGTATGAGGGTTGCAAACCCATCAACATTGGATCATGCATCCTTGTTAAACACCTTATTTTCAAGACGTTGGAATGAGTTCAATGCACATTCCACGATGGATGCGCAACAATGCATACTGTGCGCGTTTAACAAACTAGGAATCAAGACTCTTGACTCCTTGATATGATATTTACAGTACGCTGCATATCACACCATACACGATTATGATAAAAGTACTTAGACATTATGTTTCAAGTATGAGAGGTCATGACTTTCATACATGATTATGGACTTCATATATTATTCACTTATGTAATAGTTTGATTTTTAGACAACAAGTACATTTTTTACGCAAAGACAGATAACTGAATACAAACATTGTAAGTGGCAACCACATCAACACACATTCAACAAAAGGAAAATTTTATTAAGGACCACGAGTTCTTACAAAAGGATATTTACAAAGAAGATATAACCTACATTGTTAGCCTTAATAGTTTTTATTAGAAGTGATGGTCATTCACATTTAGGAACTTTGTAACGTGTGTTAGATATCGAGCTAGAATAGTCAACGGGCTCGTGGATTGGACTAAGCTAAATGGGTACTAGTTATGATAAGCTTGCCATATATCCAATCTAACCCAAGTCCATATCCACGAAGCCCAAAGAAAGCCCATTAGGGTATATGATACTTGTACTATAAATACCCCTCAAAGTCTCATTTGAGGGGTGTGCTTGAAAGTGTGTGTGTGTGTGTGTTCTTTCTTTAGTATATACAACTTATTGTTTTCATCTCTCTAATTTGTTCATACGCATAACATCAAGCCACCATCTTTCTCATCTTATTTCTACGCTTTGTTTGTGTTTTGGTTTCACGAGTTCTACGCTTAACTGTGGTTAACGTGGGTATTTCGTGATAAGGTTGATATCGTAGTGGTCCTACAATTGGTATCAATCGCCTAACAATGGTTTAGGAGTGTTTGTGTTTGTTTTGAAGGTTGGTACTGTTTGCGTAAAGGCTCTCGTTATTCATATTTGAAACGCTTAAAGCTTTAATTTTTGCACTCAAAAATTCAAAGCCTACATACTATTACAAAAGGATATTTATAAAGAAGATATAACCTACATACTATTACAACGCCTAAGAGATGAGCTCTCCACATGACTCGCAGCATCCCCAGACTCTTTTAGCTTCTTCAACAAATCAGAATCTTGGCGTGATACAGTAGCAACACTAACAGGTACCCCGTCAGATCTAGGAAGACGCGCTGCGCCAAGTCCACACAGAATGGCCTTTCCCTTAACATCCTTATTCTTTGCAAGACTCGTAGCATGAGCTTCTAAAGATTCCTTCAAAGTAATTTCCTTCTCAAGTGCGAAAGGGTTCAAGATGTCGCGGGGGCGAGCAAAAATAGGCACCTGCAGTTGTGACTCATCAGGCCTCAAAAATAGTCTGGCTGTGCCTCTGCACCATCAGCACGGTGGCGAGCCAAAGTCAACCCCTCCATAATCAAGCCTATGGGATAGTCCCGGTCACGCTCCAGTTGGGCAATATGAGGAAGCTCTAATATCTTCATTTTCTCCATTGCAGCAACGAGATCATCATAAGCATGATCATTATAACCAGGCACTTGGGCGACAGGCACCTTCAAAAGGCCACCCTCATGCAGCTCCTCTATGGTCTCCGCCTTACCACGCGCCAACGCGCACTGCACAACTGCCCCAAATTTGTCTACCACCTCTCGAGACTCCAAAGTACTGAGGGCAGCAAGGCGCAAACCATGGCTGATAAGCCATCTGCGCTCAGCAATCGTTGAAACCAACTGAGGATATAACTCTTCATCATATTCGATGCTGAGCTTGCACAACTTCATCTCCTGTTCCTTCAACATCCCATCCACAGCTTCACGGAACTTTCCCAACCGAGAGAAGTGCTCATCCTTCCCCTTCTCCAAGTGATTAACAGCCCAGACGCAAGAAGCCTTGTACTCTTCCAACGTGGCACGCTCCTGGCTCACTTGGGACATCAACGCCATCTTTTCCCCAGCAAGTTTTTGGGAATAAGAGCGCGTCGACTCTACCTCGGCCTGAGCACTGGCCAACTACGCCTCCAGCAGCGCAATTTCCTTATCCTTCTGCGCGCTCTGGCTACTTTCTCCAGAATACCTAGCCTTTAGCTGCGCAACTAATGTCGCTTGGTGAGCAGCAGCCAACAGCAACTCCTCAACAAGCTGATCCATTGGCACGTCCCCAGATGCCAATGGATCAGCGCTTTGGTTCTTTGGTTCAGAAGAGTCAGCGCGAATAGGACTCGCCTTGGGTTGCGACTCCACAGAATGCTCAGAAGTAAACCCAGTGGCTTCAATACTGCACGCAAAAAGAAATGAATTAATAACACAACCAGAGAATGAGATAAGCGATTTGGCGATAATACTTACTTGGGGGGAGCAGTCTCATTTGAGCGGGGGGGGGGGGGGGGGGGGCGAAGCATCGTTTGATGATGACTCAACGTCAAGAATGACAGGATGTTTTTTCCTGGATGAGCTTGTGCCATCACCACCAAGCGCTCTCTTGCGCTTTAGCCCTTGGCTTGCCTCCTCTATCTCTACATCGAGGTCTTCCATGCTCTCCGCTACATCTGTGTGTAATGGCTCCACTAAAGTGGAAGGTACCCTAGGGCTGGGCACGCTTTGTAGAGGGGTCGCCTCCAGCACAACGGGTGAGCCACTCCCCGGATCCTCCAGAACCATCTCCATGGTGCGCCCCGCGGTCGCTTCCAGAATAGGGAATTCCCCCTCTCTCAACGGGCGCACCCCTACAGTAACCTGGCGCGGCTTCGCCAAATTCACAACGCTGAATAGATCCATCTCTGTGCAGCAAGAAACAACAAACAAAACCAGTTATATAAAGCATGAAGGTGAAAAGAAAGGCTCACATTAACAAAGCAAAGGAGTACGAAGGACGAGCACCCACCCTGGCCATATGCGTCTAAGAAGGTTGGCACTTCATCAGGTTTATCAAAATAGTTGCGACTGATGCCCATGTGCACCAAGAATGCCTCAGGGTAGGAACTGATGGGAATACAAATGGCATTTATCGTTTCCGCATCATCTGCGCTATATGTTCCAGGGAGGGGGCGCTCATCCTTCGGTAGCAAATTTTGGGTATAGAAAGCGAAACGCCACGGGAACACCGCCTCATCAACCCAGAAGAATTTTATCTCCAGTTCCTAAGCGCGTCTAGCTTATCAGTGTAACATTGCAGCCGCCCTGCGCGCTTAGCAAACGAAACCCACCCGTTTGACCACGTAGTATGGTAAAACGCGCGGAAGAGGTAGATAGTGGGGTTAATCGCCAACAAACGGCAATTAACCTCAAAGTTGGTTATTTTTGCTGCACCTATACAGTGCAGTTAGGATATGTGTAAGCGACAGTAATTTAATACATCACACAAGAATAAAGAGATGGGCACACGTTGATTCGTGAATTCGAAAAAACGTGTGTATACCCCCACTTTCCCTTCAGGGAAATCTGCTATTGATGCCTGCACAGCCGGAACTACCGGATGTAGCGCAAGCGGAATATAATAATCCGAGGTGAATTCACGAAGTTCATCCTCGGTCATATCGGATACAAAATCAGTTAGTCCACGAACCATAATTAGGTTTAGAATGCGCACGCGCGGTTACCTTTAAACGTTTGTGGTTTTCTTGGTGGATATTTCAAGCTTTTCAACAATGGTGGAAATATTTTTTACTGTGATAAACACAGTAAAAGGGAGGTGGTATTTTATATAGGGTTTCACACTCATGTGATGCTCGACATGTGGATCCCACTTTCTCTAAACGTATGGATGGGAGTTGCTAACGTGGGACACTTTCAATTTACTTTCCCACATTTTACGAGGTATGTATTTGACATATTTTGACTAGATTCACCGTGTATTCTTTAAGGCGGGAAACCTTTTTAGCTTCTTCGCTACGCCTCGAAGTATATACGGGCTACAACTATTAGTCTAGCATCCGCGGGTCTTACCCCTGCGCATACTAGACTGGGGGGACATAATGACGTATAGTTCGTATTCGGGTCATGAGCCCGACCAACAAACGCTACTAGCAACTGAGCCCAGTACGAATGGGCCAACCTGGTAACGGTTTGGGCTCACGAAGGCCCAAACCCGAAGTTATTTAAGGCTTTGGATATCGGATATCTCTTATTTTTGGAGATATGTATTCAATGACCGACTTAGGCGGGATACGCCGAAGGTTGGGGAACACGAAACCAATAAGGATTTCGTGTGTATATAAAGGGCATCCAAGCCTCATTAAAAGGTACGATCTATAACCCTAACTCTCTATTAAACCCTAAAACCGATTACTTACTCTCACGCCGGAGGATAATCGTGGGAGACAATCCCACGATAAGCCTAACGGTGTTTTCTATTTACTTAGTGCGCAGGTCTCAAGCATCAAGGTCTAATTGATATGAGAACCGGAGTCCAAACAAGGAACGCCCAACTTTTGTATCAACAAAAAGGTAACAAATAGTTGGTGTCATAAGTGACAGAAGTATTGGTAAAAGATATAAATGTAAACATTGTTAGTTTTCTGTCATTCTATGAATGAAATTGATATTCACACCACATTTTTTGATTAATACACAATTTGTGGTGCATGCATAAAAAAGTATGGTGTGAGTATCACCTCCCTTCTATGAAATATATATATTACATTAAATATAAAGAGTCAAGAGTTATTTTACGAGGAATTTTCAAATGCTTACTCTTTTTTTGGTGCTTACCAAGGGACAAATACCCCACAATCCATCTAGTTTGATCTAATGGTGGGGATAAACCTAATATTTAATATAAAAACCTAAGTCCATGTTTTTTTTTCTCCTTTTTCTTTGTCTTTTTGTCTTTCATATTTATTAACAATTTTTTTTCCCTTTATTTTGGAATTCAAGTTTTTTTTTTTTCGCTTTCCTATGTTTTCATCTGTATTCATACATTTTCGTTTGTTTTATACGTTTTCGTCCATGTTCATATGTTTTCATCTGTTTTTTTACGTTTTCGTGTGTTATCATCAGTTTTCGTATGTTTACATCCGTTTGCTGACGTTTTCGTACGTTTATATATGTTTTCGTCTTTTTCATACGTTTTTGTCCGTTTTCATACGTTTTCGTCCATTTTTAGACATTTTCGTCTGTTTTCAGACGTTTTCGTCCTTTTTATACGTTTTCGTCCATTTTCATACATTCTCGCCCATTTACCTCCGTTTTCATACGTTTTCGTCTTTTTTCTTACGTTTTCGTTTGTTTTCATACATTTTCGTCCATTTTCTTACGTTTTCGTTCGTTTTCATACGTTTTTGTCCGTTTTCATCCATTTTCTTTCGTTTTCGTCCATTTTTCATACGTTTTCAGACGTGTTTTTACGCTTTCATACGTTTTCGTCTGTTTTCTTACGTTTTAGGCCATTTTTATCTAATTTCATACGTTTTTGTCTGTTTTTTTAGGTTTTCATGTATTTTCGTTCGTTTTTATACGTTTTCGTCCGTTTTCAGACGTTTTCATACGTTGTCATCCGTTTCTTTACGTTTTCGTCCATTTTTAGACGTTTTCGTCTATTTTCAGACGTTTTCATCTGTTTTCAGACGGTTTTCTACGTTTTCATACGTTTTTGTCCGTTTTCATATGTTTTATACGTTTTTGTCCGTTTTCAGACGTTTTTGGCCGTTTTATACGTTTTTCATTCGATTTTATACGTTTTTGTCTTTTTCCAGACGTTTTCATTTTCGTATTTGTAAGTGTGACAATTCTCAATTTCAGGTAATTTTTCAAACTTTGAAATTTTTACTATTTATCTCGGGAATTTACTATTCATGGTTACTATTCATCATTTTTCGTAAACTAGGTTTACGAGTATCGAATTCGTGTAGCCGTGAGGGTAAGCTACGTATGCATGGAACATCATTGAAAACATTTCATATAGACTAGAATTAGTTTACATATCATCAGTAACATCATTTTCATGTTAGTTTATGCATGGGTTTGCATATTCCATTAACGTAGATTTATTTTTTTAAATAAACGCTATCGCACGATCATTTATTTTGAATATTTGATCCGACACATCCGACAATTGTCCTGATATATTTTTATACTCATTTTAAGACTATAAAAATTATATTATTAGTTTACTCGGTGCTTTGAATTTATTTTGTATATGTATTGTTGTATATATATATATATTTACGACGGTTTACGTAATTTCTATACGATAATTATTTAATCACCCGATACTTGCGAGAAATGCATTTTTATAATTTTTATGACCTCGATATATTTTATTTTGTTCCGTTAAAATCGATTTCTAGCTAACGCTACACTTAATAACTAATTGTATGTACAAAACATACATTATACTTTACTTTAAACACATTTAATCATCAAAAATACACAACATACCTTCCCATTTTACCCTTGCCAACCCCCCCCCCCCCCCCCGCTTGTCATCCTTTTTATTAAATATCTTGACCAAAAAGTGTATACATACTCATATTTGACTAGATATTGTATTATACAAGTGATTTATTAATCTATAATACATACTAGCACATACTAAAAGGTGTAAAAAGCTAGAAACTCTCCCACTCCATTGTTGTGGATCGACCAAGCCAAGAACAAGAAGAAGAATCCATAATTTTTCCAAGATCAAGTGTTTTCAAGATCAATCTAGAGTTCTAGTGCAGGTTTTGAAAAGACCTTTAAGTAATTAGGTACCTTGTTACCAAAACCTCTTCATATTACAAGTAAGTGTTCTAAATAATTTTCCTAATCTTACATACTCCTACTTGATTTATTTTTATGTTCTTATAACAAATCATGAAACTATACCATGTATTTATACCACTTTATATATATTTTTCAACATAAAATGGACTTACAAGTTATAATTAATATTCCCATGAACCTTATCATTTTGGTGAAGTTTAGGAACCCATGACACCCTAAGAAGGTGTATGGTATGTTTAGAATAGTTTTGGTGTTGATTGGAAGGGTTTAGTACAAGCTTTGAACTAGAAAAATCATTTTCGACAACATATAATTAAGGGCTGTCCTATTTTGTAAAATATGAAAATTTCAGTAGGCTTGGGATTGTTTTGGTCAAGATATTTAGAAAATAGATTTAAAATCGAAACCGTGGCAGCTTGAATGGATTAAAACGGGTTTATAACGAAAAAGTTATGCTAATTCTAAGTTTAGCGACGAAAACTATTTTCTGAAATGATACAAGCTGTCAAGGGATTTTCAAGGGGCAAAACCGAGTTTTAAACATAATCTAAATGAGTCGACTTATCAAAAATATATTAGTATACATTAACACGAAACCAAGGATATATAGATCGTAGAAAACGGACCTATAACGACCAAGATACTCGCGTTTGAATTACGACGATCACAACTATTTTCTTCAACACTAATACTCAATATTCACCATTTTGCGACTAAGCTTAGCGAGGTTACTTAATCATTTTCATGAGTTGTCAAAGTATATTATTTTACGATGAAAAACTATAAATTCTTGTTCTATTTCTAAACGACTATCGTGGGATGTTGTTTCAACATATATAAGCGTAAAGTATTTTATAACTTGACAATATGTCATAAACGTACATTTCAACTATAAACTCTATTTTTAATAAGTGCACAAGCGGTATAGATTACATGTACATTTGCATGTACGATATTATTTCATGATTTACATTAGAACATATCATTCATATTAGGTTGCAGATAGAGATTGCACCTCATTTCAGTGTATCCACTTTTGTCATCATAATCATTGCATCAGGTGAGTTTCATAGCCCCTACTTTTATACGTTTTGAATTACTTTTGGGGGAGATACATTCTCAACTATTTTCATTTACTTTTATAAGTACTCTAAACTTTTATGGATTACCGTGAGTTTCATAGCCACACCTTCTATTACTTAATTGTTTTACTAAACTCTTTGGGGGAGATATATTCTCAACAACTTTTATGACAATCACAATTATTTGCAAACTATATGTTTATCTGAGCTGAATGTTTTATTGGTACTAAGTAACACTATTAGTATAATATTGATCTAACTGACTTGGATAATATCGAACTAACGGACTTGGTATAATATCGAACTAACGGACTTGGTATTGAACTAAAGGACTTGGTATAATGTTGAACTAACGGACTTGGTACAATCATGAACTAACGAACGTGGAACTATTTGAAACTATACTATATTTTGTGCATCGGGTTATGAACACATAGGTTGCAAGTTTTATATGGGCGGGACTTGCAACTGAGTGGATTTACAATGCCTTTGTGTTGTTAATGTTCTTTAAAGGTTTTTCATGATAACACAAACTCTATGAACTCACTCAACCTTTGTGTTGACGCTTTTATCATGTTTTATATCAGGTATTTAGCATATCATCATGGCTTGCATGGATTCGTTGAGTTGACGCGTCTCCCATGGATTTTATGCACTTAACTATCGTTTGATTGTAACAAACTCATTTTGGTACTTTGGAAATCTTTTGGGACCTATGTTTTGTAAACTCTGATTATTTTACTTAATCAAATGATGTATTTTCAAAATGACACTTTAGGTCGTTCAATATAACTGTAACTGTGATGCTATGGCAGTCATACCCCAGGTATTCCATTCCGCTGCAAAACAGGTAATTTGGGGGTGTGACAGATTGGTATCAGAGCAAGAGTTATAGAGAACTAGGTTGTATCATGGACCCTAGACTATAACTACATAATCATAGCATCTCATCATTTCATCATAAGTGCATACTCATTATACATGCGGTTTTATACGCATATTATGCGGATTATTTGTTTTTATTTCACATCGATTGTCACATAGATGTCTTCTGATACCCATTCCATTATCCTTTCTTCAGACTCCAATGTGGAGAATGCCTTGTCATCCCCTATCACAATTTTAACATCATTTGACTCAACACCAAAGATCATATGAGTCGATTAGTCCAAGCATTGCTTTATTACTCCTAAATTATACATAGCTTGATCACCTATGTCTAATTCAGGAAGAATCATGCAATGAAGGGAGTAGTAGTCTCATATGTGTAAGCAATTCCGTAATCGAGCCAAATTTTCAAAAGACCTCCTTCAAACCAATTTAGCCTAATCCCATGACAGTTCTTGTCTAATGAGTTGTGGGATTAAGTAAAAATTGGTTACCCAAAAGTCTTTTGAGGGTTATGTTCGAGAATGGGAAAGTTTGCCTCATCAAACCAAACCATAAGAGAGCATGTCTTTAGAAGGGGAAATAGTCACGATAGCACAAGAACGTACCTAGTTGGATGAGAAACCCATATACATGAGCATTGACATAATCACTTAGACTATACTCACGAGCATAAACTTTTAAAACCCTTGTCGAGGATCGGACTATAGTTATCAATAATTGAATAAGGAGGACGTGATTCCTCTAACAGGGGAAGAATGTGACAATTCTTAATTTCAGGTCATTTTACAAACTTTGAAATTTTTACTATTCATCTCGAGAATTTACTATTCATCATTTTTCGTAAACTAGGTTTACGAGTATCGAATCGCGTAGCCGCGAGGGTTAAGCTACGTATGCATGGAACATCATTGAAAACATTTCATATAGACTAGAGTTAGTCTACATATCATCAGTAACATCATTTTCATATTAGTTTATGCATGGGTTTCCATATTCCATTAACGTATATTTTTTTTTAAATAAACGCTATCGCACGATCATTTATTTTGAATAATTGATCCGACACTTCCGACAATTGTCCTGATATATTTTTATACTCATTTTAAGACAATAAAAATTATATTCTTAGTTTACTCGATGCTTTGAATTTATTTTGTATATATATTGTTGTATATATATATTTACGACGGTTTACGTAATTTCTATACGATAATTATTTAATCACCCGATACTTGCGAGAAATGCATTTTTATAATCTTTATGACCTCGATGTATTTTATTTTGTTCCGTTAAAATCGAATTCTAGCTAACGTTACACTTAATAACTAATTATATGTACAAAACATACATTATACTTAACTTTAAACACATTTAATCATCAAAAATACACAACATACCTTCCCATTTCACCCTTGCCGACCCCCCCCCCTGTCATCCTTTTTATTAAATATTTTGACCAAAAAGTGTACATATACTCATATTTGACTAGATATTTGTATTATACAAGTGATTTATTAATCTATAATACATACTAGCACATACTAAAAGGTGTAAAAAGCTAGAAACTCTCCCACTCCATTGTTGTGGATCGACCAAGCCAAGAACAAGAAGAAGAATCCATAATTTTTCCAAGATCAAGTGTTTTCAAGATCAATCTAGAGTTCTAGTGTAGGTTTGGAAATAAAAACCTTTAAGTAATTAGGTACCTTGTTACCAAAACCTCTTCATATTACAAATAAGTGTTCTAAATAATTTTCCTAATCTTACATACTCCTACTTGATCTATTTTTATGTTCTTATAACAAATCATGCAACTATACCATGTGTTTATACCACTTTATATATATTTTTCAACATAAAATGGACTTACAAGTTATAATTAATATTCCCATGAACCTTATAATTTTGGTGAAGTTTAGGAACCCATGACACCCTAAGAAGGTGTATGGTAGGTTTAGAATAGTTTTGGTGTTGATTGGAAGGGTTTAGTATAAGCTTTGAACTAGAAAAATCATTTTCGACAACATATAATTAAGGGCTGTACTATTTTGTAAAATCTTGAAATTTCAGTAGGCTGGGGATTATTTTGGTCTAGATATTCAGAAAATAGATTTAAAATCGAAACCGTGGCCGCTTGAATGGATTAAAATGGGTTTATAACGAAAAAGTTATGATAATTCTAAGTTTAGTGACGAAAACTATTTTCTGAAATAATACAAGCTGTCAAGGGATTTTAAAAGGGCAAAACCGAGTTTTAAACATAATCTAAATGAGTCGACTTATCAAAAATATATTTGTATACATTAACACGAAACCAAGGATATATAGATCATAGAAAACGGACCTATAACGACCAAGATACTCGCGTTTGAATTACGACGATCACAACTATTTTCTTCAACACTAATACTCAATATTCACCATTTTGCGACTAAGCTTCGCGAGGTTACTTAGTCATTTTCATGAGTTGTCAATGTATATTATTTTACGACGAAAAACTATAAATTTTTGTTCTATTTTTAAACGACTATCGTGGGATGTTGTTTCAACATATATAATCGTAAAGTATTTTATAACTTGACAATATGTCATAAACGTACATTTCAACAATAAACTCTATTTTTCATAAGTGCACAAGTGGTATAGATTACATGTAAATTTGCATGTACGATATTATTTCATGATTTACATTAGAACATATCATTCATATTAGGTTGCAGATAGAGATTGCACCGCATTTCAGTGTATCCACTTTTGTCACCATAATCATCGCATCAGGTGAGTTTCATAGCCCCTACTTTTATACGTTTTGATTTACTTTTGGGGGAGATACATACTCAACTATTTTCATTTACTTTTATAAGTACTCTAAACTTTTACGGATTACCGTGAGTTTCATAGCCCCACCTTCTATTACTTAATTGTTTTACTAAACTCTTTGGGAGAGATACATGCTCAACAACTTTTATGACAATCACAATTATTTGCAAACTATATGTTTATCTGAGCTGAATGTTTTAGTGGTACTAAGTAACAATATTAGTATAATATTGATCTAACTGACTTGGATAATATCGAACTAACGGACTTGGTATAATATCGAACTAACGGACTTGGTATTGAACTAACGGACTTGGTATAATGTTGAACTAACGGACTTGGTACAATCATGAACTAACGGACGTGGAACTGTTTTGAACTAAACTATATTTTGTGCATTGGGTTGTGAACACACAGGTTACAAGTTTTGTATGGGCGGGACTTACAACTGAGTGGATTTACAATGCCTTTGTGTTGTGAATGTTCTTTAAAGGTTTTTCATGATAACACAAACTCTATGAACTCACTCAACCTTTGTGTTGACGCTTTTAGCATGTTTTATCTTAGGTATTTAGCATATCATCATGGCTTGCATGAGTTGACGCGTCTCCCATGGATTTTATGCACTTAACTATCATTTGATTGTAACAAACTCATTTTGGTACTTTGGAAATCTTTTGGGACCTATGTGTTGTAAACTCTGATTATTTTACTTAATCAAACGATGTATTTTCAAAACGACACTTTAGGTCATTCAATATAACTGTAACTGTGATGCTATGGCAGTCATCCCGCAAAACAAGTAATTTGGGGGTGTGACAGTAAGTGACACTTATTTATCTCTTATGATATAACATTGTGAGGAAAATTAAAAGTATTACATTCTTCATCATGTATGTGTTATCAGTTGTGATACTCAACTAAGAATGTGATGGTTGTGTTTTTTAAATATTTAGGAAGATTTTTGTGTTTTATGATATTACGAAATATTAGAAAAGTTGTTCAACTGAAAACAAGAGATGTTATGATACTTTTGTTAGACTTGTGGTGGATTTTTCTATTTAATGGATACATTGTGCATGTTTTGATAGGTTTTATAGCGGGATTTGAAAATATCTATAGTTGAATCAACAAACTAAATAAGTTATGGTTGAAGATAGCACACATCTTTATAAACAAACTGAGGAAGCTCAAACACCTGTGATATCACAAGTGATATCACCTCACTTGTGATATCACACGTGATATCATGAGTGATAACACCGGTGATACACTTGTGATATCATGTGTGATATTATCGGTGATAGCATGTGTGATATCAGAGTTTATATCACTTGTGATATCACCAGTGATATCACCTATGATGTCATGTGATATCACAAGTGAGGTGATATCACCTGTGATATCATGTGTGATATCACATGTGTTTGAGCGTACTCAGTTTGTTTATAAAGATGTGTGCTTTCTTCAACCATAGCTTCTTTAGTTTGCTGATTCAACCATAGATATTTTTAAATCCTGCTATAAAACCTATCGAAACATGCACAATGTATCCATTAAATAGAAAAATCCACCACAAGTCTAACAAAAGTGTCATAAAATCTCTTATTTTCAGTTAAACACCTTTTCTAATATTTCATATTACCATAAAACACAAAAATCTTCCTAAATACTTTCAAAAAAAAAATGAACAGAATCGTCACAGTAATATAATAAGTGATGTTTATTATCATTTCTTTCATACATACTTGGTAAAATACTAAATTCTTATCACATTTGGTATGAATTTAATATTTCACATTCTTAGTTGAGTATCACAACTGATAACACATACATGATGAAGAGTGCAATACTCTTCATCTTTCTTACAATGTTATATCACAAGAGATAAATAAGTGTCACTTAAAAATATCAAAATGATTAAAAAGGAAGCAAACTATGAAAATAGAGACTTGACATATTCTTAAAATCAAACAAGTATTGCATTAAATTAGCATTTTATTGAACAAAATAAGAATTCGCCTAAAGAGACTTTAACCCTTTTATTTCTACTAACAGTATAATATCACAAGTGATAGATAACATTGGTTGCATTAAAAAAAATATGCGCTTGTCAATTGCGAAGAAAGGCACAAAAACTATCTTGTAACTGAAAATTATAAAAATATAAGAAAACACATAGGTGGTAATATATAAAAATATACAAAGCAATGAAATATCTCAGGTGATATTAAAGGTTAAAAAAACATACTTGTTTGTTTATGAAATATCACAAGGGATATTAGACATTAACTTTTTTTTTAATAAAATATCACAATTGATATTAGACATGTAATATAATAAAGTTTAATAGTAAGCATGAAAACATACGAAAATAGACAAAACCGTATAAAAACTGCAATAAACGGACGAAAACGTATGAAAACGGACAAAAACGTATGAAAACGGACAAAAACGAATAAAAACGAATGAAAAGCTATAAAAACGTATGAAAACGGAAAAGAACGTCTGAAAACGGACGAAAACGTATAAAAACGGATGAAAATGGACGAAAACGTATGAAAACGGACGAAAACGTCTGAAAACAGACAAAATCATCTAAAAATGAACGAAAACGTAAAAAGACGGACGAAAGCGTATATAAACCTATGAAAACCGATGAAAACGAAAGAAAATATACGAAAACATTTTAAAACGGACGAAAACGTAAGAAAACAGACGGAAGGTATGAAAACGGACAAAAACGTAAGAAAACGGACGAAAACGTAAGAAAACAAACGAAAACATAGGAAAACGGACGAAAATGTAAGAAAACAGGCGAAAACGTAAGAAAACGGACGAAAACGTATGAAAACGGACAAAAACGTAAGAAAACGAACGAAAACGTAAGAAAGCAGAAGAAAACGTAAGAAAACAGACGAAAGCCTAAGAAAACGAACGAAAACATAAGAAAACAGACAAAAACGTATGAAAACGGACAACGATGTAAGAAAACAAACGAAAACGTATGAAAATGGACGAAAACGTAAGAAAGCGGACGAAAACGTATGAAAACGTAAGAAAACGGACGAAAACGTATATAAACGGACAAAAACGTATGAAAACTGACGAACACATAAGAAAACAGACGAAAACGTATGAAAACGGACGAAAACGTAAGAAAACAAACGAAAACGTAAGAAAACGGGCGAAAACGTATGAAAAAGGACGAAAACGTATGAAAACAGACGAAAACGTATAAAAAGCGGAAAAAACGGACAAAAACGTAAGAAAAAGTATGAAAACTGACGAAAATGAAAAAAAATAAAAATAAAAATAAAAAAAACGTGAAATTTAAAAAAGTGATTAAAAAAAAAGACAAATAATGAGAAAATAAATAAGAAAGATAAAAAGAAAAGAAAAAGACAAGAAAAAAACATGGACTTAGGTTTAACATATTAAATCTTAGGTTAATCACAACCATTAGATCAAAATAAATAGAAGGTGAGGATTTATCCCTTATTATGCAAAGATTTTTGAGTATGCAAAATAAAGTGCCTCTTACATACTAATCTTTTTTCACATACTTAAAGACTTATCCTCACATTTCATCTAAAAAAAATTAATAGCTGAGATTAAAAACATTTTAGTATTTAACTTATTTTTTATAATTTAAATATCTCTTAAACCGTTAATTGTTAAGCGAAAATAATTACAACATTGCGACGAGCATTTAATTATCTTTCTATAGACGGACACTTTGATATATTTTCAAGAAAAAGACAAAGAAAATCTCTTTTCACATTTTCTCGTTTTTTTTTTTTTTTTTTTTTTTTTTTTTTTTTTTTTTTGAAACTAAAATTTGCATGAAAAAATCACATGTGATTAAACACTAATTTGAATATCACATGTGATATTAGTGTAAAATCACATGTGATATTAGTGTATCATATGTGATTTAACACTAATTTGAATATCAAATGTGATATTAGTGTTAAATCACATGTGATATGTAATATCACATGTGATATTCAAATTAGTGTTTAATCACATATGATTTTTTCATGCAAATTTTAGTAACGTGAAAAAAACTAAAAAATCGTAAAAAAGAAAACGTGAAAAACAAGAAAATTCTTTTTGTCGAAAGTATGTCAAAGTGTCTATCGATAGAAATGTAATTAAATGCTCGTCGTAATGGTAAAAAAAAATTTCGCTTAACGATTAATAGTTTGAAATATATTAATATTTTAAAAAGGGGATGAATGTGTTTTTTTAAATGTTAAGATTAATCTCATTAATTAGATCAAATATGAGCAAGATTAAAATTATGGGGATAGCTGTGAACGATGATAGGGTGGAGCATGTTGCGTCAAAAATTGGGTGTGGTATTCTTAAGGCGCCTTTTTATTATTTAGGTTCAAAAGTGGGGGGGGGGGGGTATGTCTCGTATTCAATCTTGGAATGAGATTGTTGATAATATGGCAGCTCGTCTCTCGAAATGGAAAATGAAGACTTTATCGATAGGTGGAAGACTAACGCTTCTCAAGTCGGTTATAGGATCGATGCCGATTTATCATATGTCTATATTTAAGGTCCCTATGAAGTTCTTTATCGTATGGAATCTATTCGATGCTATTTCTTTAATGGTGTTGATTTGGATAGCAAAAAGTCGATATGGGTGAAATGGAATAATGTGTTGACTTCCAAAGACAAAGTTGGCCTTGGTGTGTCAAGTTTATATGCTTTAAATAGAGCTCTCATGTTCAAATGGGTTTGGCGGTTTACAACTCAAAAGACATCGTTATGGGCAAGGGTTATCATAGCTATTCATGGTGTAGACGGGAATATTGGCAAATGTTTGAAATCTGGTCATACGTCTATATGGCGTGACATTGTCCAGGAGATGGATACTTTTAAAAAACAAGGTATTGATCTTTATAGTTTCACGCAGAAAAATTTAGGAAATGATGCGAACACGTCTTTTTGGGAGGATGTTTGGCAAGAAAATATGACGTTGAAACATAGATATCCTAGATTATATGCGTTGGAGTTGAACAACAACATTGATGTGGCTACTAAACTAGCGCAACCTAGCGTGGTATGTTCTTTTCGTCGAGAGCCAAGTAGTGGAGTGGTGCATTCTCAACTCGTAGACTTGATGGCAAAGATTGAGGGTGTCTCTCTTGTTAGGTCACTAGTTTTACAACACAAGCTTACAAGAAGGAGATAAAGGCGATTGAAAAAGTAAACCAAACACACACACACGATAAGTAAAGACAGTTACGCGTAGGAGTATGAGTGAAAGAGTAAATTGAACAACCAACCTTCAAATGAAGGTTTACAAGAGTATTTATAGGAGGGAAGCTAGGGCAACACTCCTAGTTCCCTTCCTTTCCTTTCTGGGCTTGGGCCTAAGCTCATGGGCCTTCTACATAAGCTTAAGGCTAATAACAAACATAAAGGCCATAATTAAGCTAACTATTACATGTAAATTACTAACACTTGATTTAGGTCTAGGAGTGATTCCAACAATCTCCCCCTAAGTGTTTGTGATGAAAAACGGTGAAGGCGTTGATGTAATAGTAACTTCGACGTCTTCTGAAATTCTTCTTTCTTGTGAGAAGAATTGCCTTGATTCGAACAATCTCCCTAGTGTAGAGAGATAGTTTTCCTTGAGCAGTTATGCTTTGACGTCATCATTAACTTTGTTCTTTGATTATTGTTCTTTGTGGTGAAAGTGATAGTATGTTGTTGTCTGCATCAAGTCTGCCTCAGGTCTGCTTCGCCGCTACAGTGTCTCCACGTCATTCTTCAACATGCTCACACGCTCTTTGACGTTGGAATTCAGTACTGATGAAGTTCTTTAAGTCTTTAACTTTGTAGATTCTTTGATTTGACGAAGAATCATTCTGACTGTTGTGTTGCTTTTGGATAGAACTTCCATTAGTGATGATGTTGGCGTGAGCATGAGAAGAATCTGCACGATCATCTCGCTCCGGAGCTTCCATAAGAAGAAAACATTTAAAACGGTTAGTAATAATCGGATTCCGACACTTACAAGTTTGAACTTCGAGAGTGTTAACAACATAGTGTGAAAACACAACTCTAATTCTTACAAAAGCCGTTCCTGAACTGGAGTCCCACAAGTGAGATAACGCGATGTACCGAAGTACACCTACAGTTCAGATGAGTTGCTGAGGTACACCGAAGCATCACCTCACGACTGTAGACCGTTTGAGACACACTAAGCGTAATCCACGAGGAGTTACCGAAGTGACCTGCTGTCAGGGCTGTTTGATGTTGACCCTGGCAGGAGTTTCCATTCAATCACTGAGGATCACAATTGTGAACCTCTCATGAATGTTCTCGACAGATTGCTAAGATCTGTGAAGGACTCGATATGAACCACTGATAATCTTATTTGTTGATCAACAAGTGATGAAATGTCAAGTGTTCCTAAGAGATATTTTGATGAATCTCGTGGCTCTAGACTCAATAGTGCGTTTTGGTTTTCCTGAGCGGAGACTAGGGAGAGGGTCTCCTTCTTCAATACCAGCGATCTCTAAGAGAAAGCCAATAGTTTACGTAGGGTTCCCTGTGAGAATGAAACAAGCTTCTGTTGAGAGAAACTTGAGTGGCTAAGAAGGTTTAGTGCATGCGTCACTGGGTCCATGACGACTTTTAGTCTTCAATACCGGCGTCACTAAGTGACAACCAGTAGCATATGAATTGAACCCGGTGTCTGCCCTAAGTTGAATAATTTGGAGGGCTATTTCTTTTCACCCTTTTCTTTGCATTTCTTTTTAATTCTTCAACTCCTTCTTTCTCCGATTCTCATTTTCTCCTTTTTTTTATCATCGTACCTAAGGACTTCTAAGTACTAACTATTTGTGATGTCCTTGGGTAGATCCCTCCGGCTCTGGTGGATCATAGGATGGTTATTCCTAACCTTAGTCACCTTATCACTCCATGACTAACCTATGTTGCCATAAAACCAATTTTCAAGAAAATCTCTCAAAGGGTTTGTAAATGAAAAACATGTTTGAACCACTGTGAGAGTTTTATCTTTTTGTAGAAATACTCCCCCTCCACATGTGCTTTAGAGTTTTGACGGAAATCTGCATTGTGTGGGAAGAGCGCGCACTTTTGAATTGATCAACTCAAGATAGACAATCTCCCGCGAGACACGGTTACGTTGCATAGTTAAAGAGTTACATTGTCAGCTTTTAGGTGAAAACTAGCTCTAATAACTACCTTGAAGGTGTAGACAAACCTGGAAAGGTTGTCATACCCGTCAGAGTTCATGTCTACCAAGAGTTTCTCGAATGGCACTTTCTACTTGGACAAGTCCTTTGCGCATGTTTACATTACTAACGAACTAGCTTGAAATTATTACCTGTCCGGACAAGTCTTTTCGAGTTACTAACAGTTTAGTACCGTCAATTCGTTGGTTAAGTCTATTACACGAAGATTCATTTGCATTTACACAACATATTTCTTATCACATAAATTTTCTCCCCCTCAAAAATGGCATATAAAATGTTATTTTTGAAAAGTTGAGAATAAATATGACCATTTCGAGTGTTGCGGGAAGACGACCACTATGAATAATTTGTGAACAAAGTTTTAATTCAAATACTCCCCCTCAACAAGTGATATAAACGGTTGAGGTTTTGAAAATCATACGGGGAAGTACTTGTCCTTTTGAGCAAACCCTTGAAAAATGAAAGGTTTGATAGGTTTTACTCAAAAGTAAGAAGCTTTCGCTCCTTTTATAAGGATTGTGGCACTGAAGCGTACCACAGGGTCCTTTCTTGACAATTACGGGTTGTACACTGTTATGTGTGCACAAGCCATTCACATTTATAAATCACACATCCAAATTTATAATGAAAGAAACAATTCAAGGGGTACCAGGAAGTCCAGAGATGTCGCCAGGAGTGTGAATCGGGCGTTGAAAGCCGGTGATGTTAATCCTGGGTCGACCACCAACATAGCTTTCCAATCTTCTGAACTGATCCCTTCTATACAACCTTTCATCAATCATCTTGATGATTCTCCTCACATCCCTTCGATCCTGAGAATTCCATCGCTTAGGAGACCCAATCATTTGACGTATATCCTTCAACCTATAAGCCAATCCGTCCCTAACCATCTTCAAAGTGTGATCCCCAAATTTGTGAAGATCGCTACACGCCATTAAGCAATTTCGTCGAAGTTCACTGCGGTAAACGACGCCGAATGGTTTGCTGATGAGTGTATATTGTGAGAGCTGGTTAATGTCGGGAAGATCAAGCTGAGGTGGGGTGAAGTTAACACGGGTTTGATATGATTCAACAGCCAGCTGGAGATCTTCTACACGTTCTTTGATGACTATGCTTCTGATGAAGATGAGCAGTGACTTGATGAATTCACGTTGTACTTCAGTTGAAAATTGTCTCATGCGACCCTGTACTTTGGCAAGGTACATGTCTTCAATGTCGTTGAGAGACAAATTCTCAAAGTCAGCTTCAGAGAATGCATAATCCCGTTCATCTTGCCTTTTGACCACAAATTTCTTTAGAAAAGTGTAGTCCCATTTGGTCGACAGATCAACGTGTTTGATGGCAACGATATCCTTAGTACTGAACACTGCATGTTGAGACTTCTGGACCTGGCAGCTTCGGTAGTAGATTCTTCAGCGTTCCGGCCAATGATGAATCCCGTACATTGCATCTCGGTCGTATGCTTCCACTTTGTTGGAGAACAAGTGATTAGCTCTTTCCTCGATAGCTATGCAGTTTGGGTATATGGCTGCTGGGAATGGAAGTGTCAAAGATGTAGCGTATTTCCTTGATCCATTGCCACCGTGCAGAAGAAATTCCAAGTCTTTGTTGAAGAAATATCTTAATGGGATCCTAGGTTCATCTGGTTGGCCAATTGTTGGTAGAGGTTTAGACCAGTCGGTGTAGTATGGAGGGTTGTCCCGTTTGGTGAAGTCGATGTTTGCTTCTGGGTTGATCCAATCCATGTTGTTAGACATAGCTCGAGCAATGTTTTCAAGGTGATATTCGACCTCGATGGCACTTTCTGAGCCATCTTTCCACAGTTGAAAAGCTTCATTCTTGATGCGCCTCAACTCGGATTTCGTCATCTTCTTCACCTGGAACTTTTCTTGCATAATCTTAGCATGCTCCAAAGTATTACCGTCTACCAGATCTTGACCTTCTTCAGGGTAGGGAGTGGAATTGACAAGTGTAGAAAACCATTCAAACTCCTGTGTTGTATCTTCATCTAGCCATGATACGACGTCAGTCATTGGCGCCTTCTTCTTCTTTTGTTTTGGCCTAGATGAGGATTCTGGTTTCTTAACTTGTTTGGGAGAGGTGGGTTATTTTAGGGGGTCACGGACTTCCTCATCGTCACCACCCGTATACTCAAAGTGATCACCGGTTTTTTGAGTCTCGGGCGGTAACTCAGATGAATCCTGAGGTTTATCAGTAGAGGATGGAGGAGAAGATCTTTGTTGAGTAGGAGTCCTTTGTGGTGGAGGTTGCATCGAGTACTGAATAGAGGATGATATATCAGACTTCTTTGAGCGTTTGGGCTCTTTATCCTTGTCCTGATCTTTGTCTTCATCATCTCTTGAACGTTTGGGCCTAACAGCTTCTTCTCGGAATGAGGACCTGAGTTGGTATTCCAATAGAGCTTCAAACAGTTTAGCTTCATGCGAGGCAAACGTTGCAGAGCATGTCGACATTTGCGCTACTAGCCGGTTCACCAATTCATCATATGAGAAGATTGTAGATTCAACTGGATTGACGCTTAAATTCATCGGAGTTGATTTCATGGCTTGTTTGGCTAGATGCAACAGATTTGGATACAGTTGTCTGTTATACATCTGCTTTGTCAGATTCGGAACGACCTCCATAAGGAACTGTTGAGTGTATCCTTTGATCATTTCATCCATTTTTCCTTGAAGATCATCTTTCATGAGCTTCTGGACATACTCCCTTTCCTCTTGCATCTTGTCGAGATCATCATGAATATACTGTATCTGATCAGCATAGAAATTCATCTTCCTTTGGAGGATGTCTTTCTTTCTGACTTGTTTGACAGCATTCCCAATTCGTTTATGAGCATGAGATATCCAAGATCGAGTAGGCTTCTTCACTGATTTGGATGTTGATTTGGTTGATCTTTTAGATGGTGGTGGTGAGGAGTGGGATGATGAATCTGATGAGGAGGAGACATGAGGAGGCTCGGGGTCCTTAGGAGGTGCAGAAGTATCCTCCTTGGAACGAGTTGGACTGTTGAGAAGATAATCATCATAATTCTCTTCGTCATCTTGTCCAGATTTAGCCTTTTCTTCCGTCTGAGCCTTAGCTTCTTCATCAGTTTTCTCTTTCTCAGTCTTATCCTTTTCTGGTTCCTCAATGTTATAATCAGTAGACTCCTCCACAAGCGTTTGTTGTTGCACAAGAGTGGTGGCACCAGCTCCCTTATCGGGTTGATTAACCGCATCAGGACCTGGTGAAGAGTGGACACCACCACTCGACCCTCCGGGGCCACCCATTTGTTCTTGTTCAAATTCTTAGGTTTTTGAAGGTGTCTAACTAATTTAAACTTCTTCCTGTAGGATTTATCCAGTTGCTCTTCATCACTTTCTGAGCTTTCTTCATATGGCACAAGTACAGGAGTCTTTCCTTTTCCTAGGTCAGCTGGAGGACTAGGAGGTTTAGATACCGTTTTGGTTTCATCTTTAGCAGTTTCAGAGTACGTAATCTCTTCTTCTGATTCAGTACCTTCTAAGTCCTCGTCAATTAGCTTTCTCTGCGGTTCAAGTTTAGGTAAGGGAATGGGAACAGCTTCTTTAGAAGGAACAGTCCTTTTACGAGGAGGATTCCTCTTAGGAAACTTCCTATGACTTTCAGTACTTGTAGCACTTCCTGCACTGCCTCTTCTGGTTCTCCTTATAGGTGTTCCAGAAGACTTGTCATCGAGATGACCAACTTTGCCTTCTTTTACTGCAACTAGATACCTTTTGTATGTCTCGAGCTTTTTGATTTCTTTAGACAGAAGGTGATCAGGTAATACAGCACCCTGTTTCTTTGTAGATGATTCCTTGATTCTGACTGATAGGATAGGCTGAGTCAACATATCGTGATTGTCTGGGTCATTGAGCCTCTGTGGAATATCGGGATTAAGTACAAGTGCTCTCTGGATCAACAATTTTGTGTATCTGACATAGGGAATCTTTGAGCCAAGTTTCTTGTGAAATAACATCATGTCTTCCCATAACAGTGCTTCAATTTTGATGTCCTTTTTGTTGATTAATGACCAGAAAATTTGTAGTTCCATGAGCTTGGGATGCTCATATCCACTATCATGACCAGAGACTGATTTGGTGATGATGATGTAGAGGGTCCTCCACGGTTGAGGAATGTTCTTAAGCTCCACATGAGAATGCTTAGAGATAACTCCTGAAGCTTCATCATAGCCAATATCAAGCAAGAATTGTAGAACTGTCTCCTTAGTAGGTGTGTCAAAGAAGTCAGTTGGCTCGATTTCAGGAATGAGAAGAACAGCCCGTAAGTCTGCATGAGTGATGGTGACTTGTTTGTGATTAAGTGTCACTGTCACTGCACTTTGACCTGTGATCCTCTGCATAGAATTCCAGAATTGCTGAATATAGATTTCCGGTACAGTAGCAGAGTGTGAGAGCATGTTCTAGTAGGGATGATTCCTTAGAATATCCACAGCAATGAGACAAGAAGATTCAGAGCAGGTGAGGGTTTCAAAGTCAACCCTAAGGTTGTTCTTTCCAATCTTTCTAGGATAGCCATTGGGGAAGATGTCAGCAATTGTGAGAAATTCTGGTGCATCCACATTCATTTGAGCAGCCATGTCGTGATCTGAAATAACATTAGCCAAAAGAACCAACATATCGAAAGACATAATGTTAGTCAACAGAAGGTTTTATTGTCTAATTATTGAATGTACAGTGTTAAAGATTGTTACAAGTCCAAAGTCACTTGTTTATTCAATAGTCCAATGTCGTCGTGATAAGTTTTGTGAGTTAGTTAAATTTAAGTTTTAAAGTTTATGTTATCACATATTTAACACAACATATTAAACGATTAAGTTTATAAGTGACATTATTGGTTTCGTGACGATATGATTTGTTTATTAACAAGTTTGTGCACGTAACAATTCATAATGAAGGTCTATCAAGGCTTAGGCGTAGATATGGCAAAGTTACGCGTAAACAGAAGTGATATACGCGTAGATGAAAGCTTATGCGTAGGATCCTAACTTACGCGTAAGAAATGTTACGTGTAGGAAAAGGGGACCTTATGCGTAGGGCTTACGTGTAGGCGTATAAAGACCTTACGCGTAAGGCTTACTCGTAAGAGTAGACCTTATGCGTAGAGGTCACTGTTTACGCATATCCTTCACAGGATACGCGTAGTCCCATTGTAGAACCTTATGCGTAGTAGTTACGCGTAGGATTACTCTTACGTATAACTGCCTATGCGTAAGGTGATCCTTATGCGTAGAGTAACAATCGACCTTGATTCTGAATTTTACGAGTAGCAAGCCTGAAATAAAACCATCATATCATCAATCTTAACATGTATAGTCATATTAAACACAAATCATGGCATGAAAGCAAGTTAAGCAGTTACGCGTAGAAAGTCATACGCATAGGTCAAAACCCTAGAGTTTAAGAATTACGCGTATGATTTCTAACCATAGGATTTGCACCAAACATTTTCTGGTAGGTCTTAAGAGTTGTGAGAGTCTAATAACCAAGTTTTAACACCCAATTCGTGGTGAATCAAAAATACCCAAACACAAGAACATTAAACCCTAATTCCTAATTCTGACTTAATTAGTGTTTCTGGGTGGTTATAGGGCCTGGAAATCTTTAATACAACACAATATGAACATCACACAATAACCTTTTTGACCAAAACCATTCACATTTTAAAATACCCAAATTTACGCATAAACCCTAATTTTCAAAATCACTCAATTCGAGTTTCTGGGTTTGTTTTGAGGATAGAAAACATATCATTGATGTTATTAAAACATTTTGACATTATCTTTTTAACCACAAACACATAACACATGATCATGTGTTCTTACGCATATGCGAAGAACACAAAATCAACCATATAAGTAAATTTAACCGTTGGATTTATTTGAAAATCAAAACCAATGTTTAAAATCATGTTAGAAACATTAATCCACTTACAGTTTGATGATCAAAAACACGGATTGGAAGAGTGATTCTTAGGCGTAGGATTTGTTTTGGTTAGAGTAATAAATGTGAAGTGATAAGTTAGGTGGAGAGTGTTTTTATTAAAATGACTTTAACATTTTGACAATTTTGGTCCCTCCACCTTTTCCTTTTTCATACAAAGCCATTTAACTTCCATTTTGGTTACCAAACAAAGATTTTAAGAAAGAAACTTTGACGACACTCCCCCTCGACTTAAGAAAATAATGAAAGGTTATAAGTTTTAGTTCGAGGAGTGTCATTTAGCCAGAAAAGTTTACCACCATTGATAAAAGAAACAACCGGGAAATGATAATCATGCAAGTACACAGATGTTTTGAAACAGTTAAGTGATTATTTTCTCCCCCTCAACACTTGATCGGAAAAATACTGAATTTTGAAATATTATAGTGTTGACGGAAGAAATGTACTTGTCATGTTGAAAGAAAATTAGATTAGAAGAATATTTTTGTTGTTTTATAAGATTTTATATTTTTGTATTTTGTTTTTGAAAATTATTTACAAAAGAGATTTTGGTGTTTGACAGGTTTTTAAGAATGTTTTAGGAGGTCATCCAATTCCTCTTGAGTCAAACACCTCATACCAATCCGGTGGACCAACTCATTAAACCTAGCGGGTGGCAAGGCTTTGGTGAGAAGATCTGCCAATTGGTATTCAGTACCCACGAAGTATAATTCAACAGTACCCTGTTCCACGTGGTCCTTGATGAAATGATAACGAAGATCGATGTGCTTTGATTTCGAGTGCTGGACTGAGTTGCACGAGATCGCAATTGCACTCCGATTGTCGCAGTACATCGGGATTCTGTCAAAGAGTTGTGTTCTCATCCATATGACTTGAGCACAACACGCGGACATGGCTACATATTCTGCTTCGGTTGATGACAGCGATGTACAATCCTGCTTCTTCGATTGCCAAGACACCAGTTTATCACCAAGAAATTGTAGAGCTCCTGAAGTACTTTTCCTTGAGTCTAAGCATCCTGCGTGGTCAGCGTCTGAAAAAGCGATTAGTTCAAAACCAGAATCCTTCGGATACCAGATCCCCAAGTTAATGGTTCCCTTGATGTATCGGAGGATTCTTTTAGCCTCAGAGAGGTGGGTTTCAGTTGGTTGCGACTGATAACGGGAGCATAGATAAACGGCAAAGACAATATCAGGTCTACTAGCTGTTAGATACATGAGAGACCCAATAATACTTCGGTATTTGGTAGGGTCAACTAATTTCCCATGTAAATCAACGTCTAGCTTCTTGGTATGAGTCATTGGTGTGGCATAAGTATCACAGGTTTTCATTCCAAATTTGTTTAACAATTCAAGGGCATATTTGGACTGACTCAAGAAAATACCACGGGGTGATTGATGAACTTGTAATCCTAGAAAGAACGTAAGTTCACCCATCATGGACATTTCAAAAATTTTCTTCATTAGTTTTGCAAAAGCGATTGAAAACTTTTTATGTGTAGACCCAAAAATGATGTCATCCACGTAAATTTGAACAATTAAGATATGTGCCCCGTGATATTGTATAAAAAGAGTTGGGTCAACCGAACCTTTGGTGAAATTATTAGCAATGAGGAAAGATGATAGCTTATCGTACCATGCCCGAGGGGCTTGTTTGAGACCATAAAGAGCTTTGTTCAGTTTGTAGACATGGTTCGGGCACTCTGGATCAACGAATCCTTCGGGGTTGGCTGACATAAACCGTTTCTTTCAGTTGTCCGTTGAGAAACGCAGTTTTGACATCCATTTGAAAGACCGTCATATTCATATGAGCCGCGAACGCGAGAAATATCCGAACAGCCTCAAGACGAGCAACCGGAGCAAAAGATTCTTCAAAGTCTATTCCCTCTTCCTGACGATAACCCTTAGCAACTAGACGTGACTTGTTTCGGATTACATTCCCTTCAGCATCCAATTTATTTTTCCAAATCCATTTGAGACCAATGACGTAGACCCCTGTTGGTCTTTCAACCAGTTCCCATACTTCAAGACGTTTGAATTGGTTGAGTTCTTCTTGCATGGATTCAATCCAGTTGTCTTTTGTCATTGCGTCTTTAATGTTTTTAGGCTCAAATTGGCAGACGGTGAGTGCATAAATGCAATGTTCACCATCTGTGTGAAGACGTTGTCTCGTAACGACTGGTTGATTTGGGTTGCCAATAATATTTGCCAGAGGATGGTCTTTAGTCCATCGATGTGTAGAGGGTTGATGTTGGTATACATTGTGCAGATTCTGAGGATTCAAATGGTTTGTTGATGATTCCGCGACATCAGGTGCAGCAGGGTCATTAGCAAACGGGTTAAAGAACGCATTTGGATCAAAATCTGCAGGTGGGGGTACTTCATTCAGAATATCATCAGTCGGTTCATCATTGTTGGAAGCGGTTTGTTCAACTGTTGTGGTGGAGTCAACTGGTGGTGCGTCTTCAACAATGGTTGTTGTAGCAGGTGTATCAGGTATAGGAATATTATCAGGTTGTGCAGCGGAAACAGCGGATACACCTGGAGCACGATCATCAATATCGTCACTGAACAGCGGAGCAAATAACCTTTCCATTTGTTGACGAGTGAGCTGGGGGCTTTGTTCAGCTGATGATGGGGGTTGGGGGAAGTTTAAACGGTTGTGACCGGGTTCTAAGCTGTTATACTCAGAAGCCATTTCCGTAAGTTCATCAAAATGAGCATGAATCGTTTCCATCACTTGTTTTGTACGACGATTCCAGATCCGATAACCTTTAGAATTCTCACAATATCCAATAAAGACTCCAATGTCAGCTTTGGCTTTGAGCTTTCCAAAATCATCACGATCATTATTCGGATAGCAAAGGGATCCAAATACATGAAAGTGTTTGAGATTCGGTTTATGGTTGTGGACAAGCTCGAAAGGTGTTTTGTTGTGGCGTTTTGTGATCATAGAACGGTTTTGAGTATAGCATGCAGTAGATACAGCTTCTGCCCATAAGTAATCTGGAAGTTTAGCATTGATTAACATTGTTCTTGCAGCTTCCACTAACGTTCGGTTTCGTCTTTCAACAACTCCGTTTTGTTCGGGTGTACGTGCAATAGATGTTTGATGTTGAATTCCCACTTTCTCATAGAATTCACTAAGGGCTTGGTTAACAAATTCAGTTCCTTTGTCTGTTCTGATTATCCTGACGGTGTTGTGGAGCTGAACCTGTATTTTCGTGAGAAAGGTGATGATCATTTGTGGAGCTTGGTCTTTGCTTCGAAGAAAGTATACCCAAGTCCATCGTGAGTAGTCATCAACAATTACTAAGATGTAGCGTTTGCCATTGATCGTTTGCACGCGCATCGGGCCACACAAATCCATGTGAAGAAGATGAAGCACATGCTGAGAGCTGTGTTCCACCTTTGAAGGAAAATGAGCACGAGTGCTTTTTCCTTGTTCACAAGCTGAGCAAAGGTGATCTTTTGAATACCGGAATCGTGGGAGACCTTCAACTAGTTTATGTCGAGCAAGGTTGGTGATGGTTTGAAAGTTTAGATGTGAGAGACGACGGTGCCATATCCAGGATTTTGTTGATGTTGCCTTTGAAAGTAAGCAGATGGGAGATGAAGCAACCATGTCTTGCATAGAGATAGTGTAGAGACTAGAATTACGCGAGCCAGACATAAGGTCATTTCCTTGTAGATCACGAATGAAACAAGTTTTCTCCCGGAAAGCAACCTCCAAATCTCCATCACAAAACTGACCTACTGAAAACAGATTATGACCGAGGCCTTCCACATAGTAAACCCTGCTGATTTCGATGTTCCCATTGACATAATCTCCGTAGCCCATGATAGCCGCGAAGTGATCATTCCCGAACCTGACAGTGCCAATGAACTGTCAAATAAAGTTTGATAACAGTTTAAGGTTGCCTGTCATGTGTCGGGAACATCCGCTATCAACAATCCAGAGAATGATCTGTATTACCTGCATTACACACAGACGACACAGATGGAATAGAAGTGGATGTGGAACCCGAAATGTTAGAGGGTTCTGAAGCAGTGATAGTAGACATACACACATTAATAACTTTAGTCATCCATTTAAATCCTAATGTGTTATATATCCATTTCTGCCATCTATAACTACTGTTTGCTTTAGTCTTTGTGAATGCACTAGGTGGTACTACATTCTTAGGAGGTGAAACTGGAGCTACAGGGACAACCACGCATGACGTAGAATCTAAAGAAGGCGGTCTACCAAGCACAGACTTAGAATGATTAGTGGGCCTAGAGGTATTCCGATTCTTAGGATTCCGTAAACGAGAGATTATAGCTTTAGCAACACATTTGTCATGACAATCAGAATTCATACTTTTACGACAAATAACACAAGGTGCATCAGACTGAATATCAAAAGTACTTAACGGTTTAGCATTCGTTACATCACTATTTCTATTACATTTGCCAGACGCAATATCTATAGTGGAAGCAACGTGAGTCTTATTCATAGTCCTAGGGTGTTCTTCTACTTTAGCATTCCTTATTGATCTTTTCTTAGGTCGCAACTTCCTATTCTTCGATTGAGTGCTCCTAGGCTGTGAAGTGCGGACGTTTGGAAAAGACGCAACTATTCCTGTTTCAGTAGAATGAAGCACGTTAGCAACTTGTGATTTGGTAGTAGAGATTCTAGGTTCACGATTACTAAGTGTTACTGGTGCTAATCTCTTAATGATGGTTGGCGGAAGTTGTTCATACTTTCCTAACATTTCTCTTAACTTAGAGATAGTGTGAATCAAATCTTGATTTTCAGAACGAATATTACCAGCAAAATTCATGACTACTCTAGTGTGAGCAAGATAGTGATCAAGTTCGTTGGATGCTTCATGACGAGTCTTATTGAGTAAATCAAATATGACACCATATTCCTATTTAACTGTTACAAGTTCTTGTTCATATTTTGAGATTTGACTTTTCAAAGACACGTTTTGATCATCCAGTTGCTCAATTTTAGGATCAAAAGATTTTGTTTGCAACTGAGCGATTTTCTTTTGAAAACCAAGTTGTTGATTGTGAATATCTTTTTCACACCAATTAAGACGACGTTTTGCATTGTAAAGTTCGTTAAGTAATCGTTCATTTTCAGCTTTTAAAGACTCGATTTGAAGCACCTTATCAGTATTCTCAACAGTTACCACAGAGTCAACATTATCAGCAGAGATATAATCAGATGCATGTGGCAAAGAATGGAATAACACAACATTATGGATATCAGCACAGATAACATCTTTCAAGAGTCGATCAACATCTTTTCTCAACAGTTTCTTTTTACGTTTAGTATTAGAAATAGATGTTTCAGTTTTCTCGAAAACGACCTTCATGACTCCAAGTTCCTTATGAAAGTCCCGTTCCCAAGACAATGCACAACTTTTCAAATTTTTAACATTTGGTAAAAGATTTTTCTGAAAAATGTTTCTTTGTTCTCGCACCAGAGGCGATTGAAAGTGTTGAACTTTGATTTCAGAATGATATTCTATCTCATGTTCTAAATTTTTGAGGTCAGCCATGAAAATATCAAAATATCTAAGAATTTTGCGATTTTCAGGTTTTGAGTTTACTTCACTGATGGAAGGTAAAGGACCATAAATTTGTGCATAATCTGGTTGGGGATTAACATTAGAAGACTCAGGTGTTTTGATGATAACCCTTGGTGTGTTAGAAGAATCCGTTGGTGTGACAAAAGTGACCGGTTTTGAATAATTAAAAGGTTTGTTGTAAACAACAGTTTTTAATTTTGATCGACTCTCGTCTTCTGCATCTAATTCCTCTTGACGATGATATTCAACAACACTCATAACAGTATCATTAATTTTATATTCTGCACTGGAAACTTCAGGAGTTGGTTTCAATGTTTTTAGTGAAAGCTTTGGTTTGTAATCAGCTAGATTTGGTCCATATCCTTTTGGATTGGGTTTTAAAGTAAACTTTTCAATAGCTGTTACTGATTCACCATGTTTGTAAACAACAGTTTTAAACTCTTTAATTTTGTTTTGCAAGCCGATAATTTCTTCAAGAAGGTCATCTACCTGATTCGTTGAATGCTTTTTGTATGCGGAGAACTGTTTTTGACAAGTTAACAACTCAGCCTTAGCTTTTTGATTTTCCAAGGTGAGAGCGTTAATTTGCTTTTTATGTTCATGTTTCAGTTGTTCTATTTCAGACAACAAAGCATTCTTCGAAGCGGCTAGATCACGCATCTGTCTCTCTAAATATTTTTCGTTTTGATGAGATTTAGCAAAAGCGGCTTCAAAACCTTTTTCACGGTTTTCTTGAGTTTTGAAAAAGTTGAGTTGCATTTGTAAGCATTCAAAATCCTTGATTAACAGTGTATTTTTGCTTTTTAATTCCTTATTTAATGCATAACATTCCTCCATTTTGATTTGATGGTCTTGAATTAAACGAGCAAAATCTGGATGAGGCAACAGTTCGGCTTGTTCAACGTGAGGCACCACATGATCATTATTTAGATCCTCAAGTACAACCACGGAGTCAATTTGATTATCAAAGGAAACCATAAGGTCATCTTGATCGTCAAATGTAACTACAGGGTTTATTTGAAAATCGTCAGAATGAG
Source organism: Chrysanthemum seticuspe (assembly GCA_019973895.1). NCBI lineage: Eukaryota > Viridiplantae > Streptophyta > Magnoliopsida > Asterales > Asteraceae > Chrysanthemum > Chrysanthemum seticuspe. Next base: position 218,796,672 of record BPTQ01000008.1, on the reverse strand, counting down.
ATGTAGATGACTCATTTTGAACAGTCTGAGCCGTGCCGGATTCAAATATTGGCGGAGATATTAGTTCAGATATGATGATGGTTTGTTCGGGTACCTGAGACAAGCCATCAGTGTCGTACACTGGGCCTGTTTCACTCATGTGTAGCTCATGCATATTAGCCATCAACATAACAGCTGCATTGGCCTGCAAGTCCTCCATATCATCATCTGAGTCTGCATCTGCCATAAAGCTCTGTTCTTTGTTTGTGAGAGATCCACCAGCTTCATCCTTAAGAGCCAAAAGAAGAGCCTCTTTGAAATAAGCACTGCCCCTAGTCCTTGGCTTTGGGCATGCATTAGCCAGGTGTCCCTTCTCATTGCAGTTGTAGCATCGAAGACCATTCAACCCATTCTGAGCATTTCCCTGTTCCACCACTTGAGCTCTGTTGTTATTCCTACCCATAGCATTAAACCCTTGACCACCTCCCATTTGACGACCATAACCACGATTCTGAACTTCAACTCGTCCATTGTTCACAACAGCCTGATTTCGTGTATTGGATGAGGAACGAATACGATTGTTGGATTTGTTGGTATAACGGCTAAAAGCATTAGCAATCATAACAAATCCCTGTTGCAATGCTTCGAACGGATCGGATTCCTCATTAGTGTGACTATGAAGTGCTTGATCATTGTTGTTGTTGTAAGGAACCAATTGATTTTGTTGAGGTTGTTGTGATTGATCATTTGGTGTGACTGAGGCAGTTGGTTGAGTTGCTTGTTGAGGAGGATAACTTTGTTGAGCATATAAGGCAAGTTGTTGATTTTCCGGATGTGTAGGTGGAGCAATTTGAGCACGGAGAATCCTTTTCCGATCAACTTCCTTTTCATGAGGCTTCAAGTAATCGTACAACAATCCATATGTAGAATGATGCATATTCTTCGCTTGACGGAGAAAAAGGACATACTTCTCCCATTCAGGACCAAGACTACTCAGGAACTTAGTATTCACTGCAATTCTTGGCATGATGATGTTGTGTTTATCCAAATCATTGATGATGTCTGAAAATCGATGATGATAAGACTCTAGTGTCTCTCCAGGTTCAATCATGAAGTGTTCATAAGCCAAGTAAATTTTGGATTCCAAATCCTCCTGATTGAGTACAAATCCTTCCATAAGAAGATGAATATGGTCCCACATTTCCTTTGCAGTCTTTTGAGCATCAACACTTCGAAGAATTGGGTTAGGTAATCCTAAAAGGATATATTGCATTGCAAGCTCATCAGCTTCATAGTGTAGAAGTTCTGTTTGATTTAAATCTGCAACAGTAGCAATGTTTGTTTGTTCATCTCTTGGTGGAATGGCATTAGGATCTCCGGGTACAATGACAGTAGGCATCTCAAATGGACCTTCCAAGATAACCTTCTTTAAGAACTTTCCATGTGGCTTCTTCAGATCACAAAACCTAAAGAACCTTATCACCCATTGATCGTAGTTACCTGGAGTGAGCATTGGAGGTCTATCAAGTGATCCAGCCTCATGAATTGATTGTTGGCTGCTTAAAGCTTCACACATCTTTGCAAACCAAGTTGGTTCCTTCGTAGTGTTCCTTGATGGATGTTGATTGAAGTCATTTGTGTAGGGTTGAACTTGAAGACTTGGCGGTGTTTGAACCATTTGTGGTGGAGGAATTGCTCCAAGTTGTGGAGTATGTTGTTGATTAAATTGTTGTTGATAAATTGCTTGTTGTTGATTCCATTGTTGATGTTGTGGACTTAGTTGTTGTTGTCGTTGAGGATAAGTGTAAGGGAAATAGTTAGAGTATGGTGGTTGTGACATGTTGAAAACTTGTGTTGGTAAAAATGGATCTTTGTAGTCGAATGAACCTTTGTTGATGAAGTGTCCTTAGGCGTAGAAATCACAATAATCCAGGTAGTACTTATGCGTAAAAACACCAAAGTTATGCGTAACAAGAAAGAGTTACGCGTAGATTTAGCTTACGCGTAAGTAGGGAAAAGACGCTAAAGTTATGCGTAGACACAAAGTTATGCGTAGAAAGTTAGGCGTAGGATTATCTTATGCGTAAGACTTGGCTTAGGCGTAAGATGAATCTTATGCGTAGGATTTCTACGCGTAAGCTTTATGCTTATGCGTAAGTTTAGGGTTTTATCCCAAGTGATCTTTTACACTTCACAGTGCAAAAGATATCCAAAGTCGACGTATTTTCAGGCTTATCCAAGCAAGAAAACACGGAGTAAACCACGAAACTGAAGATCAAACCACGGATAAAGTTACGCGTAAGATTAGGGTTTTGATACGCGTAATCTTACTCGTAAAAATGATTATGCCCAAATTTGTTTCTAACCCAGATTTTTGTTATGGAATAGCGTTAATAGTACCAAAATAACACAAAATTGTGAACCTTGATGAACCAAAACGGCTAAACGGGTTACGCGTAGAACTTCACCCACGAACAAAATCAAGCTCAAAAACTTAGATCCACGCGTAAAGTTTGAAACTTTTTGCCAAAAACAAGTATTTTAACACCTTAAAACGTTGAAAGTACAAGAATCTTGGATTAAAAAGTGTAAAAAACAAGTTTTTAAGCGAACCAAAGAACACGTTATCTTTACGCGTAAGACCAAAACCAAAAAAATTCAAAACAAAAGTGTGCACCCAACTATTTGGCGATTGATACCACTGTTAGGTCACTAGTTTTACAACACAAGCTTACAAGAAGGAGATAAAGGCGATTGAACAAGTAAACCAAACACACACACACGATAAGTAAAGACAGTTACGCGTAGGAGTATGAGTGAAAGAGTAAATTGAACAACCAACCTTCAAATGAAGGTTTACAAGAGTATTTATAGGAGGGAAGCTAGGGCAACACTCCTAGTTCCCTTCCTTTCCTTTATGGGCTTGGGCCTAAGCTCATGGGCCTTCTACATAAGCTTAAGGCTAATAACAAACATAAAGGCCATAATTAAGCTAACTATTACATGTAAATTACTAACACTTGATTTAGGTCTAGGAGTGATTCCAACATCTCTTATCTCTATCAACGAGAGGTGGGTGTGGGCTTTGGAAGGGTCGGGGGACTTTTCCGTAGAGTCGGTTAGAAAGATGCTTGATGATCGAAGGCTTCCGGTTGTGTCTTCTCTGACTCGCTGGATTAAAGCAGCGCCCATTAAGGTAAACGTCTATGCATGGAAGGTGAGATTAGATTTTTTATCAACCCGTCTTAATATCTCTCGTCGAGGTATGGATATTGGGTCTATTCGAGACATTTATTCTTTGATTGTCGTGTTGCAAAAGATAATTTTCGAAAGATATGTCGTTGGTGGGATGTGGGTTTCATGGAGGTGAGCTCGTATGAAGAGTGGTCATCTTGGTTTCTAAATCTTAGGGTTTCCGTTAAACATAAAAGGTTGTTAGAAGGTGTGTGTTTTGGGTTGTGGTGGCATATTTGGTCGTTCCGTAACAAGTGTGTTTTTGGCTCGGGATCTTCTTCTAAGGTGTCAATCTTTGAAGACGTAGTGTTGCGCTCTTTCTATTGGAGTCGGTATAGATGCAATGTTTCTTTTACTTGGGCTGATTGGTTAAAATATCTTCAACTCGTGTCTTTGTAATTTTCTAGCTTCTTGCTAGTTTTTTTTATAAAATTGTCGTTTCAAAAAAAAATTAGATCAAATAAAGATGAAGGGTGAAGATTGATCATTTAGTATGTAAAAAAATATTAGATATGTAAATCATTTTTACTGATACAAAAATGATATGTACAGCATGATTTGGTGTACATGGAGTTAATTATCTTCTTCATCCAAACTTTTGAGAACATCATATATCCAATGGATTACCATTATTATCGACAATTTTTGTAACATCGATCTTTAAAAGCTAAAAACCAAGCCATGAAAATAACCTTTATTGTTTCACTAGACAATTTTAAATCAAAAACAAGAGGATCCAGCTATTTTGAACGAGAAACAAGAAAAACTAATTCATTGGGTACACGTATAATAATCAACCTTAAATCAAAATGACCGAGATAACTTTTCCTAGTTTTGTTTCAGCTGTTAAAGAACTCATTATCACCAACAAATAAAATAAAATAGCCAGTTACTTTTTTTATATTGATACGCATTTGAAAGTTATTTAGTGTAATATCTATATTTATACTACTTATAAAGCATTTAGCACATTTTTTTATTAATTTTTTTAGAATTTTTTAAAATATATTTTTATGCAAATAAAAGTAAATAAACATCATTTACAAGTATTTGAAGAACAAATAAAATTAAAAAAATATTATTCAACACATACAGTAAATACAAAATTTAATTAACTCATTTACCGAAATATATAACTGTTTAACCACAATACAATTTAATTAAGCTTTCAAAACAATTAATACACACTTTAGCATATCAATTTGTAGTCTCATCAATAAATATATGTTATTCAATTGTTACACTTTATAAAATATCGTTAAGCATTTGATATACTGATTATTTGCCCGTGCCGAACATGCAAACATGCTACTAGATATTTGGTGTCATTAACATTTATTTTAAGGTACTTGTCGCCGTAACGCGCGATTACCCTACTGGTTAATACTCCAATAAATAAGTCTATCACATTTACAATTAAATTAACTAGAAACTTATTATGAGAAAAGTTTAAATACTAACTCTTATTTTGATTCTTACCAAAAGACAAATCCACACCATCCATCTATTTTGTCATAATAGTGAGGATTAACCTAAGATTTAATAGATAAACTCAAGTCTATGTTTTTTTTTTGTCCTTTTGTCTTTCTTTTTTATCAACATGTTTTTGCCTTTTTATTTTTTAAAATTCACGTTTTTCCTATAAATTCACATTTTTTTAAACTCACGTTTAATTTTATTTTTTATTTTTTTTAAATTCACGTTATTCAAGTTTTTTTTAATTCGCGTTTTTTTCTACGCTTCCATACGTTATCGTATGTTTTCATACGTTTTCATCTGTTTTCATCCGTTCTCTTACGTTTTCGCCAGTTTTCTTACGATTTCGTCCATTATTCATACATTTTTGTTCGTTTTCATACGTGTTTTTACGCTTTCATACGTTTTCGTCCGTTTACATACATATTCGTCCGTTTTTAAATGTTTTCGGCCGTTTTCACAAATGATATTCTTTTCACAAATGCTATTCTGAATATCACAAGTGATATTCATAATATTATAAGTGATATTCAGAATACTAAAAGTGATATTCTATGATATATTCAGAATATCACTTGTGATTATATCACAAGTGATTTTCAACTAACGTTTTGTAACATGAAAATTATAAGTGATATTCAGAATATCACAAAGTGATATCCAGAAATCACAAGTGATATTCATAATATCACAAAGTGATATTCGGAATATCACAAAGTGATATTCGGAATATCACAAAGTGATATTCGGAATATCACAAAGTGATATTCGGAAAATCACAAATTGATATTCGGAATATCACAAGTGATATTTAGAAAATCACACTTGATATTCAGAATATCACAAAGTGATGTTCAGAAAATCACTTGTGATTTTCTGAATATCACAAGTGATTTTCTGAATATCACAAAGTGATATTCTTAATATCACAAAATGACATTCAGAAAATCACAAGTGATATTCATAATATCAAAAAGTGATATTCAGATAATCATAAGTGATATTATGAATATCACAGAATATCACTTGTGATATCACTTGTGATAGTCAGAAAAGTATGAAAACAGACGAAAACAGATGAATACGTATAAAAACGGACGAAAATGTATGAAAGCGTAAAACATGTCTGAAAATGGACGAAAACGTATGAAAACGGATGAAAATGAAAGAAAACTGACGAAAACGTATGAAAACGGGCGAAAACGGATGAAAACTAATGAAAACAGATAAAAACGTATGAAAACAGACGAAAACGTATGAAAGCGAAGAAAAAACGTGAATAAAATAAAAAATGCGTGAATTAAAAAAAAATAGACAAAAAAAAAATTTTGAATAGAAAAGAAAGACAAAATGACAAGGAAAAAAATAGACTTAGGTTTACGTTTTAAAACTTGGGTCGTTAATCCCCACCATTAGATCAAACTATATAAATAGTGGAGATTTATCCCTCACTAAACATGAATTTGTATATAAGCAAAATAAAGTGCCTCACTTATTATATCATTAACGAAAAGATAGATTATTCAGCGGTAATAAATCTAGGCATAACTTTTAAGATGAATTTTCATTTGCTTACCTTTATTTTGATGCTTACTAATGGACAAATCCCCACCATCCATCTATTTTGATCTAATGGTGAAGATTTAACCTAAGATTTATTATGCTTAACCTTAATTCTCCCAACTATATAAAGTTTTTTCTTCTTCTTTTTTTTTTATTTCATTCGCTTCATTTTTTTTTTCACACAATTACTCTGTGTTTTCCTCCCAACCTGCTCTCACTTTTGATCATCACCAGTTGGATCACCATCACCATCACCATCACCATCACCATTCCAATCACCATCACCATCACCATTCCAATCACCATCACCATTTCGATCATCATCTCATCATCACCTCCTGATCATATCATCCTTTTTTATGTCTTATTTTGATTTGAATGGACCGTTTGTTTCAGAAGCTGATTTGATTGATGTTGTTGCGGTTGATAATGTTGTTGATCGGTTGTTAATTATGTGGATCAAGTTGTTAAGATTCATTCTTATTAAGTTTCACACCAAGTGTTTGATGAAATGTGTGAGTGGAAAATGCTTGATAATCTTGTTATCTACTCATGTAATTCTACTTATTATTTAAGTTGTTTGTTGAATTTCTGTTTTTAACTGCATTTGAATGTTGTTTTTATGCCTGGTTGTTGTTTCGAATCTGCTATGTATCGTACGTGTAGTATCACCAGTGATATTTGAAGTTGAACTGTATACGTGTATTATCACCAGTGATATTTGTATTATCACTTGTGAAATTTTGTTTATTTGATACTTTAAGTTTATGTTTTAGATTGTGAGTAGCATTAGGTTTTAGTATGATATCATTTTGGGATGGGTAAATTGATGAAAATTTGATGCATGGAAGGTGTTTGACAAAATTCCTAAGAGAGGGATGCACAAGTTGAAAAGCAATCACATATTCCTGTTTGTCCATCATTTCATATATATAACCAAATCACAAATGTTTATTTGAATAAAAAAACTTTGGGGAATTAATGAAAGTGCATTGTAGTTATTTTAAATGAGTAATCATATCCTATGTTGCATTAGTTGATGCTTATTTTCATTTTTCTGAATGGTTTCTTTTTGAATTATTTTTAGTGCGTTTTGTATTTTGCTTTCTCCATCACTCTATATCTAAGGTGATGCAAATTTGATGTACTGTTTGACAATTGCGCAGTGACTTAGAGCTTAAGCCACAAGGACTGCTTACCTTAACAATCGTGAAGGCAAATAATTTGAAAAACCTGGAAATGATTGGGAAGTCTAATCCTCATGTGATTGCATATATTCGGCCACTTGAAAAGTTCAAAAGAAAGGTTGTTGATTACGACTTAAACCTTCTTTGAAATCATGTAATTCAGTTAATTGCAGAAGATAAGAAGACCCAGTGTGTTGTACTTGAGGTTACGGTTTTCTCCTTTTTGATTTTCTGTATTGCTGGTTTCTCAGTTGTATCACAAGTGATATCACAGGTGATATCAAATGTGATATCACCTATGATATCACACGTGTGTCAGCTTTCTTTTATTTTGTTGAATCAATTGTGGTAATGGAGGATTTTATGTATCACAGGCGATATCAAAGTTATTTGAGCTTCTTCAATTTGTTTTGTGGAGCTGTTGTGCTTTTTTTAACCACATCTGCAGTTGTTATTGATTCTTTCGTTTGATGGAGCCGGTTTTTTACAAATTGCAATCACAAATAGTTTGATGATATCGTCTCTTTTTATGCCACATACAAAACAAATAAGTATGCTTTTTAATTTGTAATATCTCTTGTGAGGTTTCATTGTTTTTTGTACATTTTGTATCTATTATCACCTGAGATATTTCTCTTTCCAGGTACATGATGGTTTTTGTGCCTTTTACTGCAATTGACAATCACTGGAGATATGTTACTGTTGGTTCTGGTCTGCTTAAGAACGAAACTACTGAATCTTGTGTATGATTACTCCAAGCATTCAAGAAAGCTTTTGTGCGTTATCCAAATATCATCGTAACTGGTCAAGATGGTGCTATGCAAAAAGTAATTGCAGTTGAGCTTCCCGGTTTAAAGCCCCGTCTTTTGTCATAAATTAGAAGTTATGTATCTCTTGTGATAAATAGTTGGAATTAATTTTTATGAGGTCTTTGTGAGTTTATGGAATATTTTGTCATTTTAACACTTTGTGATAAAGCATGAAAATGATGAAATGTTTACATTATTTATGTGTTTAAATTCAGTTTTCCCACTCCTTGTGTTTGTGCGTTAGAATTACCGTTACTATTGTTATTGTTAGTTCTAGATGAAGAAGATGATGTGGTGACTGTTGAGGTGCTGGATGTGGTGTTGTTATTGTTAATCACGATTGATTATTTATTTTTACGACGATGATGATTGGAGGAGGAGGAGTGGTCGTGGACTTTCTTTGTTTAGAGTTCCAGTCATGTGTCTTGTATCCTACTAAGAAAATCAATTTATTTTTTATTTTTTATTTTTTTATGCCAGGTGTATCACAGGTGATATCAAATGTGATATCACAGATGTGTCAGATTTCTTTTATTTTTTAGAATCAGTTGTGGTAATGGAGGATCTTATGATATCACAGGCGATATCAAAGTTGTTTGAGCTTCTTCAACTTGTTTTTTGTACATTTCGTATATATTATCACTTGAGATATTTCTCTTTTCAAGTACATGACGGTTTTTATGCTTTTTACTGCAATTGACAATCACTGAAGATGTGTTACTGTTCGTTCTGGTCTGCTTAAGAACGAAACTATTGAATCTTGTGTATGGTTACTCTAAGCATTCAAGAAAACTTTTGTGCGTTATCCGAATATCATTGTAACTGGTCAAGATGGTGCTATGCGAAAAGCAATTGCAGCTGAGCTTCCTAGTTCCAAGCCCCGTCTTTTGTCATAAATTAGAAGTTATATATCTTCTATGATAAATAGTTGGAACTAATTTTTATGAGGTCTTTGTGAGTTTATGGAATATTTTTTCATTTTTAGCACTTGTGATAAAGCATGAAAATGATGAAATGTTTACATCCTTTATGTGTTAACTTGTTTTTACTTGTTTCTGACATGTATCACTTGTAATATTATTCTTTAATTGATATATGTGTTCACCTCTTTTTTTTCGAATCGTTATGTTACTCAAAAGCATTGCTTAATTAATCCTATTCTCGTTTGATTTTGAGACTATGTCATGTTTTTATTTTCATAGTTTTCTTCATGAAGTCAACGGTATTTTAAGTGACTTTTCATTAATATCAGTTGTGATACTCTAATAAAATTACCGAAAGAAGGTTATATTCAGATAAACAAAAAGCATTGTTTACATCTGAATAGAAATTACCATTGTTTACAATTTAAGTAGCAAGAGAAAATTACAATTTAAGCAGCAAAAGAAAATTACTAATTGATGCATTTGTCTTTTTATTTTCTACAACTTTCTTCCTGCCAGCTTTATGAGCATCCCCTCCTTTTGTCTTCTTTCCCACTTCAATCTTTTTAGTTTGCAACATCTTCTTCTTCATTTCCTCTTCTTCTTTTTCTGCAACTGTCTTTGCTTTCTTACATGCAGTCTCTGTTTTCAGTTCATCAATTACTGTTGGTGGTGTTGGTGGTTGTAGATCCTGTTATATCACAGGTGATATCACAAATGTTTCTTTCAGTAGTTGTTGGTGGTGTATCTGTTTCTGTTTTTGTTCTTGGTATGTTTTCTAAGCTTAAATGTCTAGCAGCGGATTTTGTTAATTTGCTTGGTATTGTTAGTGTTGTCGGTGATGATGTTGTTCCTTTATTTACTTCTTCAGTTTGACTTTGTTATTTTTTAGCAAAAGTCTTTTTCCTTTCACCTTCAACTCCTGCTTTTTTGCTTCTTTTATTCTTGATATTCAAATCTGCATAAAATATATACCATGTTAGTGTATGAATAGTTCATTGTTTTTTAATATCATACGTGATATATAAATTGAATAAGTATACGTCATCAAATATCATAGGTGATATACTACCAACAAACAATTATTACAACTGTTGTATCACATGTGATATACTATAAATAAGCAATTGTTGTAACTGTTGTATCACAGGTGATATACTAACAGTAAGCAATCATTGCAACTGTTGTATCATAGGTGATATACTACCAACTAATACTAGAGTCAAATACCGCTTTAAAACATATCGAAGCATGCCCAATCTATCCATTTTGCACATATATCTACCACAAATTTAACAAAAGCATGTTACAGTCACAATATTTATTTTAGCCTGTTAAGTCTCCTCATGTTATCACAATAATCATCTAACTTTCACAACAATCCCTCAATAAACTAATAAAATCTACAAAAACAACAAAGTGTTCATACTGTAGAATAAATATCCGTGTTTTTAGGGATACAATTATAACATTCTACTGTTTTTAGGGTTACAATTTTAACATTCTACTGAAAGTATACATACACATTCTACTGAATGTGTATGTATCACTGGTGATATAACACATAAGCTAAATGTTAAATCAAGTACGCCGAATACATTCAGGGTTTTATCACAGTTAATTCTTCTAAAGGAGACATGCTTATACGTTACAATATACCTTTACTTTTATGAATCTCTGGAGATTGAGTCAAAAATTTGATTAACAACAAAACTGCATTTACTTATAGTAAATAGTATATCATCAAAACTTTTAGCCAAAAAAAAGAAAAAGAAAAAAAAGTCTAACCATGATTATAAAACAATAACAATAAAATATCAAAAGTGATACTATACATGACATATAATAAATCTTAACAAGTAAACAAAAAACCTATCAAATAACCAAAAATTTCACAAGTGATAATACAAATATCACTAATGATAATACATATATACAGTTCAACTTCAAATATCACTGGTGATACTACACGTATGATACTTTTCACTCACACATTTCATCAAACACTTGGTGTGCATCTATGTATACAAAGTGTTTTACTCATAAACTCAACCAAAAGAACATAACTAAAAGCATGTCACAATCACAATAAATAAAATTTAAAAATATATGAATTTAGACTAAAACTTTTTCAAAAGTTGGACTTAAACTTAACTCTAGAAATTTTAAATTGTTTGTTGCATGACCCCATAGTTTCATCCACATAGATATGAGAAATGAAACTGTGACAAAAGCTATTATACAAAGTTCTTATATTCACCAAAAGGACAAAACTTACCAAGTTACAAACAAGTGAAGAATCTTTATGTAACGTACATAAAATTACAAAGAAACTAGCTTTAGACTTTGATACAGCATCACATCATTTCACTAACGTACAAAAGATCACCAAATAATTTATCCTAGCCAGAGATATTGATAGACTTAACCTCCGGCTTCTTCTCTTCCATCTTGGGCACCATGACAGTGAGCACAACATTCTCCATAGTCGCCCTAATTTCACATTTTTGGAAGGTGGTGGTCACGAAGGAGTAAAAAAAAACTGGTAAATCAACCGTTTTTTCGTGGATCGTTTGATTTACTAGTTCATTGTTTCATTTTTGTGTTTATTTCGTGATTTGCACTGTTAATTTGTGCAGATTTTTTTGATTTTTTTGTCAGGGATTTTTTTGATTTTTTTGTCAGAGAGAAAGAGAAAGTATGTGAGATTTAGGGAAAGTGAGAAAGTGACAAGTGAGAAGAAAGGGTGATTAGAATAACGTATTTTACAATTTCAGTCCTTCCATGTTTTTTTTTCCTTAATTTTTGTCTTTTAGATCAACGGCTCAGATCTGTTCATTAGTATGTAGAAAATATTGAGTATGTAAAATAAAGTGTCTCTAACTTTTAATATTGATCATACATATTATGTGTTCAACTTGAAAATGTGATAAACATGTAAGCTTTATGACAAACTATATGCTAGTCGTTCGTAAAAAAAAAAATGTAAGAAAATAGCAAACGTGTTTACATTATTTCTTTGTGAATTATAATATGCAATTTTTCTTTCTAAAACGCAATTGTTTTACAACTTAGAAAAGTTTTCACATAAACTAAATATGTTAAACTAACACAAAAATCGTTCAAAAAAAATAAAAAATAAAAACAAAATTTATACCGTTAAGTCAACCCCAACACTTTGATTTAAAATTCAGAAAACTATATGATGGGTTTTTGGATCTGAATGCTTTAGACACGGCTTTGTGATTCCTGAAAACACAATCTTTCTTAATTATTACCATTCCATACTTTTTGTCTCTATTTAGCATAACAATGCTAATAAGAATGGTTTTAGATTCCACAAACTCCTGCCTTCTAAAATTTAGGGTCATACTAATCTTGCACCCCCTAAAAAAATTTTAGGGGGTGTTAAAGTTTCCGTGCCAATCATTTGGTACAAGTTTTTTTTTTTTTTTAACTTTTACTCTTTATTTTTTTTGTCACTTTTTTTTATACAAGTCTTTTTTTTTTTTTTACATTTACTCTTTTATTTCTTTTATAAAAGTAAGATTTTTTTTACTTTTTTATTTCTTTTTTACTAATAAAGTATATAACTTTTTTACAAGTTTTATTTTTTTTTTATCAATCAGTTTTAAAACTTAAAAAAAACGTAGTCGGAAATTTTTTGAGGCTCAGTTCGAAGGTTGCAAAAGTGAGATGTTATCTCACTTTGCCGTCCATTCGGTTTTCATCATCGCCTCGGAAAATTTTTAGGCTCAAAAATCATCATCGCCAAGTATTTTTCATCGACAAAGTTCACATTCACAATAGTAAAGATTCTCAAATCTGCATAAAGCAATTCACTAACAGTAAAGATTCTCAATCAATCTGCTGCTTTCCTTCGTTATAAGGAATATCACATTCACAATTCACAGCTCATACCACAAAGAAGCAATCACAGCAATCACAGCAATCACAGTTCATACCACAAAGAAGCAGCAATCACAGTTCATACCACAAAGAAGCTAACCAGGGGAAAATGTCGAGCTCACCATTTTATACCAATGAGGTAATAAACTTTACAATATGACATGCAAAATTTATAAAAAACGAGATTTTTAATAGACTCAGATTATTATTGTTTTATCATTTTGGCTGCAAATTTGAAGGTTGCAAAGTCATTTTGCCATGCCATTCGATTATGCCACGCCAAATCATTTTCGCTGAAAATCAACAAAAGTTTTTTTTTTTTATCATCATCGCCGTATCTCGATTTTTTTTTGTGCATGTTTTCGGCTTAGTTTTTTGGCTTATGTTTTCGGTTTATTTTTTGCCAAAACAACCATGAGCCAAAACAGCCAAAAACAAAAATAACCACTATCATAAACTTCAAAACCAAAAAATACTTGATTATGATAGTGGTTATAAACAACCAAAACTGCCATGAGCCAAGAACAACCATGAGCCAAAATAAACCGAAAACAAAAAATAACCACTATCATAACCATGAGCCAAAACTGCCATGAGCCAAAACTGAGCCAAAACTGCCATGAGCCAAAACTGCATAAACCCATTGTGAGTTTTCATATATACCAGTCATCATTTGACTTTCCAAATATACAGCCGACACCTTAAAACATCAACATCAACCCATTGTGAGTTTTCATATATACCAGTCATCATTTGACTTTCCAGTCATCATTTGCATAAACCCATTATAGACAAAGTAAAACATCAACCTATGTTTTCTTTCCCATGCATCTCATTAGACCAACAACAACATCAACCCATATACCATCACGAAAACCGAATATAAAACTTTAGATCTAGGGGGCGTCGGTGAGAAATACCGCGCGTGCCCTATGTTAAAATGATCACCTTTTTCCGATCTATCGTTTGGTATATGGGGTGAAAATATCCGGTGGTGCGTGGCCGGAAATATTTTTAGTTCGCCGGAAGTATTTTTTAGTGAGAGAGGAGAGAAATTGGTAAAGTGTGAGTGAGAGAAGACAAAAAAGAGTATAGTAGAAGAAATAGTGTGTGGGTTGGTAATAAGTTGGGCGCCACCGATTTTCAATACCGGTTTTGTTTGTTTTTTTTTTTTTTTTTTTTCAAAAGTTATTTCAAAAGTAATCTTGACAGCTAAGGAATATGTATAAGCATATACTATATGAAATTCGAAATCGTTTTCATATTATCAAATTTTGTAAAAAATGATATTAAAACTTCTTACCCAGCCTTTCAAATTTTTGTTAAAAAAGTTATGTGTAAAAAAAAAAGTAAAGTTTGTAAAAAAAAATAAAAAAAATAAGGTTTGTTAAAAAAGTTATTTGTAAAGTAGTTAAAAAAAAGTTATTTCAAAAGTAAACGTAAATTTGCGTAAGATTTGTAAATTTATGTAAGGTTTGTTAAAAAAAATAAAAGTAACAATAAAAATAAAACTAATATAAAAAAATGTAACAATAAATAAAGTTGTATTTTTTATAAAAGTTTGTTAAAAATAAAAGTTCTTGTGTTTTTTATTTTTTAGGTGTTCGGTAATGAAGATGCTTTAATTGATTGGGTGAAATCTACTGCTGAATCGATTGGTTTTCTTATTGTTCAAGGAAGAAGTAAAACAGATAGGGGCTATAAGTACTCTATCGAATTGTTGTGTTCTAGATATGGGAAGTCTGCACGTGAAGGTTTAGAAGATGAACTTGAACGGCAGAGTAGTACCGCTAAAATTAATTGCCCATTCAGATTACTAGCGAAATTTCATAAACGTAAAAATGGTTGGATATTGAATGTCAAGTGTCTGAGGCATAATCATGTATTCGTAGACTCGTTCCATGGTTTTTCACAAGCCATGCGATTAAAAGAAAATGAGTTCGTTTTTGTGAAGCAGATGACAGAACAGCATGTAGCACCACGAATTATACTTTCTGCAATAAAAGAGAGCGATCCGAATAACGTGTCTGGCATTAAAACGATATACAATGCACAAGACAAGATACGTCGCGCCAATCGTGGTGATTTGACTCCGATACAACTCCTGTTAGTACATTTGCAGCGTCAAGGTTATACATATTACCCTAGGATAAATGACCACACAAATGAACTGGATGAAATATTTTTTGTTCACCCGACGTCATATGCCTTGTGGACAACATATCCGGAAATCATGCTGATGGACTCCACATACAACACCACGATGTTTAAACTGCCATTCTTTATAATTGTTGGGGTTACTCCAACAAACACAACATTCTCAATGGCGTTTAGCTTTTTGGACAAGGAAAAAAAGACAAATTTCAAATGGGTGTTGGAATGTGTTAAGTTGGTGATACAAGAACAATATTACCCACGGGTTATCGTCACCGACAGAGATTTAGCGTTGCTTGGGGCATGCGAAGAAGAATTCCCAAACGCTAACAGATTACTCTGCCGATGGCATATCAATCAAAATGTGCTAAAGCATTGCAGACCCAAATTCGATTCGTTAAAGGAGTATGAGTCCGTTAGATGGACATGGGAATTGATGGTTACAGCTCCGACCGAAGATGTGTTCACGCATTATTACGAGCACCTACAAGATTTATTAGCCCAAAAACCGGGTACTTAACCATTAATTCTTTGTTTTATTATTTAATAAATAACTACTCGAATTGTTTTCTCACTTTGTTAATTCTTTGTTTTATCAGATGTTTTTCAGTATTTCAGTAACTGGTTGCAAGATTACGACAACATGTTTGTGTCATACATTACCGATCAATATCGCAGCTTCGGCCAGACAACAACATGTAGAGTTGAGAGTCAACACGCGCTGTTGAAGTTATACTTGGGCAACACACAGTCCAGCTTAGACACGTTGTTGTGTTCGGTCGACAAGATTATAGCTGCGCAAGAAACTGCGATACGAGCCTCTTTGAATACAAGCAAAATCAAGAAACTGCATGCGTGTAAGGATAAGCTATTTAGCGAATTGCGCTATAATGTTTCAAGAGATGCTTTACTACTGTTACTCGCAGAAAGTCAACGGGATGTCGACCCACATCAATGTGATCATCAGTTGCGGTCAATTTATGGTTTACCATGTTATCACCAACTGTATTACCTTAAAGCAAACGGTATGAATTTCAAATTTATGCCTATCAAGTTAATCTCCCCGTCGATATCGATAATTTTAACTAGTTCCTTTTTTCGAATACAGGATTGCCTATTCCGCTTGGTTTTGTTGATAATTTTTGGAGAACCTTAAGCGTTCCCTGGCCAGTTGTCCGAAATACTCAAGAGTCTGAAGAGCCTCAAGGGCCTGAAGAGCCTGAATATTTTTCTTGTCAAGATGACGTAAAAAAATTCCAAAGTGTTTATACCAGAGCATCGTCGTTTGTCAAAAAAAATATGTTAAATAGGCTCAGAGGTATATACGCTCTTGAATCTGTGTCAGCCCAACAACCTGCTGTTAAAGAAAGTAATCGTGGACGTCCGAGCGCAAAGGACAACAAATCCAAGTCTAAACCAAATATCCCGGATTTGAACAAAGGACTTAACGAAGAACCCCCCACAAGGCACCGCAGAAGCTACACAAAACCTAAAAAATTCCCAGAAGTAAATAAAGAATCTGCGAGACACAGTTCTTATGTGGGAGAGCCTTCTAACGTCCAAGACTTAAACGAAAGACCTAACGAAGGACCTAGCGAGGGCGACTTAAGACACCACTTGTACGCTCCAGATTACTTTAGCGAAGGTTGTATGACTGAAATTCCAGCTCTTTTCCGACGTTGGATCATGGGGATCTTTAACGTGGAGGGTGATGGAAATTGTGGCTATCGAGCTGTTGCCATAGGTCTTGGCCTTCATGAAGAAATGTGGCCCAGAATTCGAGCTCTTGCCAGGGAAGAGGTAGACAATCACGAGGAAGATTACAGGGAATTGTGGGGTAATTTATTTACATCTACACGTAACTCGATGAATTGGTTTAACGGTGCAGCACCCCGGCGTTATTGGATGAGTATGCCAGAAATGGGAGTGGTTATTGCTACAGCTCTTAACCGTCCTATTGTATGTATAACCAATTCACAATCTGTTTTGTGTCTTCCGCTGAGAGGTTCTCCCGATTCAGCAGAAATATTGTCTCCGATTGTGATTCTTCGTGTGGGGAACAACGATTGTGCTCACTTCGTTCTTGCGGTTCTTGATGAAGACTCACCACTCCCGTATAATCACCCACAATGGAGACGTTATAGAAATGCCGAGGCCGCGCCATGGGAACATGTGTTTGCTCAACGACAGGGGATGTTTAGACGTACGTAGAAAACAGTTATTGATTTATATTGTAAATGACAAAACATGTATAGACGATTAATGATTTATATTTTAAATGACAAAACATGTATAGACGATTACTGATTTATATTGTAAATGACAAAACATGTATAGACGATTACTGATTTATAGCAAACGACTCGTCATCTTTTGTTACAGATTTCTGCTCCTGCTCTGGTTCTTCCTCATGTTTTGTTACAGGAATCGGATGACATTCAGTGGAGGGACATTCATTGTGTCAACCACACACCCGCTCGTGTTGAGAGTCCAGATTATGTGCTTTCTTCACAATCTTATGTGCCTCCCTCTCCAGCTATATCTCCAGTTGCAGATGAGGACACTTTTATACACCGTCCTCCGGTTCTTCCTCATCTTTTGATACAGCCGTCTCGCGTTGACGAGTACGAGCGAGAGATTGACGGATTGAGGAGACGCATTTCAGAGTTAGAGTCTCGTGTGGGACACATGGCAGTATCATTGGAGCGACTACGCATCGGGCGTGATTGATCTTAGTTTCTAGTTATATTGTAATTTTGTGAACCATGTATCAACTATTAATCTATAACAAGATTGGTTATTTATGTATTCGAAGCTTCTAATTTTGTGAACCATCATATTAATAATTTATGTTGTGAATAATTATACAAATTCTTTTGGCCAGATGCAACAACAAAATCCTTACTTGTGTCGTTGTCAACGTGGATTAATAATTGAAAGAACATCCCACCAGCCCGGTACTCGTGGTCTGAAGTATTATGCATGTCCTTTCTCAAAGGTAAATAATTAAACGTTTGCTTATTTGCGTAAATATATCAATAACTTGTTTGTTTAGAATACATTTCTTATAATTGTTTCGTCATGTAACAGCCAGGGACTAAAGACTATGGGTGTCGATACTTCATGTGGAAGGAAATATTTCAACAAAAGTACTTTGGTGAAGCCTCTTCTTCAACGCAGTGCTCAAACTGCGAAACTAAAGATACAACGATCAACATGCTATTGGCTGAAAACAATTTGTTGCAGGCAAAAATAAAGGCGTTGGAGGCATCACTGGAATTGGCAAGAAATCCAGTTGATCACGCATGTCAGCCGAGTGGAATACTCTATGAGCTTATAGATGACATTAATAATCTTCATGTGGAGTAGATTTCGTTGTAATATTGAAAACATTGTTGTTTTACTTGTTTAATGTTTTAATGTTATTGTTTAATTAAATGGAAACAAACACACAATTAAAAAGCATAACGTAAAATAAAAATCATATAAAAACACTACACAATTAAATACACTATACATATAAAAACACTACACAAATAAATACACACTATATATACTCTACAAATAAAAACACTATATATATACATTACACAAATATAAATTATACAAAAAAAACAAAAAAAAAAAAAAAAAAAAAAAAAAAAAAAAACCAATCATTGGGCCAATGATTGGCCTACTATGGGGTGCAAAAAAAGGATTTTATGGGGTGCAATATTAGACTAGCCCAAAATTTATTATCCACGTTTAATTTTTCCGATCTACTTTTTTTCAACTTTGACCTTAAATATTTTTATTTGTGTTAGGTAATATTTGATTCAAAATATATAAACGGATTGCATTTTAAATGTATTTTCATTAGTAAAAATTTCTATCAGGTTTTATATAACAAAAACACAAATATTTAAGATGAAAGTTAAAAAAAATAAGGACTTAAAAAGTTAAACATGAACAATAATTTTAAAACGGAGGTAATAATAATTTTAGCATAACAATGCTAATAGTTTTAGATTAGTTTTTACACCGAGTATCACAACAACGAATACTATGTCATACTATATTGTTCACCCTCTTTAAAAAGTAAAAAGATTTTGGTTAACTAATTCATATTTACAAATTTGTACAAAAATAGTACGATTTTTAACGCGGAGGTATATCATTAAATTTTCACATACAAAAGTGTAAACAATAAATTGCATTTATAAACATTCAAAAAGAGATTAACACTCTGTTCCCGAGTTTATATTTTGGAAAGAAATGAAAAGGTTTGGGATGATAATAAAAAAAAATTGTGTTCCTAAGACTTTTAAGGAGAGGAGAAGAAAGTAGATGATAGTAAATTATATCAAAATTACTCTCCTAATTTTCTTCCCAAACTGGGATAAATGGAGTGAACTTGATTTTAAAGCCTTTTTTTGCTTACATCATCTTCTTTTCTTTTCAACTCGGGAACACAAGATAAAAAAATTTATTTTTTATTCATCTCCTCTTTACTTCTCTCCTTTTTCCCTCCCCATCTCTCTTCTTTTCATTTTATACTCGGGAACAGAGTCAAGGCAAAAAAGATGTATTTTTAGGTGGCGATTGACCTTGGTGAAATCTAGACTTAGAAGTTTACCATTGTACGGAGTATTACTTTTCTGTGTTTAGTCATGTGTATTAAATCACATGAGAGAGTGAGACGGGGAGTTCTTTAGGGGTAGGGTTGCGGAGGGTAGAAAAAATGCTAAGGTAAACTGGGATTCTGCTCTACCTCCATACGAGTCGGATGGGTTAAAAATTGGTTCTTTAAAAGCCAAAAATTGGGCGTTTGTGGGGAAATGGTGGTGGAGGTTTAGGGTAGATCATGAGGCTTTATGGAGTAGGGTTGTGAAGAGCATACATGGTGTAACACCCCAACCCGACAAGGGTCCGAATGCTACAGTATAGAGTCATATCAGAACTTACTAATGAAAATACAAATGGAAGTCTCTTATAAATAAGTGCTAAGTCATATAAACTGATGACTTTAAAAAGAAATACATAATCCACCATGTCAAAAAAAAATGTAATATCAAAACAATGATCTTCAAAAAGAGTCCAATATGATAAGGAAACTAGGGTGGGTTCACTCAAATGCTCCTACCCTCAGCCCATCAAAGCACCGCATCCTACTTGGTACCTGCCGCATGGAAAAGAAAATGTTACTGAGCTTAAAAAGCCCAGTGAACAAATATAACAAAACAAAAGCTAAACATAGTCAAAAATACAAAACGAAACAAGGAGACTGAAAACAAGGTCGCAACGAATGATCACAATGAGTCAATGAGGAACCTGCAAAACACAATCTTAATAGATAACCAGAAGAACAGAAATCAAAGGAGACCAGAGCAAAGCAGCGCATCATCGAACATATATTTTTTTGGTAAAAGGGATTTTTCATCCTGGTAAAATTCATTACACCAAAAACATTGAAGTACAAAGGATGAAGGTGATTTCCCTCATCTCAGTCCGTTAGGACACTTACATAACCACTATATAAGTATGACAGGCCATTCTTATAACTTACATATTTAAACTTACATCCTATAATGACTATAATAAATAAATACAATACATGCATAATTCAAGTAAAACTTGATTCTAAATAGTCATCATAACGATCCAGAGCTTGCACCACGAAGAAACCTCCAACAGGCTTCCACATGGGTGTAGTCCGCATCAAAAACTGCAAAGGCGATCATATATGCTGGAAAATTGTATCGAAATCAGAGACTAAGGAACAAATACCATGTTCCCTTCCTACAGCTCGTATATAAATCACCACTCCAAATGAATACCCGATATCCAAAGATACCAAGCCCATACCATCAAACATATGATCACTATGGTCAATTCTATGCGTCATCATCACCCTCAAGAAATCAAGAGCAGCAGCGAGTAACAAAAGCACTTATGAACTGCCATAGACGAACAATAGGGTTTTTACATACCCTAACTTCCAAATTACCACATAGGTCACGAAACGCAGCCAAGATGCAGCGAGGACCCAAAAAAAACAAAAGATAGAGTCTTCGAAACCCTAACATCCAAACATCCAAATCGACTCCAACACAAGATACCCGCATTAGCACCAAATAAACCATATAGCATCTGGGTTGAAACGATCTAATAGACAAAGAACAACAACGTGCTGTATATCCATG
The DNA here is from genome assembly GCA_019973895.1 of Chrysanthemum seticuspe. Taxonomy (NCBI): domain Eukaryota; kingdom Viridiplantae; phylum Streptophyta; class Magnoliopsida; order Asterales; family Asteraceae; genus Chrysanthemum; species Chrysanthemum seticuspe. Next base: position 218,775,256 of record BPTQ01000008.1, on the reverse strand, counting down.
GTAAACCACGCATCTATACAAACACGACATGCATCAAAGAACTTGAACCATCAACAGAATAATGGACCAAAACCAATTCCAACGAATCACCAGACCCACACATAGTCAGATCCAAATCTGAAAAAATGACCCCAGCAGATCGTTAGAGTATAATCCAGTAGCACACATCTGTTGTAAACCACAAAAGTTATAGCAGTCACATAGAAAACAAAACCCTAGAAATTTAGGGTTTCATGTAAGCAGGACAAGCAAACTGCCAACGACGAGCATAGGATTTTACCAAACCCTAACATACATAATACCACATCAATCAGGATCCTCAACATCCGATACAATGAAGAAGGATCAAGACTAAACACAACGTAGGGTTTCAGAAACCCTAATATCCAAATCAATCTGTCTCATAAACCGACGTACACATCATAACGAATCCATCATGAACATACCAGGAAAAAAACCCTAAAAAGGGTTACGTGTAAGTCGATTGTTCAAAAACCAAAAAGGTTTTCGTTTATGCGATTAGGATAGCCAACCAATCAAAGAAAATAATTGCGACAATAATGATAGAAAAAGTAATATAAACTAACCAATCAACCACAAAAGGTTAATGGGGGCTAGTCGCCTAACATGGAGATATCGTGAGGAATTCATGAGAAAAAGAGCTTCAGCCGCCATCTCTCTTAAATAAAAAACGCAACCCAAAACAACATATTGCATACCCAATAACGAAAAGGGATCGAAAGAGGGTAGAAAGGATGTGTAAGGGTGGTGTTATGGCCCAAAATTGGAGGGAGAATGGCGGCCGGAAATCTCCACTAGGGAGAGAGAACCGATTAGGGTTTCTATCAGCGAACATATATAAGCACACATAAAATAACCAAACATAAAGATACCGGACATAAACGAATAGGATTTGATAAACAGTATTATAAGCAAAACAAGTAACCAAATAATGAACAAGCATATCAGTCAGTGGATCAACTAAACATAAATATGGCAAAACAAATAAATCAGATAATCATGATAGATATAAGCTAAGCTAAATTCCATAAGCAGGCGAAATAAACTAAATTGAATGTAAGCATGGCAGTCACATAAGTCAAATAATCCATAGTTAATAAACAGAACAAGTATCATAACCAGCGGAAATACTAACAGCAGTATAAGCATGATAGTCACATGTATCAGGTAGGAATACCAAACGAACATCATAATTAAATGAATTGACTAAATAAGAATATATCATGGCAACAAAACAAGTCAAATAAACAGATAACATAAGTTGAATCAAATTCTATCATTAACGGTAGCATGAACAGAAGCGTAAGCATGTCAGATCAATAAGTTAGGTAAACATCAATTACTACGCCAAACCATTATCATAAGCAACGGCAAATACCAACCAGAAGTACAAGAATGGTAGTCACAATAGCAAATAGGAATACTAAATGATAATCATAGCCCACGGAAATAACTGGACGAAAGTATAACATGGTAATGGATGAGTCAAATAATTACATAATAACATGGCAAATGGGTAAATCAATTAGTCACATAATAGCATGGTAAACAGTTAGTCCCATAAATCATATAATAACAGGGTAAACGGATGAAGTGGTAATCTGAAGTATAAGCTTGGTAGTCAACCAAAATGGAATGAGAGTATGGCAAATCAAATGAACTGAGTATAGTATGGTAGTCGGATAATCCATACGCCCCTGCGAAGATACTAGTGGCCAATCATATATAATAATCATGAGTTCATAATATATATAACGAAAAAGGGACGGGATGGTTCATCACTCGACCACCCTGGAGTCATGCCAATGGTGCATCAATGATATGGCCATGTTACCTTCATGGCTAGGAAAATGGCTCAGGTATTAAACTGAAGGGTCAAAAGGCAAGTCAAAGTTTGGCAAATGTCTAAGTCATCAGAATAGCATAATCAAAGGTTCAAAATCAAAATAGCTAAAGATCAACAGATGTGTAAGAGATCATGAGAAACCTTAAGAGAAAGGTCAGAATATCTGTACCTCAATACGTATGCAACGAAACAAGGCACACAAGCGAATCACCGCTCTCTCTTCACTATATCTACAGTAATACAATTAAAAATCACATACGGATCCAATGTACAAACTTCTCTTATGTTATTAGCTTTTATACTTCTCATAATACTTATGTTATCTTATATTTCAATACTTCGATTCTGGACCAGTATTGGACGAAATTTCATGATTATCAAATGAGCTCAAATAAAATTAGAAAAAATCTCAGGTGTTCCCATATTAGTTAGGTTACTTCAAAAATTTTGGTAGATTTTATATCAAAGCCTAAGTATGGATTGAAAAATAATCTTTCCAGACCTGTCTAGAAAGTACCTGGAAACAGAGACTCCAAAAGTTTGAATGTGAAACACCCATTCACACAACTCCAAAAATTCAACCCAAATTCCCAGGGGTCACACATATCCTAAATATCAAGACTGGAGAAGGAGAGGTCAAAAATCTCAATAGTTTATCCATGAAAAATCAATTACCACAACACAATTTTTAACTCAGCTTACCCAGATTTGACACCTTAATTTGTAAAATATAAAAGTCAGACTACCAGGTTTCCAAATATTACAAATCTTACATATTCAGAAAGTACACAGAAAATGCTTACATTTAGAATTAATAATCATGAAAAAACATATAGGCATCATCAAAATACACCTGTCGGAATATGACCTAAAATCTGGACAGCCTAACATTCAAAATGTCCCACATAGTAAACAAGTTCATAATCATCATTCCACCAAGTCATATTCTACCAAACTTCATGAACTTCATATATAAGTCATTATAACACCTAAACCACAGAAGGTATAGCAATTTACTTCAAGAATTACACATAAGACCAATTATGGCATCACAACCTCATCATTTTATGTAAAAATCAAATTACAAGTTCTAAACATGTTTCTCTCATACCTATTTCATACAAATCCATGTCAACATGCAAGCATTCATATAAAGCCATAATAAAGCATACAATAATGTCATTAACTCATCGCATACCAATCTTATCATATAACATGTAAGTTAAAGGATTAACAAGCTAAACATGCAAGTTTCACATCACATAAAATCATAGAATTCCTTAGAAGCCCTAGTCTTGTAACCATGAATTCCTCTTCATTTTTTAATCATATTAATATGTTTATTACTCATAAATTAAGGCATTATATCATATTATATAGCATGAAATCATACCATGCAATTCATCAATAATCACATGAAATCATACACACAATTCCATCATATACTCACATGAAATTACAAGTTTATAAACCTTATTCATTTCATGCTAATTGAATCCATAAACATAACACAAGCATAACCATAATCATATAAACACATAAAATAGTAAAATCCCCGAGTAAAAGTGTAACACCCCCAAATCTCGGTACAGCGGAAGACTTAATCACGTTTTCGGGGCGTTACATGGATTGGTACATCAAACAAGTATAGCAAACAAGATAATCATTTATAACTCAAAAACCAATCCGAAATTTAATTCTCCAATACAATCATCCCCAAAATAGTTAAATTTAAGGCCCAACATAATTTATAAAATAGGTTCGCATATTATTATCAGAGTTTAATTATGATCCTTCAACCATGCCTCCTTGCTAAGCTTCCACAGAACAAGCATTCCAAACATCACTTAGATACCTGAGAAAAACATGCTAAAAGGTAAGCTAACGCTGGTGAGTTCATAGGTTTAAATTCAAATTCAATAATGGACTTGTAGGAGATTATTTGCTATGCGAGACCTAAGATAGATACACAATATCACACCAATCACATACCAATATCACAATCAACAATACCATCAATAACATATCCGACGTCATTGTAGGGCCCTAAGCGACTCTAGCCAGCGCAGTCGTAGCAAGGTCTAGAACGAATGCTACCCTGGACTAGGTCGTGGTAGAAGTCTATACTTAGCTAGGAAAGTGTTATAGCAATTATGATTGCTACCCTAGACTAAGGCAACAGCTACCACATATCTATCTAAACAGTCAAGCACATAAGGAAATAAAAAAATAGTTTAAAAGGTCCAAAAGATTAGCATGATTTCTCACCCCAAATTAGTTATAAACAGAGATAAAAGTGGGGCTATGAAACTCACCTCAAGCAAGCAACGCACAAACAAACACTAGCAATGAAGATAACAGCTAACACGGCTTAGCAACTACTGACTCGGCACAACCTATTAATAAAACCAATTTTTATTATATATATTTCCAAAATCAATGTTATCTACCCCAATGTATTCCTTTTCTTTATCTCCAAAAATATCTTGTTTCACCATTTAGTCCTAGCGTTTGGTATCGTCGTGTGTGTGTATCGACTCAACATGATATCATGAATGCACTCAAATAATCACAATGTGACTCAATGCAATACAATGAGATGTCTAAGCGATAAGCTCCAAAGTCCAATAAGTTTCGGAATAAATAGTAGACCTTATCGAATTCGTCAACTCGATAAACCCAATCATTTATTCATGTCGCTTATTATCCCATAAACTGGTCGCATACTAACGAGTCATAAGGATAATTCACCCATTAATAACGTTATCCTACGTACCTAGCGGGCTCTTATTAGATTTGTCAACCTAATACGTCAGCTATCCACGTGGATCGACGTTATTAATGTTAGGTCATTCGTAACCCATGCTCAAGACGTAAATATAATTAAATACTTGAAAACGGTATTAAATACTCATAAATGGCACATTTCGATAAACGTGCACTCGAAACATTAAATACTCATTAATTAGAAAACCTTTCCGTTTTTAGTCGTTAATTCCCACTTAAAGTAGTGAATAACAAGACAAGTCTTGTTATCGAGAGTTTTGGTATAAAAACCATTTATTATTTATGTTTCATAGTTTTATTAACATTTATATATATATATATATATATATATATATATATATATATATATATATATATATATATATATATATATATATATATATATATATATATATATATATATATATAACGTCAATTTCAATATTAGTTTCAAATCGTTATTCGTTTCGAGTCCACAAGCACGAGTCATGACTTTTTGGCTTTTATTCAATCTATAGTCCATTATATACTAAAGTCCATGTTATGGCGTTGTCAGGGTCAACTATGATTAAAAAGTCAAAGTAACACCGACGTTGCTCAAAGTTGACAATTTATAATATGAGTCCAAGTAAATAATCACAATAGCGCAAATCAATCTCCAATCAACCCATATAAATCTCGCCATCCAAAAAAACTACCAAATATACCCGTAACCAATGTTATGACCCTAATGGTCATGACACGGTCCCGGTTAAGACCACGTGAACCAAAAAAGCTCTAGAAGCTTTTCGGCTCCACGCGTCTCATCCAAACACCAACAAAAACAACCAACAAGATACCACAACAACCCGACCCGGACCCTTGGTCCATATAGGTCACGTACGCAAACCAAACACCATGGACGACCCCCGAGTGGCTCGTTCCACCTAGCTTCTCCATCCAAACATCCCCAAATGGCTTCTACAACAACCAAACACAATCAAACAATATCCAATCACCAAACCCATCCACTAATCTAAACCAATATCATGAAACAATAATAAAAATTCAAAAACACAATAAAATGATACAAAACACGATACCAAATCACTAGCTACATGTTTTATTAGTTGCAAATTAGTTTTAGACCCATGTTTCATCAAAAACCCACAATGGTCGAGCCATGTACGAGCCATATATGGCCCATACGAGGCTTCTCATGGCTCAAACATATCACACCCATGTTCCTTTTACCTTGTCTAAACCCGATCTACAAAGTTACTTAAAAATCCTAGAATCACGAATAGTTTTTGCAAGATTTGGAGGTGTTAATGAAGGCTTCTATAGGCGTGCCATATATGGATGGAAAGAGGAAAGAAATATCTATCAAATGGTGGTGGTGGTGTAATGTCACTCGCTGGAAAAGTCGCCGGAATTGCGCTGGCAGTGGGCGGCGGTGGTGGTTGGGTTTTTAGGGTTAGGGTTTTGATTGTAGGAGAGAGAGAGAGTAGAGAGAGAAAGGGTGTGTGTGTGTTTTAGAGAGAGAAATGAAAGGATGAAATGAGGGTAGGATGAGGGTATCTATGTTTGGGATGAAGGACCAAAATAAAAATAAAGAGGGGAGGGGAGGGGCGCCGGCTACACCAAAAGGAGGGGCCAAACCCGCTAATTTTCCCAAACTATCCCGTTTACCCATTCCCGAGCTCATATATTGTCCTATGAGTGTCCCACGATGTTCCTTCGACTTTCTATTGCTTTTATTTACATTTTACCATGAGTTTTGACTATTTATTTGCCAAGTTTCAAGTTACGGTTTAAAAGTTACGTTATTTCTCGTTATAGGATTTATTGTGCCGAATCACCTAGTGCTTAACGAAAAGAGCTAAAACTCATATGACGACTCATATGATAATAAAATAAATCATAAAAACCAATAATCGATATCAAAACAAGTCATGGTCAATCAAAATAGTTCTAAAGGAAAATACTCGGTTTAACTTTGCGTAATGCGGTTACCTAAAATGGGCTCCCTAATTGCCAGTTGTCACAACCTCCCAGCCTCAGAAGAAACCCGTCCCGGGTTTCACTCCGAGTTGCTTGATTGTTAGCCTTAATAGTTTTTATTAGAATTGATGGTCATTCACATTTAGGAACTTTGTAACGTGTGTTAGATATCGTGCTAGAATAGTCAACGGGCTCATGGATTGGGCTAAGTTAATTGGCTATAAGTTAAGTTAAGCTAGCCTTTCATCATGTGTTATCCAATCCAAGTCTACGAGGCCCAAGCCAAAGCCCATTAGGGCGTTTATGTTTTAGAGTATATATACCCCTCAAAGTCTCATTTGAGGGGTGTGCTTGAGTGTATGTGTGTGTGTTTTCTTTGGAGCAATATAACATCTTATTGTTTTCATCTTTATATCTACGCATAACATCAAGTCACCATCTCTCTTAATCTTTCCTTCTTTATTCACACATATGTTTGTGTTTGTGTTTAACGAGTTCAACGCATAAAGTGATATACGTGTTGGGTTTGTGATAAGGTTGATAAAAGTAAGGTCCTACAATTGGTATCAATAGCCTAACAATGGTTTAGGAGTGTTTGTGTTTGTTTTGAAGTCTTGGTACCATACGCGTAAAGCTCTCGCTATACATCTTTGACACGCTTAAAGCTTTAATTTTTGCACTTAAAAATTCAAGATTCTTGTGGTTTAAGGTGTATTTGGTGCTAAAGTTTCAGTTTTTTGCAAAAAGTTCGAAGCTTTACGTGTTCTTCTTCTATTTTAAACTCGTACGAATTGGGTAGGTCATTTCTACGCATAAGCTAGCTAAGCACTTTAGGTGAAAAAGGTCAACATTTTTGTGTTATTCGAGTGTTTTTAAGGCTGTTTGTGCAAGAGAAATTGTTTGAATCACTGGAAATTTTTTACGTGTAGGTCAAAACCCTAGTTCTACGCGTAACAAAAGTCAACACCCTATTTCTACGCATAAGTCTCTACGCATAAGTTTCTACGCATAAGAATTTTATGCAGTTTCTTCGAGCTATAACGGTGACTCAGTGCTTCCCTCACTTGGATAAGTTTGTGGAACACTTCGACTTTTGGATATCTTTTACACCGTGATAGTGTAAAGGATTTTTGGGCAAAACCCTAATCTTACGCATAAGCTTAGACTTACGCGTAGAACACTTTACACTTAAGTATTTTTCTTATGCCTAAGCCTTGTCTTACGCATAAGCTAAATCTTATGCATAAGTATTTCTACACCTAACTTTAAACTTACGCATAAGCATTTCCTACGCCTAAGGAATCCTACGCCTAAGCCATCCTACTCGTAACTTCTTCGGTCTACGCCTAAGCTCTTCAATATTAAAAAAAAAAAAAAAAAAAAAAAATTGAGGAAAGTTGAGTAAAATTTAAATTTTTGAGGAGACTAAACGTTCAATTTTTACGCGAAATTCAAATTTTGGTTTAACTTGGAAAATTTTGGTCAAAAATTCAAATTTTTTGACCCAAATTCAAAATTTTCAGTCAAATTTGGCGTCAAAATTATCATAACTCAAAATTTTAATACGACCTTAATATTGATTTTTATAGTGAATTTCAAATTTTGAGAGAAAATGTTTAGGCCTGAGAACCAAGTTCACGAGTACGACTTTCAGAAAAACTTCAAACAGCAATATCTTATTAAACACAACTCCTTTATCGTTGAATCGATCCTACATCAACTTTATCAGAACATACCTTCATCAATGGCAACTCAACAAGATATTCATGTAGCCGGTGCCGAAAACCGTCCTCCTATGTTGGAAAAAGGAGGTTATCTTCAATGGACAAGTCGAATGCTTCGTTACATCAAGACAAAACCTAATGGAAAATTGATGATCAAATCCATTCAGGATGGACCCTTCATACCTCGACAAGTCCAAGACCCTGGAAATGCTGATGCAACACCTCCCGTCCCACCATTTTTTCGTCTTCAAAAAGAATCGGAATACTCTGAAGAGGATCAGAAACAAGTCGAAGCAGATGACATGGCAATTCATATTGTCCAACTGGGTTTACCAAGAGACATCTTTGCTGCTGTAGACAGTTGTGAAACTGCTTTCGATATGTGGGAACGTGTTAGACGGCTTTGTCATGGAACTGAAATTGGTCAACAAGATACGGAGAACAAGCTGCTAACTGCTTGGGAAAAGTTTACATCCACTCCAGGAGAATCCATTGAATCCTACTATGGAAGGTTCTGCACTTTAATGAATGAGCTTATCAGAAACAAGTTGACACCCAGAACTATCGTGAGCAACATCAAGTTCTTGAACAATCTACCAGAAGAATGGGGACGATATGTCACTATTATCAACCAAACAAAAGACTTACATCAAGTGAACTTTGATCAACTCAACGATTTTCTGAAACAAAACCAAAATGAAGTGAATGAAGTCAGGCAAGAAATATTAGCAAAGAATCATGATCCATTGGCACTCATTGCAAATACTCAAACTCCAGTGAATACACAACAACAAGCTTCATCATCTTCTAACAACAACAACTTGCAGCAATACATTCCACAACAACAAGCTGTTATCCCTCAACAACAAACCTATCCACCAGAACAACAACATTACCAGGAACAAGGAATCACTGATCTTGAAATGGAACTAGAAGAAGCTTTGTCTCAAGTATTTTCTTTATTGGGTAAAGCATTCAGATGTTGCTATTCCACACCAACTAACAACAACCAAAGGATTTCATCAAACACTCGCAACATGCAAATTTCACAGCCGGGTGTGAGTATGGGTCATCAAGGACAAATGGTTGGAGCTATTGGGAATCAGCAGGGATATGCTACTGGATTTTGCATGGGTAATCAGGCGGTTCAAAATCAGGGTAATCAGATGGGTCAGAATGTTGGGAATAGAGCAGTGGGTAATCAGAATGGGAATATTGCAGCTCCAGTCATTGGGAATTATGGAAATGTGAATCAGGGTAATCAGGTTAAGTGTTATAACTGTCAAGGATTGGGTCACATGGCAAGGAATTGTCCAACTTAGCCGAAAAAGAAGGATCTTGCGTATCTTCAGAAAGCTATCATGTTGGTACAAAAGGAACAATCTGGACTTCAATTGAGTGCTGAGGAACATGACTTCATGGCTATTATGGATGATTTGGAAGACCTCGAGGAACTCAATGCAAACTGCATCTTCATGGCAAATCTTCAGGAGACTAAGTACGACACTGACTCTGACGCACCTCCTGTCTATGATGCCAACGCAGTATCTGAGGTACCAATCACTGATCCATGTTATAACAATGTCATATTTGATGTGTTTACTCATGAAGAACAACATTCTGTGACATCAGCACCTACTTATTATACATACCTGGACAATCCGAGTTGTAGCAATACGAACTTGAAAATACTGAGACTGATGAGGAAACACGTGCTTATTTTGAATCATTAATCAATAACTGTGGCATTGAAATTGAGAAAGTTAAAACGGTCAATCGCGAAGTTAAGGCCGCGAATGCTATATTGACCGCTGAGCTTGAGAGTTAAAAGGAGAACGCAAAAGCCTTTGAATTTCATTAATCAAAATATTTTGTGCTCAAGATAACTCCCTCTAAAACCCTTTAATTGATTATGCTTTATTAAAGGGGGAGTATAAAACAAAATGTTCCAAATTCATGCTTAAATCATATCCGTTTGTCTCCCTAAAAGATTCTAAAAATGATTTTTAATCCGTGGATATCAAAAATATCACGAGTATGCTATTTTTGAGGGGGAGGAGACGTGATTAAAATGTGATCAAAAATGTTTCATGATCGGTGTTTGAATCTCAAAATGAGCTCGACTCAGTTGAAACCAATGAATTGACGAGGAATCATGTACCATCTCGAGAAACTTTCTATGGACTTGACCAGGACGGGTAATAATTTCAAGCTAGTTCTCTAGTGATGTAAACGTGTCTCGAATCGGTCTAGTTCATTTAAAGTCGATCAATTTAAAAAGTGCGAACTCTACCCTCTATGTGCAGATTTCTGTCAAAACTTATAAGCACATGTGAAGGGAGAGTGTTTTATGAAAATATAAAACTCTTCGAGTGTCTCAAGCATATTTTCCATCATAAATACTCTGAAAGATTTTCAAGAAAAATGGTTTTATGGCAACAATAGGACAGTCATGGAGTTATAAGGTGACTAAGGATAGGAAATTCTTCCTATGATCCGCCAGAGCCGGAGGGATCTACCCAAGGACATCACAAATAGTTAGTATTAGAAGTCCTTAGGAACGATTGAAAAAAGGAGTAATGTGAGAAAGGAGAAAGAAGGGGTTGAAGAATTAAAAAGAAATGTAAAAGAAAGGGTGAAAAGAAATAGCCCTCCATACTCAACCTTAGGGCAGAACCGGGTTCAATTCATCTACTACTGGTTGTCACTAGATGACACTGGTATTGAAGACCAAGACGTCATGGACCCAGTGAAGCACTGCTCTAAACCTTCTAGCCACTCAATTCCTCTCAAAAGGGATTTGTTTCATTCTCACTAGGAACCCTACGTAATCTATCGACTTTCTCTTAGAGATCGTTGGTATTGAAGAAGGAGACCCTCTCCCTAGTCTCCGCTCAGGAAAACCAAAATGCACTAATTGAGTCTAGAGCCACGAGATTCATCAAAAGATCTCATAGGAACACATGGCATCGCTTTTTGTTCATCAATAAGGGCATAAGTGATATATTCTAGAGTCCTACGCAGATCTTAGCAATCTGCCAGAACATTTATGAGAAGTTTCACTATTGTGATTCTTCAGTGATTGAATGGAAACTCCTGCTAGGGTCAACATCAAGCAGCCCTGACAGCAGGTCACTTCGGTAACTCCCCGTGGATTACGCTTAGTGTGTCACAAACAGTCTACAGTCGTGGGGTGATGCTTCGGTGTACCTCAGCGACTCATCTGAACTGTAGGTGTACTTCGGTACATCGCGTTATCTCACTTGTGGGACTCCAGTTCAGGAATGGCCTCTGTGAGAATTAGAGACGTGTTTTCACACTATGCTGTTAACACCCTCGAAATTCAAACTTGTAAGTGCCGGAATCCGCTTATTACTAACCTGTTTTATGTTTTCTTCTTATGGAAGCTCTGGAGCGGATTGATCGTGCAGATTCTCCACATGCTCATACCAACAACACATGAAAGTTCTCATCAAAATCAAAGGCAACACAAAGTCAAAGATGATTCTTCGTCTATGTCAAAGAATCTACAAAGTTTAAAGACTTGAGAACTACATCATTGGCAACCAAAAGACAAATAGAAGTGTGAGCATGGTGAAGAAAGGCGTGGAGACACCTAACCAACGAAGTTGACAACGACAGACAACCACATTATCTGATCACAAAGCATGAAGGAACAAAGAATCAAGACTATTCTGTATCTACGCACAAAGTTCAAGCTCGAGAAAAGTAAAGACCAAATCAAGTGGAGCATCATTTGAATGACCACCCCTTAAGGGGATATTGTTAGCCTTAATAGTTTTTATTAGAAGTGATGGTCATTCACATTTAGGAACTTTGTAACGTGTGTTAGATATCGTGCTAGAATAGTCAACGGGCTCGTGGATTGGGCTAAGTTAATTGGCTATAAGTTAAGTTAAGCTAGCCTTTCATCATGTGTTATCCAATCCAAGTCCACGAGGCCCAAGCCAAAGCCCATTAGGGCGTTTATGTTTTAGAGTATATATACCCCTCAAAGTCTCATTTGAGGGGTGTGCTTGAGTGTGTGTGTGTTTTCTTTGGAGCAATATAACATCTTATTGTTTTCATCTTTATATCTTGTTCATACGCATAACATCAAGTCACCATCTCTCTTAATCTTTCCTTCTTTATTCACGCATATGTTTGTGTTTGTGTTTAACGAGTTCTACGCATAAAGTGATATACGTGTTGGGTTTGTGATAAGGTTGATAAAAGTAAGGTCCTACATTGATGTCACGAAGAGTTTAGGGTACTTCCTACTGAATACATCCTCACGTTCCCAAGTGAACTCTGGTCCATGTCGAGAGTTTCAACGAACTTTGATAATCAGAATGCGGCTATGCTTCAGCCGTTTAATCTCACGATCCATGATATCAATCGGTTCCTCAACGAAATTCAATTTCTCATCAATAAGGATATCTCTTAAGGGTACAACTATGTTTTCCTCCGAAAGACATTTCTTAAGATTACTAACATGAAAGACATTGTGTACACTACTCAAGACGGTAAGCTACTGGTCCGATTCTTTCCAGGATTGAAAAGGGACCAATGTATCGGGGATTGAGTTTTCCACGCTTGCCGAAATGTATCACTCCTTTCCAAGGAGAAACCTTTAACATAACACGATCTCCAACCTGAAACTCTAAGGGTTTACGTCTCCTATCGTCATAACTCTTTTGTCTATCACGAGCGGTTTGCAAATGATTACGGATCTGAACTATCTTCTCAGTTGTTTCTAGAACGAGTTTGGGACCGGTAAGCTGACTCTCGCCAACTTCCGCCCAACAAACGGGAGAACGACATTTCCGGCCATACAACGCCTCAAATGGTGTGGCCTTAATGCTGGAATGATAACTATTGTTGTAGGAGAATTCGGCCAAAGGCAGGTGTCTCTCCTAGCCTATGCCAAAATTGATGACACAGGCTCTAAGCATATCCTCTAAGGTCTGAATGGTTCTTTCACTCTGACCATCGGTTTGAGGATGATAAGCAGTACTCATATCGAAGTTTGATCCTAAAGCTGACTGTAAGGATCTCCAAAAGTGGGATGTAAAACGGTTATCTCGGTCAGAAATGATAGATACCGGTACTCCATGACGCGATACTATCTCCTTAATATACAGCCGAGCGAGCTTGTCGAGACTATCGACCTCGCTAATGGCCAAGAAGTGAGCAGACTTATTCAAACGATCTATGATTACCTAGATAGCGTTATTGCCGCTAGCTGTTCTTGGTAATTTGGTGATAAAGTCCATGGTGATTCGCTCCCATTTCCATTCAGGGAGTTCGGGTGGAATTAAAATTCCTGAGGGTTTCTGATGTTCGGCCTTTACTTTAGAGCAAGTCAAGCACCAACTGACGTACTGAGCTATGTCGGCTTTCATGTTCGGCCACCAGTAGAGTTTCTTCAAGTCATGATACATCTTATCGGCTCTGGGATGAATTGAGTATTTTGATTTATGCGACTCGTGCATAATCAAATCACGAATTCCGCCATGAAATGGTATCCAGCTTCTGTCTCCGAAGCATAGGGTTCCGTCGGAACGCTTCGAGAAGCCGTTTTCACTTTCTACCTCTGTTGTAAAAATCAGTCCAGGCGGTCGATTAATCCCCGCATAATCGTTGATCGCTCAGTAAGCTCCTTGATTTGTCATAATCGTCATATTTAATCGGTTTGGTCAAAGTTCGCTTAAAACTCGGTCAACAAACCGATTAATCGGAGAAAATCGAACAAAATCGGTCTAATCGGACAAAATCGCTTAAAAATCGGTCTACAAAATTGCTTAAAAGTCAGACAAAACCGCTTAAAAATCAGTCAAAAAATCGATTAATCGAACAAAATCGGTCAAAGCTCGCTTAAAAATGATCAAAAAACTGAGTAATATCTATGCTTAACTTTGAACTTTGAATAATTATTTATTATCTTTATATTTGAACACTTGAAATGTTTGAACTTTGATGCACTATGCTTATCTCATACATATAATATAATACAATATCTAAAATTACAACTTTGTGCATGAAAATTCTAATCCGATTAATCCTCGCCTAACCGATTAATCGCTAGGCCCTACCCGACCGCCTCACTAGGGCCTAGTGATTTTTTCAACCTTGCTTTCTACCATTCCATGCAGATTCTCAAATGGACGGTTCTCTTCCGTCAACGTCGCAACTTGGGCGGCTAAAATTTGAGACGGTAGAGGCGAACTAATGGTCATTCCTAGGGATCGAACGAGTAAAGGTGGAATGTTCTCCTTATGGCTGAGGGCATCTGCCACTACATTGGCTTTACCGGGATGATAAAGAATCTCACAGTCATAATCAATGAGTAACTCCAACCAACGACGTTGTCTCATATTCAGCTCCTTCTGGTCTAAGATATGCTTCAGCCTTTTATGGTCGGTAAACACTACACACTTGGTTCCATACAGATAATGTCTCCAAATCCTAAGGGCAAACACTACAACACCTAACTCCAGATCATGGGTGGTGTAGTCTTTCTCATGCTTCTTAAGTTGTCGGGAGGCATAAGCTATCACCTTCTCTCGTTGCATCAAAACAACACCTAAACCTTTATGCGAAGCGTCGCAGTACACGACAAAATCTTCGCTTCCTTCAGTTAAAGCTAGGATGGGCGCACTACACAACTTCTCCTTCAGAAGTTGGAATGCTTCTTCTTCCTTTTCTCCCCATTCATACTTAACGTCCTTCTGCGTCAGTTTGGTCAGCGACTTAGCTACTTTGGAGAATTCCCTCAATGAACCTCCGGTAATATCCTGCTAAACCTAGAAACTGACGGACTTCTGATGGGTTCCTAGGGGCGGCCCATTCCTTAATGGCCTCAATCTTGACTGGGTCAACATGAACTCCTCGACTATCTATCACGTGACCTAAGAATTGCACGGTCGAAATCCAAAATTCACAGTTAGAGAATTTGGCATACAACTTCTCTTCTCTCAACAACTCTAAAATGAGCCTCAAATGCTCTTCGCGCTCCTCTCTATTCTTGGAGTATATCAAGATATCGTCTATGAATACTATTACAAACTTACCCAGATATGGCTTACATACTCGGTTCATGAGGTCCATGAATACCACTGGCGTGTTGGTCAAACCAAATGACATTACTTGGAATTCATAGTGCCCATAACGAGTCCTAAACGCCGTCGTAGGGATATCCTCCTCTCTAACTCTAAGCTGGTGACATCCAGACCGTAAGTCGATCTTGGAAAAGACACTAGCTCCTTGGAGTTGATCAAATAGGTCATCTATTCTAGGTAGTGGATATCGGTTCTTCACCGTCAACTTATTCAATTCTCTATAGTCAATGCACATCTGAAACGATCCATCCTTTTTCTTCACAAACAACACCAGTGCTCCCCACGGTGACGAACTTGGTCGAATGAATCCCTTATCTGACAACTCTGCCAACTGCTTAGACAGTTCCTCCAATTCTCTTGGAGCAAGTTGATAGGGTGCCCGGGCTACGGGTGCAACACCAGGTATCAACTCAATTTGGAATTCCACTTGTCGGACAGGTGGAATCCCTGGCAGATCGTCGAGAAACACATCCGGAAACTTTCTAACGATGGGTACATCCTTGAGGTGTCCTTTGCTCTTCTTCTCGCCTTTCTTTTCAGAAATTCGAGCCAAGAAAAGACAGCCTCCTCTATCGATGTATTTCTGGGCTTTAATACAAGAGATGATGCTCAACCAGGAGAGACCTCCACTTTCGCTCCGATCTCCTTGTATGCTCAGGACCTTTCCGCCACTTGGTACATGCACTATCTTCTCATCGCAGATGATGTGTACACCGTTCTTTGAAAACCAATCCATTCTGATGATGACGTCGAAACTCCCTAAGGTAACTGGCAAAAGGTTTATGCTAAACGGGTGGTCTAGGAAACTTAAGGTACAACCTCGGACTACAGTGTCAATCATTTCCCTATTTCCGTTAGCTAACTCCACATCATAGCTTAACCCTAAAGGTGTTGGGGAAATTCCTAGTAATGGCATAAAGGCGGTGGATACGAAATATCGGCACCAGTATCAAACAGTATGGAAGCATAGCGATTATTGAGAAGGAATGTACCAGTAACTACGTTTGGGTCCTCACCGGATTCCTCCCCAATGGCACACACTCACGCTATTCCCATGTCTCTCTGCTGATTTCTAGCACCCTGATTTCCCTGGTTCCCTTCAACCTCTCGCTTCACAGGGTTTTGGCCATTACTTCTGATACGCGTACAACGCGCGATCGGGGTCAAAGGAACTTCCTTTTCGTCGAGCAAGTTTTTCAACAACCTAGGCAGTGATCCTAATCGTTGTAGTGTAGTATTAGGGTAAGTCTCGGGAATTGATATCGTTCTCTAGGGGAATAGGAATGCTAGTGAGAAATTACTACGCTAAGGTTAGGGTTGAGGAAGATTATTTTTTTTTATTTTTTTTTATGTTTTCTTAGAAAATTGAAATTACGAATCTCGGGGTATTGGATTTGGGGGGCTGGTATTTCTACCGATTACTCTACTTATCTAATTATCTAAACTAAGGTGAGTGTAGTCTAAGTTTATTGTTGTGTGCTCTTATGATGATTAAAAATGTGTTTACTTAGATGTTATTACTCCCTAGTTATCTCCTATTGATGGTTGAATTGTCACGTCCTTATACTTAACGCGTTGTGTTTTCTAAGGTCGTAGGGTATGCGTTTATCCCTAATCTTTGAAGCTACCTAAGGTTAATGACTACGAAATCTCTAGGATTCATAAACTTAACACTAAGGTTATCTTTGGATATTTAGCCTACAATTCCACTAGTAACTATAAGCTAAGGTTCAACAAAGATTAATCAAGCATTAAAAACACAACGGATGACCTATCGCAATACTAGGTCAATCACAATTAAGATAAGAGACAACCAATCAATATTAAATATCTAGGTTTCATAGATCTAAGCAAACACACAAATAAATTAGCCGGACATGAAAAATATGCAAGGATACACACAATCAATTGAAGACATAATTGAATTAATGAAGTAAATCACTTATCTTGTTGTAAAATAGGGTATGGAACCCTAAGATACTGCCCAAGACAGCTTATGTTCGGTTTAGATTTTACTCCACAAAACTACCTCTCTCAAATACTGAAAATTCGAATTCTCTATATAGAGTTCCAATATGCGACGGCGTCACTCTTTAATTGTGACGCCGTCGGGTCGCCGTCATTAGGGTTTCGTCTTGGCCACATCAACTCTGTGACGGCATCACTTTTCGCTCGTGACACCGTCGGCTTCAACCTCTGACGCCGTCGGGATTCAAATCTAGGTCGTCTGAGTTGCGACGCCCAACTCTTTTAAACCTGATGCCGTCACTTGTAAAATAGCAATTTGCTCTCTGAGTCATCTCAAGATATGTCGCGAAGGCGTCGCAATTAAGCCGTGACGCCGTCCCCTTCAATTCCAGCAGCTTGAGTGTCTCGATTCTTAACTTTGACCATTTTCTTCGTATATTCGCGCCTTTTCGTCCGAATAAGTGTCATTCCAGCAATTTGCCTTCAAGAGACCTAAAAAGTGAAAGGAACGAAATTAGGTAGTAACGGATACAAAAGTGATTAATTAAAGGCTTAAATGACCCCTCAAAAGTGTACCTTTTAAATCCTTATCAAATATCCGTACACTTGGTATTTGCTTGTCCTCAAGCAAATGTGCTTTTAGCCAATTAATTTATAAGTTAGGGGTCATGAAGCATTAGTGTAGAACAATTCAAAACACATATAAGCCCCGCAAAAGTTATAACAAGCACGGAAATTACATACTAGCACCTCACAAGTGGTGTTTGGATACTCTCATCTCTCGGGTGTATATGAAATATATGAAGTTGGAAATGGAAGATAAACACTCATTAACCGGTCCTAGTACATAGATTAGCATAGGCTTGAGACTAGATCAAACCTCCATCGCTTTGGCGTAAGCACCTAGGAAAAACTATCCAAGAGGTCTTTTAAAGGGTTGTAACGTTAGGCTTACGGTAGGGAAACAAAGGGTTTGGTGGGATAGGCGATTTAGTGGTGGCAAGTCAAAAATCTTTATGTTACAAGCATGAGAAGAATGGCGTCGCTAAGCCAAGACTCAACACTTTAAACTCTATATAAATTGAAACAAACAAACATAAATTGAAAGATAGATGTAGGATGGTAGCCCGTATGTTTTTTTTTTTTTTTTTTTTTTCATGCACTTTTACTCTACCATCCTCTACGATAACATCAAAATAATAGGGATTTATAGGCACATCCCTACACTTGAGTTTTTATTATTCTAACACTAATTTGACCCGAATTGAAAAGATCAAAACACTTAGAGTACATTATTACGAAAATAAAGGGAGTTTGAATTTAACGTTCCTTCCCGTCATTTCATAAAATTTAACTTTTCCCATGAGTCCCAATCGTCCCAAAACTGTGTACAAAGGATATGACTCGACTTAGCAACTTATGCAAGCAACTAGATAATTGAACTAAGGGTTTAGTATGATAAGTTGATAACAATAATGCACTAAGAGTGAGTGCATACAAGGTAGGCTAAGGCGATTTGGGTGTACATTTGTGGGTGGATTGTAAACAATGCTCTTCATTAATATTCCGGAAAACCGAAAGATCACGAGAACCGCGAAAAGGATAGGCTCTGAGGGTTTAACAAGGGGTATTGTGTACTAAAGATGAGTAAAACGCAAGGGTGTGGGGGAATTACTCAACCGATGTGGAAGAAGTAATTATAATACGGGTATCAATCAAGGGTTATCCTAATGCCTCTTATCATTTAGTTATTCCTAACTACACAAGTGTAGTCTTACTAGCGATCTCGGAATGCATCACAAAACAAGTTCTAGAATCTATTATACTACCAGTACACACTCGAAGCATTAAAGTGGAATGCTTTAATTCCTACAAATCTAAGGGCGATCCTCACATTTTGGGTGGAATTTAAGTGGTAAAGGGTTTTTGTGCTAGTCATATAACTTCCTATCCATGAGAAGCTTTATTAAGACTAATGGCCCACTCCTACATGTCATGAAAATTTTTAAATTTGGTGCCAAAATTACCCTAACCGATATTTCTCATGGTTTATTACACAAATGAAATTGGACAAGGCAAATAGTCAAGGATAAGCATAGTTTCAAAGTTCCTGTTTTATTTTCCCTCCCTACACTTAAACTGAACATTGTCCCCAATGTTCCCCGAAAGTATCAAAGTTATGATAATGGAAGATAATTAAAAACGAAAGAAACTAGTACTCCCCTGATTAGCTCGGTAGGATCCGTGTGAAGTAGTGGTTAAATCTTTCTTCAAGAAGAGTGTTTGCGTGAAAAGCTCATTCCAATCTTATGTATCTTCTTCTTGACAAATTAAACCTGCACACTTGAAGAAACAAACGAAACCTTCGCGTAAAATCGGCGGTAACAATATATATATGACTCTACTAAACTAGGATATAATGCTTGTGGAATGGATGTTTACAGATTTTCTGGAAAATTAAGACCTGGAAAATTCCAAAAATTTATAAGTAGCTCAGAAAACGAGAAAAAGTAGTAAGCGGTTTCTACTCCTCCTGACGCCGTCAGGTTGCGACCCTGACGCCATCAGGCTATCCTGAGAGAAGCTGGTCTGCGATTTTCTTGAAAAAATTTTGGGAAATTTATATCTTTAGAATCTGGAAAAATTTCCTGCAAAACATCCATTATGACTCGATACAAGCATTTGACTCGAACAAACACACATGTATATCTTTTAAATAATCGTAATTCTCATGTTCACGTTCTTTTTGAAAACGTGTGTAATCCTCCCTACACTTATCCCTTATGTAAAATACCTTTATATGTAATTAAGACGAGGTTAAAGACAAAATAAAGCATTTTTACAAATTTAAACATGAGAATAGACAATCAATAAAATATATACGACACGAAAACAAGCAAACAATTAAGCATGGGTTGCCTCCCACGAAGCGCTTTTCTTTATTTATGAGTCTTGTAGCTAGACTCGAAGTCGTGCCCCTACGTGGTGTCGTGCACGCTTACGTGCCCATACCTAAGCTATTCTAATGTTCTCTCGCTCTTCTTGTACTCATCTCCTAATGCGAGGCATTGTTTGTAATACCTTTTAGTTTTCTCATATGGGTACCTAAGTCCATTTTGCTTATCCCTTTCACTAAGCAATGGAATAGGAGTCATTCTATTACATGCCTCAATATCCTTGTGTTTAAACCTAGGATGAGCACGTGGCATTTGGTAGACAAAGTCTTCAACCTCATCAGAGAATGTAATTAGACCATCAATCATTCGTTCATTCAACCTAGTCATTTTCTGAAAAGGTTTTCCAAAAATTACTTGAGTGAGGTCCTTATCAATAAATTCTCCTAAGTTTTCTAAGACCATGAATTCAACCAAATAAGCAAAACTTCCAACAAACACATGCAAATGAGTAACTGCTTCAACAATATTGTTCCCTTGATAAGTTAACTCATTGACCTTAATTTTATTGTATAGGTTTCTTGAGATTAAATTTAAAGGCAAGAATGAATTCAGGTAAGCATCGAATCCTTCTAATCCTATTTTGCAAGGGAATCGCATGTTAAAAGAACTATCTTTCTCAATTCTACACCTAGGGTCAAAACATTGGGAGAAGTCTTCTTCCATTTCAAAATTAACTTCATCGATGACCTACCCGTTATCAAGTGCATAACCATGGTCAAACTCCTCATCGGAATCCGAGTCATAGAAGGGACTATGTTGTTTCCAATTTATGTCATTATGCCCTAGGTGATTTCCAAAGTGGTGAACAGGTGAAGGGTTTTGTGGGATTGCGTTTTCTATTTCGGGATTAGGAGGAGGATTGGGGGTGGGTAGTGTGAAGATTCTTCGGCGAAAGATGCGAATCATGGTGTGATGGGTTTTACGAACAAAGGTCACGAAGAAGGGGGATAGACTACAAGGAAGCTAAAAATGGAAAAAAAGCTTACTTGATAGGAATCAAGCAAGGAAACCTAAATGAGGTGAAAATCTAACTAGCTATTCTATTCCCCGACAGCGGGGCCAAAAACTTGATACGCGTGCAACGCGCATTCGGGGTCAAAGGAACTTCCTTTTCCTCGAGCAAGTTTTTCAACACCCTAGGCAGTGAACCTAATCGTTGTAGTGTAGTATTAGGGTAAGCCTCGGGAATTGATATCATTCTCTAGGGGAATAGGAATGCTAGTGAGAAATTACTACGCTAAGGTTGGGGTTAAGGAAGATTATTTTTTTTAATCTTTTTTTTATGTTTTTTTAGAAAATTGAAATTACGAATCTCGGGGTATTGGATTTGGGGGGTTGGTATTTCTACCGATTATTCTACTTATCTAATTATCTAAACTAAGGTGAGTGTAGTCTATGTCTATTGTTGTGTGCTCTTATGATGATTAAAAAAGTGTTTACTTAGATGTTATTACTCCCTAGTTATCTCCTATTCATGGTTGAATTGTCACGTCCTTATTCTTAACGCGTTGTGTTTTCTAAGGTCGTAGGGTATGCGTTTATCCCAAACTCATTGAAGCTACCTAAGGTTAATGACTACGAAATCTCTAGGATTCATAAACTTAACACTAAGGTTATCTTTAGATATTTAGCCTACAATTCCACTAGTAACTATAAGCTAAGGTTCAACAAAGATTAATCAAGTATTAAAAACACAACGGATGACCTATCGCAATACTAGGTCAATCACAATTAAAATAAGAGACAACCAATCAATATTCAATACCTAGGTTTCATAGATCTAAGCAAACACACAAATAAATTAGCCGGACATGGAAAACATGCAAGCATACACACAATCAATTGAAGACATAATTCAATTAATGAAGTAAATCACTTATCTTGTTGTAAAATAGGGTATGGAACCCTAAGATACTGCCCAAGACAGCTTATATTCGGTTTAGGTTTTACTCCACAAAACTACCTCTCTCAAATACTGAAAATTCGAATTCTATATATAGAGTTACAATATGCGACGGCGTCACTCTTTAATTGTGACGCCGTCGGGGTCGCCGTCATTAGGGTTTTGTCTTGGCCACGTCAACTCTTTGATGGCGTCACCTTATGCTCGTGACGCCGTTGGCTTCAACCTCTGACGCCGTCGGGATCCAAATCTAGGCCGTCTGAGTTGCGACGCCCTACTCTTTTAAACCTGATGCCGTCACTTGTAAAATAGCAATTTGCTCTCTGAGTCGTCTCAAGATGTGTCGCGACGGTGTCGCAATTAAGCCGTGACGCCGTCCCCTTCAATTCCAGCAGCTTGAGTGTCTCGATTCTTGACTTTGGTCATTTTCTTCGTATATTCGCGCCTTTTCGTCCGAATAAGTGTCATTCCAGCAATTTGTCTTCAAGAGACCTAAAAAGTGAAAAGGAACGAAATTAGGTAATAACGGATACAAAAGTGATTAATTAAGGGCTTAAATGACCCCTCAAAAGTGTACCTTTTAAATTCTTATCAACTTCCCACACCTAGGTTAACAAATTCTCCTCTATTACCGGGGTTTCCTCTCACCCACTGCTCTCGGTACTCATTCTTGTAGTGCCCTTTCTTTCCACATCCAAAACAGGTGACAGTGGCCTTCCAGTCCGCTCCTTGTGCAGTTTGAGCCACAGAAAGGGGACGGGACCTACGGTCCTTGGCCATGTGTCCTACCTTAGAGAATTTCCTACACACTATTGAGCACGGGTTCATGGTGGTGTCGGTTGCAACGACCATACAAGGGTTTGCTACCTTCATAATCCTTCTTCTCTCCACTTCCTATGGCGTACATCCTGGCAGTCTCTTGCCGTTTGTTGCCATTTCCCTTAACAGTCTCATTCCTCTTCCTCTTATCACTCTTACCCTTGTCTCCTCCTTCTAACACATAAGAGTCCATCAAACACTGAGCCACGGTAATTGCCTCATGCAAGTTAGCCGGCTTCGCAACGATGACATAATGCCTAGTAACTAGAGGCAATCCATCTTTATACCTCTCAATCTTAAGGGCTTCAGTGTGAACCATTTCTGGGCAAAGCAGCGACAACTCTTGAAAGCGACGATTGTAGGTCGTCATGTCGTTACCCTTAACCTTATGGTTCCAGAACTCAATCTCTAACTTCTTAACTTCATTCCTAGGACAATAAGTCTTGATCAGGAGAGCCTTAAACTGGGTCCAAGTCATGCTATAGGCTATATCACTTCCTACTGATCTGCGATAGTTGTTCCACCAAGTCAACGCTTCGTCCTTCAAGGTGAACGTTGCATACTTAACCTTACAATCGTCATCACAGTTACTAACGGTAAACACAGACTCAGTTTTTTCCATCCATCTAGTTTGGTAAACCACTCCCTCGGTTCCTCCGAACTCGATGGGACCACAGAATCAGAACTCTTTGTAGGTACAACCTCGAGCTCGATTAAGCGGTGGGGTTCCACCAGAGGTGTTAGAGTGATTAGACTCAGCTAGCAGTTCAACTACACGCTGTGTCATAAGCTGGTCGATGTGGGCTTGATTCAAAGGCGGAGGGTTTAGTGGAACAGGACCATTCTCAGCACGGTCAATAACATTCGGGTTCCCAACAGCAGAGTTATCAGTGTTCTAGTTTTCAACAGGTGGAGTGGTCGGGGTCGGACGACGACCTCGACGGACAAGAGTAACCACAACAGCAGGAGCTGCTCGGTTGGTCCTAGGCGGGTTTCGTCTTGGTGTCATTGATCTGAAGGTTAAAAAAATAGTTTCATAAGTTCACAATTCACGCTCTATAAGACTGGGTTTGGTTCCGAGGATCACCGAATAATGCACGAATTCATAATCGAGTCTAACAAGGATAATACTATATCATAACAAAACAACTAGAGATTGAATCAAAACCAAAGGATGCACATTCTAATAACCATAACTCATAGGTTTCAAAGTGGAATACATGAAAGGATACGGAGAAATCAAAAACGATCCTAACAACGATACTAACAATATAACTAGGATAGATCTACATCTCGAACTAGAGACTACTCAGTTTCGAGATGGTACAATGCTATGAATCTAACACAGTCTAGCCACGACTACGAGCACTCCTAAATGATCTCCAAACATCGTCCATCACTCTCCAAAGTGACGAGACCTCAAGACGCTGAGAGTCGAGATCTTTCTTAAGATTCACGACCTCCTCCTCCAACTCGTCGACCTTACGCTGAAACGCTTGGTCTACCTCTTTGGCTATCGAACACTCTACTTGCCGGTTCCCTAGCTGCTCATAGAGTTCCGACATGCCCTCTCTCAAGGCCATCGACTTCTTAACCATCTTAGTCATATCCACTCTCAAATCCTCTATGCCAGTCCTCGACACTCCAGCTAGTCGATCTGACAACTGACTAAGGCTAATATTCTGGGATATAATCCTCTCCCAAATCAGACCCGTACCTCCATACTCCTGAGGCTCTGAAGCAATCTCTTATGGTATCTATGAACCTAGTGAGCTACCTATCTCAGGTGAGTGAGGGGGTGAGTCAAAGTCAAAAGGCTGCCCAGGAGAATGAGGCTCAGGCAAAGGTAAGGGAGAGCCTGGTCCTGGAGAATGCGCAGAATGCGCATGACTCTGCAATGGTGGAGTACCCCCATCTGGGATATCCTCATCATCCGCCTCCTGAGGATCTAGATCCTCGTCTACATACTCCTCCTCGATCTCATGCTCCTCATCATCCTCATCTACAGAGGGGAGTCCATGAGTCAGCGTCTCTGTGAAGGTGAATCCTGAGGTGGTACAGTAGGGGATCTAGGTCTTCTAAGACATGGTGATGCTGGTGGTTATGACAGAAGAGAGTGGGATGCTAGGTGAATAGGTGATGATGGTGGTCGTGCAGACATACAAGCAATACTACGAGTAAGTCTAGGAGTCTGGGCTCGTGCTTAGACCTGATGTAATGTGAGCTGCCTAGATGAGCTAGGGCGATCAGATGATGATGAAGTGGAACTAGAGTGTCGGGCAATCACATAGGGATCACTCTGCGCAATAGTCATCAGAGTCAATGCTGGGGAAGTAGCAGCAGCAAGGACATCCTCAGACACATCATAAGCTAGTGAAGGCATGGTCTGTGACAAAGGCGTAGGGTAGGTATAAGTGTTCGAAAATGACTATTTATAATAAGCGCATCAACTCAACCAAAATATATATCACATAATGAAAGCTTTATGTTAATAAAAATAAGCCGTAAAAACGTTTATTTATATTTTACGATCTTCTAATGTTTTGTCGATAACAAACGTAAAATCATTTTAACGAAACAAATAAAATACGTAACTAGTTTGAACTAATAGTTTCTAACACACTTACGTTTTCACATAAAACACTAAAACAAGTATAAGTGATTTTATGATTTAGTATTACATATGTACAACAACTAGTGTTTAAATATTTGGGTAAAATATATACGTAACTAGTATGTAGTATATTGGGTAATATAAATGGGTAGAAACTTAAGTATCACAACCCATTGACCAAATACATTGAACGTAGTTGGGTACAACCCAAAGTCCATGACCTATGGAGCTTGACCCATAACCCATTGCATGGCATCATGCTTGTATCATCTATGGATAATATCCATAACCCATGGTATTGACCCATACCCATGTGACTAGGTGCATTGCACTCAAAAGATACATTGTATCTAGTAAAAGACCCATGGATCAACCCATGACCCATATAAAAAATACCCATGGGTAAAGAGGAGCGTCCCACAGATCCCTAGCTTTACGCTAGACGGATCCCTTGTGGGAGGGATCCGTGGGATCCGGGGAATAGTAGACATTTTCCTCTATAAATAGTGAGCCATTTCTTCATTGTTTCTCACCCCTTTCTCACATACTTTCTCCTTGAGTTTAAAACTCTCTAACCCCAGATCCAAGTGATCTATGTTTGTAGTTTTGTTTTTGTATGATTCTCTAGGTTCCTCTTAAAGGCGAGATCACCACCTTTGAAGTCGAGCAAGCTCAAGTCCATGAGTTGCCATGCTTCCTCATCATCAAGACTACTGAAGTCCTCTTGTTGATGATTCTTTTCTTTCTTCTAAGAAGTGTAGTGTTGAATACATTAGTGAAAGATGTCTCAAGTGTCAAGACGAAGACATTAGTAAAAGGTGTCGATCGTCCATATTGTAGGCATTAGTGAAGGGTGCCTAGAAGTCAAGTCACAAGACATTAGTGAAAGGTGTCTTAAAGATTTAGATAAAGGCATTAGTGAAAGGTGCCTTAGATGTACATTCGATATGCTGTGTTTTGATGTACAATATAGATGAGTACTAGGTCCAAGGATATTGATATCCTTGATGATGTTGTAATAAGGAGTTGGTCTCCTTTGGGATTAGTCGTTGGTGTAGTGTTGGGTAGTAGTTCCTCCATTGCAATGGAACTCGGTATCTAGCCTAGTACCGGATAAAGGGTAGGAGATGTTGTGTTAGGTATGGTTCACCTTGGAGTGAAAGAACCCAGTGGTTAGCCTAGTACCGGAAAAAGAGTAGGCAACGTTGTGAAGGTTTCTCCACCATAAGGAGTTGGTGTCGTGTAGTGATTACGAACTCTCTAGTAGGTGACTCGGGGAGTGGAGTAGGGCAAGGAAGGTGTCCTTGTAGCCGAACCACTATAAATACTCGCGTTGTGGTTTTGTGCTTCTTACTCTTATCTTTTCATTACATACTTTTATATGTTTGTTTATCAACATCCAACACACATCCAAATAGATTGACATAAGTCGATCTAAATAGTTTAAAAGAAAGTTTTAATTGACAAAACTATTAAACCTCCCCTTCTAGTTTTCCACAATTGGTATCAGAGCTTCGTTACCAAGTTTCTTGAAGTATATTGTACTTTAAAAACTTGATACGATCCATGGTTAATTGAAAACTACAAAGAAGGTTTTTCATAAAAACAAACACCATGTCTTTTAAAACTCTTTGTTTGGATGTTGATTAGATGACAACATTTTTTTTATTATTTATTTTCTATTTAAATGCACTAATCTTCTTTGTCATGTTGATTAGTCAAAGCTCATACCCACCAAGCTTTAGGAATCGCTTGGTAACAAGAATACCTTCCCTAAGAAGGTATCTTAAACACAAAAGAGCCGGAAGTGTCTAGTGACATTTGAAAAAAAATTCCCCTAAGTGCGTTAGAGGTATGATTTTCTACTTATCTTTAAACATTAGCTATAATTAAGTATGCCTACATAAGTATTGATATGATTATCTTTTGTGCATATACATGTATTACATGAAGCTTCATTAGGAAGCCTTTTCCCACATACGTGCTATTTTTTTTTCTAAAGTCGTGGTATATAAAACTTGTGTTTTATTTCATTTAATCCAAAAATCATATCTTTCTAATAATAAAACAAAACACAAATTTCAAAAATTCATCCTTCCCCATAAATAAACCATTCATCGCCCACTTTACCAAATCCCCACTTTTTCAAATCTTTCATTTTCAAAAAATTACCTCTCATTCAAAACTCCATCTTCCTCTCATCTCATCCTAAACCCAAACCAAGAAGGTTCATCATCAACATGGTTTACATCGCCCTCGTGCTCATCGCCATAACACTCATCGCACTTGTGTTCCCTATGATGAAGTTCACATACGGAGACATATACTTTGTGTTGTTAATCTACATTGGGGTTATATACCCAATCCTTTGTATCATTCTTAGCATTGAAATGAAATATTACTAATAGTCTAGTTATCTAGTTTATTATTATCATAATGTGTTTATCATTTTTTTTTTGATTTATTTCATTCTATCGTGATACATTAGAAAGCCATGTATACATGCTAAAAGAAAATGTAGGCTAAAACACATATCTTAGTATAAAACTATAAGATCTAAAAACCTATGTGTTTATCAAGAAATCTGTTTCTGTTATTTCAGATCCACGGATCCCGAAAGTTAGACTAGCCGGATCCCTTATGAAAGGGAACAGTGGGAACTGTTGGGAATTATGTGAAGTAGGATTTCTGCTGTCATTACTGCCGATGGATTCTGCTGAAGTAGAAGCAGAATCTGCTGAAGAAGTGATTCTACTGAAGAGTACAAGCGTTGCCGTGTTACTGCTGAAGGGTGAAAGCTGACTAGGATCAGCATGCGCTATATGAATTAAATGCTAACTCTCCATATTCTTGTACTGCCCAAGGTTGCATGGGTATAATTGAACTGCTCAATATAGTTTAATGTATTAGTCATTAAATGCATGCTTGCATGTTTTAGACGATTGGGTTGTAATAGTATTAGGGTTCCTTGTCTATAAAAGGAACCTCAGAGATTGTAATAAAAAACTCATCTGAAACATAGAGTTTCAGTTAATAAAAAGATCCATAGAGGATCTAAGTGTTCTTAGTTATAACATCTTGTATTTACTTTCCGCTATAGAATACAAGTGTTAGAGATTGTCTATTAGTTTGCTTATGATTACATAGGCAACACTAACGATCCACGAGTGCTAAAGATCTGTCAAGGTCTGAGAGTTTTCAACAAGTGGTATCAGAGCCTCGGGAGAGTCTCTACGATACTGAGAACCTTATTTACCTCACCCCCACATACAACCAAAAACATATTCACCATGCCTGGTACTGATGATGAATCAGAAGTAACCACCAACAACAACATCAAAAACACCACCTCTATGCAGCAACTAAGTCTCTCCAATAGTAATGGTAAGTTTCCTTACCTAAAGAAAGAAGAGTATGATATGTGGACCATGAAGATGCAGAACTGGATCTCCAATATTGATTGGAATCCATGGGAGATAGTGAAGAATGGTAACAGTCTGAAGAAGACCATCCCAGATCTTGATGGTAAGTTTACCATTGCTCCTCCCAAAACTGCTAAAGAGGTTTTAGCTGTGCAAAGAGATCACAAGGTAAGAACCATCCTCCTTCAATCTATTCCTGAAGATCACTTAGGTGATTTTCACCACATGGATGATGCAAAGGACATCTGGATGGCTCTTAAAGCAAGGTTTGGTGGAAATGAAGAGTCCAGGAGAATGAGGAAGTCCATGCTGAGACAAAACTTCCAAGAATTCAATATCTTTTAAGAAGAAGGTATCCACAAGGGATACGACAAGTTTCACAAGATTCTGAGTCAGCTAAACCAGCTGAATGCAAAGCCTGACAATGATGATAGCAATTCAAAGTTCCTACGATCTTTGCCTCCATAATGGCTACATGTGAGTATAGCCCTGAAAGCTAAAGGTGGGCTGGACATGCTCACTTTTGATGAGCTATACAACAAACTCAGATCTCTTGAACCTGATGTCAGATCTCCCTACCGTGCATCCTTTTCTGGTCATACAGCCTTTGTTGGGACATCTCACTCCAATATGATGATGCATGCTTCAAGTCCATCTTATCTGCCATCATCATCTTATCGTCCCACCCCATCACATCCTCAAGTCAAATCTGGCAGTGTATTGGAGGATGTGCTTCATTCATTTGTTGCTGATTATGATACTCAGCAGCATCTTGTTTATGAAGATTTTGACCAGGTGGACCCTCTTGAGATGGAGGAGATGAAGCTGAAATGGCAGGTGGCCATGCTTTCAGTAGATATCAAGAGGTTTGAGGAGAAGGCAGGAAGGAAGTTTGGGTTCAAGGGAAAGGATCCAGCTCGTTTTGACAGGAGAAAGGTCAAGTGTTTCTCTTGTCACCAAATGGGTCATTTCTCAAGGGAATGTAAAGACAGGAAGAGTGGAGAGAGTACTAGCTACAATTCCTATCAACAGAATCAGAAGGGAGCTAGCTCTTCAGCAGCTCTAGTCACCATGGATGAACAGGTCAACTGGGCTGCACATGAACCTGTGAATGAGGAAGCTGCTGATGCAGAGAAGCTTGGATTGCTGGCTAGATGCACTTCAGAAGATAGGCATGATCAGTTTGCCTTCATGGGACTTTCTCAGGTACACAACTGTATATTTGGTTGTAGTGAAAGATACAATGAACTTAAAGAAGCTTATGATACTATGAAACCTAGATACAATGAATGCTATGTTGATAATGAAGCTTATAAACTCTCGTTAAAAACATTAGAAAGACAAAAGGTTTGGTTTCAGAAGAATCAGATAGCTTATGAAGAAAAGATTAAGGTGCTTCAATTTGATCTAGATATTGCTAATATTAACCTTAAATGCACTGAAAAACAAAAAGCTGATACTATCACTGAGAATCTAGAGCTTAAAGAGAAACTTGCAGAGGAAATAGCTAGACAAAAACAATGGTTGATATCTTGTGACAATCTAGCTAGAGAACTCTATAATAGTCAATCTGTGAACTCAGGAATAGGCTTAGGTTTTCAGAAGTATGTAGGATTGGAAGCTAGGCACGATGGGCGTAAATCTACACCTGCAGGCTTAGAACACTATAGAAAGGAAGGTGATTTACATGCTGTCCCTGGACCTATTATAGGTGAATTCATGCCCACTGACCTATCTATCACTGTTGGCTTTGATGGATCACACCATCTATATGGCAGAAAGTCAAAAGACTTGCCAGACAATGATGCTTCATCTTATGACTTTGTCCCTTTCTCTGACAGTGACAATTCATCGGATCAAGGATCTACTTACAACTGTGATTCAAGTGATAAGTCAGACCTTGTCAAGCCCTCACTTGAGCCTACACCCAAGCCTGCACCCAAGACTATCTACAAGCCTTCTTGGATAGCTACTGAGGAATCCACTCCCAAGCCTGTTTCCCCTGAAGACTTGTCTTTCAATTCTTTGCATAATTTGTCTGTTAAAAACAATTCCTTTAATGCTCCTGTTTTAAGTACTTCTACATGCAATCGAACATTTTCTTTGTTGAATACTTCTTCCAAAAGGAAGACTTGTTTTGTTTGTGGAAGTAAATTTCATCTTATTAAGGATTGTGATTTCTATGAGCAAAGGTTGGGTGGTTGTGCTAATCAGCAGAAACCAAGACCAGTGTGGACCAATGTTAACAATATTCCACCTTATGTCCCACAAGCTAGAACTGACTCTGCTTGGAGGAGATCAGCAGATAGACCTTATGTGCAACCTACTAGCCCATATTTTAAACATGGTTATTGGCCTGCATGTATTGATTCTATGAATAAAGGGAAAGGATGTTGGGGCACTAAAGGAGGTTGGGGCACTTCATCAGGTTGTTCTTGGAAGGATAAAGGACCAAAATTTTACTGGAAACCCAAGAACAATGGTGGATCTTTCTCTTCCCTTAACTGCAAAGTTTAAGGGGAGGCATATGCCTCAGGGGAGGATTTTTCTTTGTTTGTTTGTTTGTTATTCTTAGTTAAAAAAAAAAAAAAAAAAAAAAAAAAAAAAAAAAAAAAAAAAAAAACCTAGCTTTCTTTTGCAGTTTTTGTTGCATTTTTGATGGTTTTTAACTCACCAGATATACCTTGTGTATTTCAAAGAGTTAGCTAGTCCAAAGGGTAACAGCTTTGGTAAAGACACATCAAATCTGTTGATAGCTGTAATGATTTGCTCAAAATCATAGGGTCTGCAACCACCCATGCTTAATTGCTGAGGGTTGTATGGTCATCAATTCACCATGGTCTATTCCTTGTTGGAATCCAAGAATTGACTAGCCCACAAGTATATGGCTTGTGGTAAAGGCAACTATCTCCATATTTGGTTATCAATTCACCAATTCTAAGAATTGGCTAGTCCTGAGCAAACGGCTACAGGTAAAGACACATCAAATCCGTTTATATGGTTTCTGGTTTGCCTATAAATCAGATGGTTATCAGTGTACCATAGTTTTCAAACTTAAACATTTGGCTACTCCAGTAGTAATGGCTATTGGTAAAGAGACATCAAATCCATTATTTTCAATGATTCACCTCTCTCAGGAGTTCACACACCTGGAAGTGATGAGAATAGTATGCAACTAATAAGTATTGATGTACATTATGTCATTTGTTGCTGCAAAGACCTGGAGTTTCAAAGTTGATCATCATAGAGATGAGATTATTAGTGGTTCTTTGCTACTGATATGTGAAAACAATCCTCTAGTACAGAAGTCTCAAAGATCTTTCAAGGTCAGGAAACTGGAACTTAACCAAGTCAAATTCCAGTTTAGGGGAGGATTGTTGGGAATTATGTGAAGTAGGATTTCTGCTGTCATTACTGCCGATGGATTCTGCTGAAGTAGAAGCAGAATCTGCTGAAGAAGTGATTCTACTGAAGAGTACAAGCGTTGCCGTGTTACTGCTGAAGGGTGAAAGCTGACTAGGATCAGCATGTGCTATATGAATTAAATGCTAACTCTCCATATTCTTGTACTGCCCAAGGTTGCATGGGTATAATTGAACTGCTCAATATAGTTTAATGTATTAGTCATTAAATGCATGCTTGCATGTTTTAGACGATTGGGTTGTAATAGTATTAGGGTTCCTTGTCTATAAAAGGAACCTCAGAGATTGTAATAAAAAACTCATCTGAAACATAGAGTTTCAGTTAATAAAAAAATCCATAGAGGATCTAAGTGTTCTTAGTTATAACATCTTGTATTTACTTTCCGCTATAGAATACAAGTGTTAGAGACTGTCTATTAGTTTGCTTATGATTACATAGGCAACACTCACGATCCACGAGTGCTATAGATCTGTCAAGGTCTGAGAGTTTTCAACAGGAACCGTACATCTGGACAACAGTTTTTCATGCATAATAAAAACCACTTTCTTTCTAAAAGTAATATTCTACTAGAATGTCAAAACCATAAGTAAGTTAAGTGTCATTGTTGTTAAAAACCATTGTTAATAAAAATCTAGTAAAAACGTTAGATAATCATTGGTTGACCACAAACATCACTTTCTATTAACTCATCGTTTCTATAGGTTCAACTATGACGCATGAATATGAGTTTGATATTTCACTCACTAGCGTCTACACTCCGAACATCTCCCTTGAGCCCAACACACCTGGAAATCATGTCCGAGGGTTCAATAATCTCGAAAACCGTTACTTCCATGAATGACTTATTGTAGACACCTCTCTACAATTCGAAGAAGGTATCAATACCTCCTTCCGAGCCGTAGGACTAGAATGTCTTCTTGAAATCAACGAGAAGATATTTCCAAGGTTCATAATGGAATTCTTCCGTCAAGTTGAACTCGTTCGTAACGAGGATCGCTCTCTATCTCTTTGGTTTTGGATCAAAAATCAAAAGTTTGTTTTAACTCTTTGGCAATTCGCTCACATCCTCCGGATTCCAAATCATGGACAATGTGCCTTCACCGAAGATTGGTCTCTTGATTCTCTCTATTCAACTTTCGTGAAGAAAATAGTCCATATTGTTCACACATACCTTCCCCGGAGGATTTAAATCACATAATATGAAAACCTTGACCATATTACTCCGATCCAAACATTATCTTTACACGGGACATCCGAGAAGAGTACAAGCCCCTTGCACTTATCCTACGTTAAAATGTTTGGAGTCTTAGGGGAAATCGAGAAATCCTTCCCGCTTGTTGTGCTCACATAATGTATTGTTTGCTAACACAACAACCATACAATCTCGCCTACTTCTTCGCAAGGCGAATTTTAAATCTTCAAGGCTCCAAGAATAAACGCATCCCTTATGGAATGTTCTTGACGCGCCTCTACCATAACGTCATGCATTTTCATCCTCAATTTCAAAGTCTGTTGTACGTACTTGTGAACATGATGATGGAACCGCTAAACATATATCTCATGAAGACTTTCTTCATTCTTGATTCCACCAACACTCATCAACCATTTGATGATCCTTCTAGCGAAAATGCTCAAGGAACTTAATAGTCTTTCAAATAGGATCAATCCTTTTGTACTCATGCTTTATCAATGTAATCCAATTTCCTTCATGAAATAAAACATATTACATTTGATATCTTAGTGTTAGAACCTCTAAAACTAATCTTGGAATATAATGCATTGTCAAGATCATTGCATACCTTTAGTAAAGGTTCTGCTTAGCAGATAGACGGATCCCAAAATTTGTGCTAGACGGATCCCTACACTTAGGGAACCGTGGGATCCGGCAAACAGAAAATGCAATTGCAAACATTGTATTTCAAACATGTCCTTAGAACACCTCACTCTAAGCTAGACATAGTGTCTTAAGGCAAATTAAGTCCTTATCAAGTTAAGTAGATCTTTCCTACTCACACATAACTTACCTAGATCACACTCAAGACGCTTGTGGATCTATTGTTTCACTTAAACCCATTACTCTTCCGCTCTCTAGATCACTCATCATTTCTCACATGATCCCTCACATCTAGCCTTGGAAATCTTTCGATTATGCCAAATTGATCATAATCATCCTTACCTCAAAATTGGTCAAAATTGATCAAATTCTAGTTTTTCCATCTTAAAGCCTTTAGGATATTCTCCAATACATGATTCTAAGTCACTATCTGATCTCTAGGATCATTTAGCTTCACTTGACACTCTAAAAATCTTAAGTGTCATCTTTGTTCATCCATTGGTACTCATGAAAGTTCCAATCTCTTCCATAAAAGGGATTCATTAGCTACATCACTCATTACCCTCAAGTACTTAAGCACCCCTTCATTTAAGACACTTAAGAGGACTGAAACACTCAAGATGTTATAGATCTTAGACCTTAGAAACATCAATTTTATCCTTTCATAGCTGCTGAGAGCCAGATCTCTAGGATTAGCCTAGACGGATCCCTCGTTGGAGGGAACCGTGGGATCCGGATGACAGATTATGTCAACTTTAGCTAAAACAATCATTTCAAGCTCATCTTTCTAACTTAAACACTCCATCTCATCTTAAATGAGTTCCTAGATCAGTACAAACTCTGAAGTTGACTCTTGTGCATGTTAATCATCACATTCCAATGAATTTTAGTGGCTTAAGTCTTGAATGCACTCGCCAAATCTCTTGCTTTATAAACCACATTGTTAGGACTTCTAAAGTCATCATCTTCATCCTCATTTTCAGCACTTAGAAACCCTTGCAAACCACTTGAAATCATCTTATCATGAGGAAAACTCCAAATAGCAACTTATCCACCAAAGAACCACCCAAGAAAATTGCTCGTGTTGTACACGAAATCTCGTCAACCGAATCATCTCCGGTCAAGCCAACAAATGCAAGGATTTCTTCTCAACCAATCAAACCAATTCCTAAAAGGATAGTACCCACAAAACTACCTATGTCAAACACCACCATACCTCCTAGGCCAAACAATATCATCTCCACTAAACCATCACCATTGGTTCCTAGAGCTATCTCGTTTACAACTCCACTATCATCACCACACCTCTACAATTTAGAGGATTTGCCTCTTAGGCCGTCTCATCCTCCTCCACCGGCAACATTCTCCTCATTAGGAGGAATAATGATACATAATCAAGGTATTGAGTCAACATTAGGTCCGGCTTCCTTTTCGCCGTTACCATCATATAATCCCATTTGGATTATGAGAAATCATCAAAGTCAACCACCCGACCATATGGAAATTGACACTTCTCTACCACCACCATCATTCTTGGTCGAGCCATCTTCAAATGCGCCTCCACTAATCCCTCCGTCGTTTGAGGCTCCACAAGCCGCTTCACTTGATCCTTCGCATCAAGCAATTTCATTTCTTCCACCACCACTACCTAGCCATGACAAAGATTGTTATCATTGTCAACATGTTGAAAGTTTGATACATGAAGTACGAGAAGACCAACGTTTCATGTTCTATCACCTCCTCGAACGTTTCGACAAGATTAAACCTAAACAAACTTGAGCTAGAGGATTTCAGTGGTGTCCTAGTTTCAAGCGTTACTTAGATAAGTCTTGTAATTCCAAGTCATGTATCGATCATTTTCTTAGTCTTTAGAGTCATGTATATCATATCTCTAGTTTTATTAAATGAAAATACATGTTACTTGCTATATTTCTGAGTATATGATTATGTTGTATAATACATATCTCACTTTGATATTAATGTAATGTGTTATATCACCATTGCTGAAATTAATCATTAGCCAGACGGATTCCTTAAATTTGCCTAGACGGATCCCTACAGGGAGGGAACCGTGGGATCCGTGATACAGAAAACTATTTTGCTACTAACTTGGATCATATTTGCAGGAAATTGTGCATTTTACTTGTTTTCTAACCTTTGTTTTGTAGTTATTCAATTTACACATGAAGACTTTGACACCATAAAACTAGAGGGAGCTTTGTGTCAAAGCAATACATTGCAAATTACTTGCAATATTAGGATTACATTTCATGATATCCCTTTGCAAAATTGCAATCATCAAGGGGGAGCACATTCGTCACATAGACGAAATTTTTTGCAAACTTAGTTGCAAATGAACTAGCTTAGTATTATCTTCTTGACACCCTTACATAGGGATGGACTCGTCAAGGGGGAGTAAAGACGAGATCCTTTCCCGCTACTTGCTCTCTATTTTTTCTATTTCTTTCACATGTTTTCGCTAAAACAATGTGTTAGTTTCCTTTTGAAGCTCTTTTTGTTTCGACAAAAAAGAGGAGAAGAAAGTAAAAACTACAAATTTAAACTTTTACGAATTTTAGCTTTTCCTTAAAATAATTTTATTTGTTGTCATCAACAAAAAGGGGGAGATTGTTAATACAAATAAGCCGTAAAATGTTTATTTATATTTTACGATCTTCTAATGTTTTGTCGATAACAAACGTAAAATCATTTTAACGAAACAAATCAAATACGTAATTAGTTTAAACTAATAGTTTCTAACACACTTACGTTTTCACATAAAACACTAAAACAAGTATAAGTGATTTTATGATTTAGTATTACATATGTACAACAACTAGTGTTTACATATTTGGGTAAAATATATACATAACTAGTATGTAGTATATTGGGTAACATAAATGGGTAGAAACTTAAGTATCACAACCCATTGACCAAATACATTGAATGTAGTTAGGTACAACCCAAAGTCCATGACCCATGGAGCTTGACCCATAACCCATTGCATGACATCATGCTTATATCATATATGGATAATATCCATAACACATGGTATTGACCCATACCCATGTGACTAGGTGCATTGCACTCAAAAGATACATTGTATCTAGTAAAAGACCCATGGATCAACCCATGACCCATAACCAAAATACCCATGGGTAAAGAGGAGCATCCCACGGATCCCTAGCTTTATGCTTGACGGATCCCTTGTGGGAGGGATCCGGGGAACAATAGACATTTTCCATTATAAATAGTGAGCCATTTCTTCATTGTTTCTCACCCCTTTCTCACATACTTTCTCCTTGAGTTTAAAAATCTCTAACCCCAAATCCAAGTGATCTATGTTTTTAGTTTTGTTTTTGTGTGATTCTCTAGGTTCCTCTTAAAGGAGAGATCACCACCTTTGAAGTCGAGCAAGCTCAAGTCCATGAGTTGTCATGCTTCCTCATCATCAAGACTACTGAAGTCCTATTGTTGATGATTCTTTTTTTTCTTCTAAGAAGTGTAGTGTTGAAGACATTAGTGAAAGATGTCTCAAGTGTCAAGACGAAGACATTAGTGAAAGGTGTCGATCGTCCATATTGTAGGCATTAGTGAAGGGTGCCTAGAAGTCAAGTCACAAGACATTAGTGAAGGGTGTCTTAAAGATCTAGTTAAAGGCATTAGTGAAAGGTCCTTAGATGTATATTCGATATGGTGTGATTTGATGTACAAGATAGATTAGTACTAAATCCAAGGACATTGATATCCTTGATGATTTTGTAATAAGGAGTTGGTCTCCTTTGGGATTAGTCGTTGGTGTTTGGGTAGTAGTTCCTCCATTGCAATGGAACTCGATATCTAGCCTAGTACCAGATAAAGGGTAGGCGATGTTGTGTTAGGTGTGGTTCACCTTGGAGTGAAAGAACCCGGTGGTTAGCCTAGTACCAGAAAAAAGGTAGGCAACATTATGAAGGTTTCTCCACCATAAGGAGTTGGTGTCGTGTAGTGATTACGAACTATCGAGTAGGTGACTCGGGGAGTGGATTAGGGCACTGAAGGTGTCCTTGTAGCCGAACCACTATAAATACTCGCGTTGTGGTTTTGTGCTTCTTACTCTTATCTTTTCATTACATACTTTTATATGTTTGTTTATCAACATCCAACACACATCCAAATAGATTGACATAAGTCGATCTAAATAGTTTAAAAGAAAGTTTTAATTGGCAAAACTATTCAACCCCCCTTCTAGTTTTCCACACTTTAAAATAGAGGTACCGCATTACTCAAAATATGCCTTTAAACAAAACACATAAGTTCTATTCTATTACATAATCCACACATCATATAATCCCAAGTCATATCAATCATATAATCAAGCTCATAATCACCCAAATCAATAATCATATCCCAAAACATAACATCTCAATAAACAATTCACAATTCATAATATCTCATTAATCAAATCGCAATTCATACCATACACAAAGTAAAGAAGCTTCGGCTTGGCAGGCTGGCATGCGTCGGTCGAGGATCAATTTTTCTAAAAAGTGGTTTAAGTTTAGTTTTTATTAAATACCTAGCTCTCTATAAACATGGCTATGATACCAATCTGTAACACCCCCAAATCTCGGTACAACGGAAGACTTAATCAAGTTTTCGGGGCGTTACATGGATTGGTACATCACACCAGTATTGCAAACAGGATAATCGTTTAGAACTCAAAAACCAATCCTAAATTTAATTATCCAATACAATCATCCCCAAAATAGTTAAATGCAATGTTTTGAAAACCGGGTTTATAATCGACCCGGTCGAGTCACCGGTCACCGGGTCGACCGGTTCAACCGGTTCGACCGCCGGGTCAACCCGGTTATTCATTTAAAAATAAAAAATAAAAAATAACCGGGCCAACCGGTTCGACTGCCGGGTCAACCGGTTCGACTGCCGGGTCAACCGGTTCGACCACCGGGTTAACCCGGGTCAACCCGGTTTTTATAAAAAAAAATTAAAAAAAAAACAAACTCAGCCGGGTTTCGAGAACCGGGTTGACCTGGGTCACTCAAAACCCGGCGGGTCTAACTGGTTAACCCGGTTTTAGAAACCCGGGTTTTTTTGACCCGTTTTTTTGTCCGGAACCGGTCCGACCGGTTAACCCGGCCGGGTCGACCCGGGTTTCAAAACATTGGTTAAATGTAAGGCCCAACATAATTTATAAAATAGGTCCGCATATTATTATCAGAGTTTAATTATGATCCTTCAACCATGCCTCCTTGCCAAACTTCCACAGAACAAGAATTCCAAACATCACTTAGATACCTGAGAAAAACATGCTAAAAGGTCAGCTAACGTTGGTGAGTTCATAGGTTTAAATTCAAATTCAATAGTGGACCTGTAGGATTTTATTTGCTATGCGAGACTTAAGACAGATACACAATATCACACCAATTACATACCAATATCACAATCAACAATACCATCAATAACATATCTGACGTCATAGTAGCGCCCTAAGCGACTCTAGCCAGCGCAGTCGTAGCAAGGTCTAGAACAAATACTACCTTGGACTAGGTCGAGGTAGAAGTCTATACTTAGCTAGGCAAGTGTTATAGCAATTATGATTGCTACCCTAGACTAAAGCAACAGATACCACATATCTATCTAAACAGTCAAGCACATAAGCAAATCAAAATAGCTTAAAAGGTCCAATAGCGTAACATGATTTCTCACCCCAAATTAGTTAAAAACAGAGATAAAAGTGGGGCTATGAAACTCACCTCAAGCAAGCAACGCACAAACAAACACTAGCAACGAAGATAACAGCTAACACGGCTCAGCAACTACTGACTCGGCACAACCTATTAATATAAACTGATTTTTAATATATATATTTCCAAAATAACGTTATCTACCCCAATGTATTCCTTTTCTTTATCTCCAAAAATATCTCGTTTCACCGTTTAGTCCTAGCGTTTGCTATCGTCGTGTGTGTGTGTCGACTCAACATGATATCATGAATGCACTCAAATAACCACAATGTGCCTCAATGCAACACAATGAGATGTCTAAGCGACCAGCTCCATAGTCCAATAAGTTTCGGAATAAATACTAGACCTTATTGAATTCGTCAACTCGATAAACTCAATCATTTATTCGTGTCGCTTATTATCCCATAAACCGGTCGCATCCTAACGAGTCATAAGGATAATTCACCCATTAATAACGTTATCCTACGTACCTAGCTGGCTCTTATTAGATTCGTCAACCTCATAAGTCCGCTTTCCACGTGGATCGACGCTATTAATGTTAGGTCATCCGTAACCCATGCTCAAGACGTAAATAGAATTAAATACTTGAAAATGGTATTAAATGCTCATAAATGGCACATTTCAATAAACGTGCACTCGAAACATGAAATACTCATTAATTAGAAAACCTTTCCGTTTTTAGTCATTAATTCCCACTTAAAATAGTTAATAACAAGACAAGTCTTGTTATCGAGGGTTTTGGTATAAAAACCATTTATTATTTATGTTTCATAGTTTTAGTAACATTTATAAATATATATATTTATATATATATATATATATATATATATATATATATATATAACGTGAATTTCAATATTAGTTTCAAATCGTTATTCGTTTCAAGTCCACAAGCACGAGTCATGACTTCTCGGCTTTTATTCAATCTATAGTCCAATATATACTAAAGTCCATGTTACGGCGTTTTCGGGGTCAACTATGACTACAAGTCAAAGTAACACCGACGTTGTTCAAAGTTGACAATTTATAATATGAGTCCAAGTAAATAATCACAATAGCGCAAATCAATCTCCAATCAACCCATATCAATCTCGCCATCCAAACAAACTACCAAATATACCCATAACCAATGTTATGACCCTAATGGTCATGACACGGTCCCGGTTAAGACCACGTGAACCAAACAAGCTCTAGAAGCTTTTCAGCTCTACGCGTCTCGTCTAAACACCAACAAAAACTACCAACAAGATACCACAACAAACCGACCCGGACCCTTGGTCCATATGGGTCAGGTACGCAAACCAAACACCATGAACGAGCCCCTAGTGGCTTGTTCCACCTAGCTTTTCCATCCAAACATCCCCAAATGGCTTCTACAACAACCAAACACAATCAAACAACCTCCAAACAACATCCAATCATCAAACACATCCACTAATCTAAACCAATATCATGAAACAATAATAAAAATGCAAAAACACAATAAAATGATACAACACACGATACCAAATCACTAGCTACATGTTTTATTAGTTGCAAATTAGTACGAGCCATATATGGCCCATATGAGGCTTCTCATGGCTCAAACATATCACACCCATGTTCCTTTTACCTTTTCTAAACCCGATCTAAAAAGTTACTTGAAAACCCTAGAATCACGAATAGTTTTTGCAAGATTTGGAGGTGTTAATGAAGGCTTATATAGGCGTGTCATATATGGATGGAAAGAGGAAACAAAGATCTATCAAATGGTGGTGGTGGTGTAATGTCACTTTCCGAAAACTTGGCCCGAATTGCGCCAGCAGTGGGCGGCGGTGGTGGTTGGGTTTTTAGGGTTAGGTTTTTGATTGTAGGGGAGACAGAGTAGAGAGAGAAAGGGTGTGTGTGTGTTTTAAAGAGAGAAATGAAAGGATGAAATGAGGGTGGGATGAGGGTATATATATTTAGGATGGAGGACCAAAATAAAAATAAAGAGGGGAGGGGAGAGGCGCCGGCTACACCAAAAAGGAAGGGCCAAACCCGCTAATTTTCCCAAACTATCCCGTTTACCCATTTCCGAGCTCATATATTGTCCTACGAGTGTCCCACGACGTTCTTTCGACTTTCTATTGCATTTATTTACGTTTTTCTACGAGTTTTGACTATTTATTTGCCAAGTTTCGAGTTACGGTTTAAAAGTTACGTTATTTCTCGTTATAGGATTTTATTGTGCCGAATGACCTAGTGCTTAATGAAAAAAAGCTAAAACTCATAC
Source organism: Chrysanthemum seticuspe (assembly GCA_019973895.1). Lineage (NCBI taxonomy): Eukaryota > Viridiplantae > Streptophyta > Magnoliopsida > Asterales > Asteraceae > Chrysanthemum > Chrysanthemum seticuspe. Next base: position 218,732,854 of record BPTQ01000008.1, on the reverse strand, counting down.
GATGACTCATACGATAATAAAATAAATCATAAAAACCAATAATCGATATCAAAACAAGTCATGGTCAATCAAAATACTTCTAAAGGCAAATACTCGGTTTAACTTAGCGTAATGCGGTTACCTAAAATGGGCTCCCTAATTGCCAGTTGTCACAAAAAGTCTATAATTTATAAAAGAAAAGGCAACAATTATCTCATCATATCCAAAATTAATAAAAACATATTGTCATATTAAGCAAGAATTTCAAAAGAATTCATAAAGTTTTATACTAGTAACCCTTAGGACAAAACCCTCACAAACACCCTTGGAAACTCGAACAACGAGCCAACCAACCCAACCAAAGCTAGGGCAGCCCCCTAGCTTGGTCAAGACCACAACAAACACACCCGCAAAAGTAAACCCTAACTCAGTGCAAATCAAAACCAAATCCGAAACCCATAATCCAAACCCAAAACAACTTGTTTAGCCCTCCATTCCTCAAATTCGATTTAAATTTAGGGTTTTAACTTGATTTTAACATATCTTAACATACAAAAGACCATGTTTAATGAATATGTAATTTTGGTTTATATAAGAACAGCATATGTCGAATTCAATTCAAAGAAACAAAGAGATGAAGGAATACCAAGGTAGAACCAAATATATAAGGAAGACACACGAGAGCAACACACCATGAATTCTTCTGCTCCTTCTGTTCTCTCTTGAGCCGTTCGCCACCAAGTTTTAGGGTTCAAGAATTTATTTTGGGTAGGATAACTAGAGCCGTATATTTTTTTTTCTTGGAGAATTGATATTCGGTTCTAAAAGTTTGGGAAGAAGGCCGAATATTATTGGAATGAGGGGGTAATTGGGCGTGATTTAGGGATTTGATAGGAGATTTATTTGGTTTAATTTAGGCAACCTAGATATGATGTATATCTTGAAAACATGTGAGGGGATGAGGAAAATACATAGGCCGGATTTTTACTTAGCATTATTTAGGGGAATTGTACAAAATTAGTCTTAGTAGCATAACATTCATATTACCTTTATTAGTTGTAGTATTAATCTTAATTAGGAAACTTTATATCATAAAGTTTTAATTATATCTACACTTAGGAATTTAATAATTTAATTCACACACATATTACAAAGTTTTTAAATTCTTATGGTCAAAATTTAAAATGGATGCAAAATTCGTAATTCGGATTTGAGGGTTTTACAACTCTTCCCCTCTAAAAAGAAAACTCCGTCCTCGAAATTGACGTCGCGAAGGTTAGACGAAGACTTACCAAATTACAAATGAAATGACACTAAATAGTATCACGTTTCCCAATCGCACAAAAATCATAACAAAACTTGATCTATCGAATACGGAACTTATACGTAATAGGTGACAATTGTAATCTCACAAAGAAGTACATGAATCGTATATACTCACCAGGAAAATACAGAGGTAATGCTAAGCGATAAAATTTCATCAAATCTATCCAAATTCTGAACGGACAAAGGAACTTGAAAATAATCAGAGAATTACATAATCAGTTATCCCAACGTATCAGAATGTAAAATTGAAAGTGTAGGATACCCACATGGTTTGAGAATAATGTGAAGGCCGAAAAATAAAGGATATAATTCTAATTCAGCAAATGTACTAAACTCAGGAACTTTTCAAGACATCGTATGATCCCAATAAGTTCAAGTCATATGATCTATGTATAATCATGTTGATCAGGCATCATAATACTTGCATCACATAACAAGCCCTTATTGCCATCATATACTATCTCGGGTCATGAAGATCCACATAACTAACATCAAGTCGAAACATATACACATATAGGTAGCAAGTAACATACCAAATCAAACCGGATTCACATACAGGCAACACATAATACAACAAATCGACTTACCATTCCACAAAGAAAAAAAAGGACGATGACTTGCTCGATAAGGTTCCTCATGACTCATTATTGACGATCAAAAATAGCCTCAGGTTCACCAAAATGACAAAGTGATGCAAAGTCTAACCTTACTGATACAAATATTATATACATAATGGATGAAAATCGAGATTTATCAAAGAGATATAAAACACAACGTGAAGTTGTAGTAACACCGAAGAATCAACCCATAGGACTCCATCATCCAAGCTAAGCTCCAAACAAATCGAAGAAAAGCGCCATTGGTCAAAATCATTAAACGAAATATCAAACTAACTCAAAATGCGTGATGAAACAAATCAAAATAACACAAATTTCGCCCAATCATATGAAGTAAATGAATCTTCTCAGCATCTCAACGGTTGGACTGTCGACCACAATATGACCGGATCTTGGTAGTAGTTTCTCCACACGTCTAAAGTACGCCGATCATAGTTCCTCTGCTCATACGTCTTCTAAGTGTCCACCAGTTGAATCTTGCCTCCGTCTTTGCTCCTCTTGTTGTTCCGTCCAGCTCTAAACGAAATCAAATCTAAACGAAAAGTGAAAAAAATCAACGGAGACAAAAGAGTATCGAAATCAAATCCAAACGAAAAGTGAAAAAAATCGGAAAATATCAAAATAAACGGAAGCCTAATGTCTACCAAAGTCCTCACAGGTCAATCCTAAGATAAACAAGATGAAACGTTAGCTCTGATACCATAATTGTAACACCCCAACCCGACAAGGGTCCGAATGCTACAGTATGGAGTCATATCAGAACATACTAATGAAAATACAAATGGAAGTCTTTTACAAATAAGTGCTAAGTCATATAAACTGTTGACTTTAAAAAGAAATACATAATCCACCATGCCAAAAAAATATAATATCAAAACAATGATCTTCAAAAAGAGTCCAATATGATAGGGAAACTAAGGTCGGTTCACTCAAATGCTCCTACTCTCGGCACATCAAAGCCCAGGATCCTACTTGGTACTTGCTGCATGGAAAAGAAAATGCGGTTGAGCTTAAAAAGCTCAGTGAACAGATATAACAAAACCAAAGCTTAACATAGTCAAAAATACAAAACGAAACAAGGAGACTGAAAACAAGGTCGCAACGAATGATCACAATGAGTCAATGAGGAACCTGCAGAACACAATATTAACATATAACCAGAAGAACGAAAATCAAAGGAGACCAGAGCAAAGAAACGCATCAACGAACACATATAAGCACACATAAAATAACAAAACATACAGATACCGGACATAAACGAATAGGAGTTGATAAACAGTATTATAAGCAAAACAAGTAACTAAACAGTGAACAAGCATATCAGTCAGCGGATCAACTAAACATAAATATGGCAAAACAAATAAATCAGATAATCATGATAGATATAAGCTAAGCTGAATTCCATAACCAGGTGGAAGCAACTAAATTGAATGTAAGCATGGCAATCACACAAGTCAGATAATCCACAATTAATAAACAGAACAAGTATCATAACCAGCGGAAATACTAATAGCAGTATAAGCATGATAGTCACATGTATCAGGTAGAAATAATAAACGAACATCATAATTGAATGAATTAACTAAACAAGAATATAGCATGGCAACGAAACAAGTCAACTAAACAGATAACATAAGTTGAATCAAATTCCATCATTAACGGTAGCATGAACAGAAGCGTAAGCATGTCAGATCAACAAGTTAGGTAAACATCAATTACTACGCCAAACCAATATCATAAGCAACAGAAAAATACCAACCATAAGTACAAGAATGGTAGTCACCATAGCAAATAGGATTACTAAATGATAATCATAGCCCACGAATATAACTGAACAAAAGTATAACATGGTAACGGACGAGTCAAATAATTACATACTAGCATGGCAAATGGGTAAATCAATTAGTCACATCAAAGCATTGTAAACAGGTAGTCACAAAAATCATATAATAACAGGGCAAAGGAATGAAGTGGTAATCTGAAGTATAAGCTTGGTAGTCAACCAAAATGGAATGAGAGTATGGCAAATCAAATGAACTGAGTATAGTATGGTAGTCGGATGAATCACATAAGGATACTGAACGCATGAGTAATCAAATAGAAACTGAAAATGAGAAATACATAATATGGTGCATTGTGGAATAACATAAGGTACAATATGTGTGTATCAAAAGTGTAAGGGTTGTCAGAAATCTACCACGAGCCCGAAATGAAACATATCATAGCATAAGTAACCAATGGAGTAGCTAACTCCTGAAATGTGAAGGACGTGTATTGCACACAACATCAATCACCAAAATAAATCAATCATGTCATATCATATCTTATACAAAACAAATTTAGGATGCATCCATACGGCCCTGCGAAGATATTAGTGGCCAAATATATATAATAATTATGAGCTCATAATATATATAACGAAAAAGGGACGGGATGGTTCATCACTCGACCACCCTGGAGTCATGCCATTGGTGCATCAATGACATGGCCATGTTACCTTCATGGCTAGGAAAATGGCTCGGATATTAAACTGAAGGGTCAAAAGGCAAGTCAAAGTTTGGAAAATGTATAAGTCATCAGAATAGCATAATCAAAGGTTCATAATCAAAATACCAAAAGATCAATAGATGTGTAAGAGATCATGAGAAGCCTTAAGAGAAAGGTCAGAATATTTGTACCTCAATACGTGTGCAAGGAAACAAGGAACACAAGCGAATCACCAATCTCTCTTCACTATATCTATAGTAATACAATTACAAATCATATACGGATCCGATGTACAAACTTCTCTTACGTTATTAGCTTTTATACTTCTCATAATACTTATGTTATCTTATATTTCAATACTTCAATTCTGGACCAGTAGTGGACGAATTTTCATGATTCTCAAATGAGCTCAAATAAAATAAGGAAAAATCTCGGGTGTTCCCATATTAGTTAGGTTACTTCAAAAATTTGGGTAGATTTTTTTTCAAAGCCTAAGTATGGATTGGAAAATAATCTTTCTAGACCTGTCCAGAAAGTACCTAGAAACAGAGACTCCAAAAGTTTGAACATGACACACCCATTTACACAACTCCAAAAATTCAACCCAAATTCCCAGGGGTCACACATATCCTAAATATCAAGACTGGAGAAGGAGTGGTCTAAAATCTCAATAGTTTATCCATGAAAAATCAATTACCACAACACAAGATTTAACTCAGCTTACCAAGATTTGACATATTAACATGTAAAATACAAAAGTCACATTTCCAGGTCTCCAAATGCTACAAATCTTACATTTTCAAAAAGTACACAGAAAAGTATTACATTTAGAATTAAGAATCATGCAAAAACATGTAGGCATCATCAAAATACACCTGTAGGAATATTACCTAAAATCTGGACAGCCTAACATGCAAAGTGTCTCACATAGCAAACAAGTCCATAATCATCATTCCACCAAGTCATATTCTACTAAACTTCATACACTTCATATATAAGTCATTATAACACCTAAACCACAGAAGGTATAGCAATTTACTCCAAGAAATACACATAAGACCAATTATGGCATCACAACCTCATCATTTTATGTAAAAATCAAATTACAAGTTCTAAACATGTTTCTCTTATACCTATCTCTTATACCTATTTCTTACAAATCCATGTCAACATGCAAGCATTCATATAAATCCATAATAAAGCATACAATAATGTCATTTAACTCATCGTATACCAATCATATCATATAACATGTAAGTTAAAGGATTAACAAGCTAAACATGCAAGTTTCACATCACATAAAATCATAGAATTCCTTATAAGCCCTACTCTTGTAACCATGAATTCCTATTCATTTTTTTAATCATATTCATATGTTTATTACTCATAAATAAAGGTATTATATCATATTATATAGCATGAAATTATACCAAGCAATTCATCAATAATCACATGAAATCATACACACAATTCCATCATATACTCACATGAAATAACAAGTAAATAAGTTTTTATAAACCTTATTCATTTCATGCGAATTGAATCCATAAACATAACACAAGCATAACCATAGTCATATAAACACATAAAATAGTAAAATCACCAAGTACAAGTCTATCATTTATAAAAGAAAAGGCAACAATTACCTCAACATATCCAAAATTAATAAGGGAAAATGATACAAATAGACCTCGCGCCCTGAGGCCTATCACTTTCCGGACCATGCTTTTTTGCGTTATGAAAATGGATCAGTTGCCCAGCGATTTTCTTGGAGCCAACGATGGGGTGCCACGTGTCCGACAAAGCTATGACACAAGTACGTATTTTGAAAGTATTTGTCATGTATTGTAAGGTATTGTTTTTTGGGCAACTTTATATATTTTGGGCAACTGTATTTATACACGAGGACATTTTAATCATTTTACATTTGTACTTTCGCAGGCTTATATATTTTTTTGGCAGCACTAACTATCTCAAATCCTATTCAAATATAGAACACACAACACAAACACTCGATCCAAATCCACCACCACCGAAACCCTGATTCCGACACCGTCTTCACCCTAATCGTCATCGGTGAAATCGATTCCATCGATTTTAACCGGCGATCTTCAACCGGCACCGTAACGGCGATCTTCAACCGACGACGGCGATCTACACGGACGGTGATCTCTCGACGATCTCATCAATCTGGTTGAAATTGATTCCATCAATTATAACATAATATTAGGGTTTGTTTCATTCAAAATCTCAATTTTAACCTAATCTTGGGGTTCAAATGCGGTTACATTAGTTTTAACCTAACTATAAAGTTTATATCATCTCTGCTATTGCATACAAACCTGATTATATCAATTTGCGCATAAGGGGATCCGGTAAAGGAGTGGTGAAATCAGATACTGCATATGTAGCACCATCTACAAATGTGTCTATCGGTTCATCAATGGCCACTGAAGCACGCAATTCAGCAGTGCCATTTAGGGCAGACGCATCGGGTTTAGGCTCTTACACATCACCAGCACCTACTATGAGTGGTAAGAGACGGTTTTCTGAGTTGCCTGCACAGTCAACTTCATCTGTTAAAGAACAGCCTCATACCACCTATCGGGATCGAGCTGCTGAAAGGAGGAGTTTGTATGGTTCATCTTCTTTTGGGGATGATCTATCTGATCTCAGGGTTGGAGATCCAAGTAAGCACCTGAACTAGTTTTGATATTGATAGTGATTTCCGTTTTATGAAAGTAAAAAAAATAAAAAATGACGAAGATGTAAATGGACTAAGAGTCTTTATGGGCCATGCTCAATTCAAAACTTATTCTTGTGCCTCAATTGACTTGTGTGGAAATCTTGTTTTTATAATCTCTGAACTTATAAGATCGAGATTCAGCCTTGAGAAACGGTGGGATGGATTCTATACCTTTTCCTCCGGGTGTTGGAGGACGTGGAGCTGGAGAGGGTAATAGCAGTGCCCCGAGCTTTGAGGTAATTACAACCGAGAAGGCGATCGATGAGACTAATTTTGGCAACCGCATGCTTCGCAACATGGGATGGCAAGAAGGCTTGGTAATTCTTTAACTCTCTTTTATTTTACATCTCTAACCTAAATACCTCATACATTCTTCCTGTATATTAGCATTACTTCCATGTTCATGTCTCATTTTGTAGACATTTTTCTACTTATACTCATGTCAAGTAAATATGATCTACAATGAACTCTCATACCATAGATGCCAAAATGGAAATGTTTGAAATGGTGAATGACCCAGACGAATGAAACATTGTTCCCTGTAACAAACTTATGGTCACTGTTGCCTCCTTTTTCTTTTAGCAACTTGTCATCCTTCAACTGTGCAATCTCGTTAGGAATTTGCTTTTGATTTTACACTCTAAACAACACTTAGGTTTATACAATACCATTCAAATTTTATCAGATGTAGGTTGTCTAGAGGTGGAAAATGGGTGGATTGGTGGTTTGAATAGCGAGTCAAAAGTGGTAGTTTTTGCTGCTGCGAGTGTTTTTGTCTAATTTTATGAAACTTTTATACAGTAAATGCTGATGATAATCTTATATCTAAATAAAACACATTAAGAGGTTGTATGCATTAAAAAACATCTTGCGCTACTAGAACCCGTTAGACTTGTTTCTTACATGAATCTACATATTCCTAAGTTAAAAGGCCTGAATTTCTATCTGGAGTCGTATAGTTGCGGACACAATTTAGAATGTCCATGGGCAACAGATACTCCGTGGATAATATTAAATTCGTAAACCTTTGTTTATGTAATCCAATCCTGGAAAGGTGGAGCAGCTAGCATGTATAACGCTGAATTTTGTTAACTTCATAATAGTATCTAGATGTGTGTGTGTGTGTGTGAAAATGACAATTATGCTATTTTTCCAAAACAGAAAGTTCGAATTTAAAGAAGCTTATCTTTAAGTTTAGTATGAGTAGGCTTTTCTTTTGTAAAGTAGACAAAATGAGAGGAACTATTGATCCATGAAATTATTCTTTCGCTACAGAATCCATAGTGGAATTTCTGTTCTTTTTGGAATGCGTTGTTAAATGACCCAATTGGAAACTGTGAAGCTGTAAAGCCAATTGGGTTTCAAGTCTCTGTTGTCACCTTTTGGCGGAAGCTAGACTGTTGCCACTGCCACAGTTGAGGGTACCCTCTTAATTCATGTCCCCTCTCAGTTTTCATGTGTGATTTTGTAAAATTTAAGATCACGATGGACATAAAATACTGAGCACTATAGAGCGCCTGATCTTTAGGAAAAACGCCTTATATTGATACCCTAAACGGTTTGTTTAATAAAACCTGTAAACTGAACAATCAGGGCATTGTGATAGTTTGTTTCCTAATAGCAAGGTCAAAAATGAAAATCAGTTGGTTATCTTGGAAGTTTTAATTTCCCTTGTAGCTTTTTGCGAAACCTCTTTTTACTGCAATTACAAGGAAATCTTCATATATGTCCTAATGCTTCAAAAGGTTCAGCAGTATTCTAGATTTGATTTTTTTTAAAGTTTCGAACCCATTCCAGTTAATTACAAGGGAAACAAAGAGTAACACAACATCTTATTTCTCGAATGATTGTGCATATGGATAATATCCCATCACTAAATGTGGCTAATATAGAGCAATTCAAAAGATGGAGTAACCTCTGCGTCTTTTTGTTCATCAGCATACACTTTACACGGGTTTTACTGTTACTTTTTACAAACTAATGAACTCTAAGGTTTTAGCTGGTCATGTTAAAACGGGCGTCTCTATTCGTCTTATAATGTAGCTATATAAAAATAACAAGCTAAATTTATTCAGATGTATATAATAGTTCAAAATTCATGTTCTCTTAGTAGATATTGCTTTCTTTTTGCAGAACGAACATGGTCATTATATAAATGGATTGGTTTTGTATACTTTAGACCGCCTTTACAAAGCAGTGGAGAGGCTTGCAAAGGCAGTTGGTGAATGGCAGTGGTTAGTTGTTTATTTTATATCTCTAGTTATTACTTCAGTTTGTGTGCCTAATAAAATTGCCAATTTTAACCCATTTATTATACATGAGTCGATTGGATTTGGTAGGGTCTTGTCGTGATACCTAAAGTTTTGTTTTAGTGCAAAAACCTTCTAATTGACTTCGATTGATAAAGATAAAAAGAAATCGCAGTCATACCTGAGTAGCTAGTTAATAATGGACAGTGTAACCGTTTTGGGTAAAGTGTTTTTGTCAACCCATCCTACCTATTTTGAGATACACATAAAATTTTACGTTTAGAGAGACGAGACATTCGAGTCGCTAACATAAAAACATGTTTAACATAACAGTTATTGGAAACGGACACCGGGACAAAGATGTATGCTTGTTTGCATCTATGCATGCGTGCTTGTTTTTTTGTATGTCCACTTTATAAAGAGACGTTTATATGTATAAAAACATTGGTGGCTAATTATTTTAGGTCTTTTATGAACAGGGTCAGAAATGATATTACTCTTTTGGGGGATGCATGCCTTGAAACGTCAGATAAGCTCCTGGTCACATCACGTTTGTACAAGGCTTACGAATGCTTGCTTCCAAATATACAAAAAGAGCTCACTCGACGTATGAATGTAGAGAAGCTTAGAAGGTTGGCTCAGGAAAAGCTTAATGGTTCCACTTTTTGGTAGAAATAGCGAATTAGTATAGGGTCCGGACCAGAGAATTGTTACTCATATTTGGTAATGTTATGCACAGTCAGGAATATTTTGCACTCGTATCCAAATTATTTACATTTATGTGTATCATCATCTCAACTTGTATACATCTACCGTTTTGGATTAACAATAGGAGATGGAATACTAATAAGACCTAAATGTCAAACATCATCAATTTCCATGTGTGGATCATGTCACATAAAGTAGTTGTTTTCACTACAGAAATGCGTAAATTATCGACAAGAATTTTTGGGGTGTTTGATACAAGCTAATTTCTATTGATCCATTTTGGTTTTTCTCAAACATTTTTTTTTCCTGAAAACTTCACTAAAATTATTTCAAATATAACATTGTTATTAAGTTATAAGTACCCAACTAATGACAGATATGTTGTTGCAAACCACACATCAAAAAAGCAGTATTCTAAGAATATAAACTAAAATTGTTCAATCAAAGATAGCAATATATGTTAATAACACAACACCATATATTTCATAGACAACTAAATGTCACCAACTGTTTACACGACTCGTCAACCGTTCACAAATCTGATCCCCAGATGAAAAACACAGATCAAATCAGAATGTGATGCCAAAAGATTCTCCCTAGATTCCTATCAGCAAGGGATTTTGATTCATGCCACAGTGCAGAACATGGATTCAACTGAACTATTGGTCTGGCATTTTGTTTGCGCATAAGTAGAAATTATACAGGCGGTCAATGATCCGCTTCCTGTTCAGCCTAACGGCAGAATCATGGCTTGACTTACCCAATTCGATGAGATCCCTGTTGAACCTAAGACCTTGATAGATCTTATGAGCACTCGTAGATCGTTAGTTATGCTTATGTAATCACAAACACACTAAAAGACAGTCTCTATAACTTGTATTCTTTAGCGGAAATCAAACACAAGTAATAACACAAATAACTAAGAACACTTTGATCCTCTATGGATATTTTACTTATATTAAAACTCTTTTTTTCAACTCGTACATAACTCATACTATTGTGTTCTTTTTATACACAAGGAACCCTAACCCGTTTCCCAAGAAACGTATAAACATAAAACTAAATAAGATATACAATATAACTTCCTAATAAAGCTCATGCATATCCTAACTAACTATAGAATACACAGAATAACTATCTCCGTAGAAACCATCTACACGGTTTCATTACTTCAGCAGAATTAAGTCTTCAGCAGATTCCACAACACTTCAGCAGAATCTTCAGCAGTAATCTCAGCATAATTCATACTCAGTAGAATTCCCAACAATCCTCCCCTAAACTGGAATTTGACTAGGTTAAGTTCCAGTTTCGTGATAGATCTTTAATGCGTCAGAACTTGAGGATTGTGCTCGAACATCAACAACAAAGAACCAATCAAACACATCTCTATGATGACAAAACTTTAAAACTCCATATCTTTGCAGCAACAAATGACAAAATGTACATCAAAACATATTAGTTTCATACTATTCTCATCACATCCAGGTGTGTTAACTCCTGTGAGAGGTGAATCATTGAAAATAATGGATTTGATGTCTCTTTACCAATAGCCATCACTACTGGAGTAGCCATATGTTTAAGTTCGAAAACTATGGTACACTGATAACCATCTGATTTATTAGCAAATCAGCAACCATATAAACGGATTTGAGATGTCTTTACCTGTAGCCGTTTGCTCACGACTAGTCAATTCTTAGGAGAAATAATCACCTTTGGTGAATTGAGAACCAAATATGGTATTCCACTGCCTTTACCACAAGCCATATACTTATGGGCTAGCCAATTCTTGGATTCCAAAAAGGAATAAACCAGGGTGAATTGATGACCATACAACCCTCAGCAATTAAGCATGGGTGAGTTGCAGACCCTATGATTTTGAGCAAACCATTACAGCTATCAACAGATTTGATGTGTCTTTACCAAAGCTGTACCCTTTGGACTAGCCAACTCTTTGATGTACACAAGGCACAACTGGTGAGTCGATAACCAACAACAATGTACAACAAACCTGCAAGAAAAGTTAGACAAACAAAAAATATACATAGTTTTTTTTTTAACTAAGAATCAAATAAATAATCAAATAAAACAGATAATACAAATAATACAGGATACCATAATCAAGATGACACTTGATGTTGCAGAAGCTTAGTCTTAATCAATCCAACCAATTGTTCAGCATGCAGCTTATCATTCCAAACTGGATCAGGTGGAACTTCCAACTCCTGTCTAAGCATTCTTTTCATCAAGGACACAGACAAAGAATAAATCTTATCTGAGAACATACACACAGTCATTCCACACTTTGTCTCCACCACATGCACACAGGACATAGGATAAAATCTCCAAGTCTCAACCTCCCACTTATGTGAATTCTTCCAAATAGAATACCCTTTACCATCTGGAGATTGAGAGTCAAACAAAACTTGAAGATCACCCAACAAGTATAAACCAGAACCCTGTGGTGAATGAGTAACATAATGCTTAGGGACAAGGCCATACAGAGTATTCAAATCTTGCCTATCCACCATATGAAAGATTTCCTTCAAGAAGTTAAACTGCATAGAAGAATTATCCAGCCTAAAAATGGTATTAAGCTGTTCACCAGTCAAAGTCCAAGCAGTCAACACATCATGAGATCCTTCAAGCAAAGCATCAGCAGATCCTTATTTAATGAAAGTTAACTCAGCAGCCTTTAGATCCAAAGAACTACCCCTGTGAGATTTCTTAACCTTAGAAGTGTGTGTCCCAGCTGATCTCACAGATCTTCTTAGAGAAATGTGTCTCCTTTTAGACATCCTTTTCTTCCTCCTACCTGGTAGATAAATCTCCATAGATACAGAAGATGGTACCTTCTCAGATTCATCAGTGACATCTTTAGCATGAGTGGAAGAAGTAGAAGTATTTGGAACAACAACACGCAAGGCATACATTTTCTCAAGTACCTCTCTGGCCTTCTTAGCTTTAGCTGCTGCTAGTTCAGCTTCCCTACCCAACTTTTCTTCTACTTTATCAACATGTGCAACACTAGGTAATGCTTTAGAAGAAATAACATGAGGTTCAGCAGATTGAACCCTTTCAGCTGAATGTATAGCTTCAGAAGATGCTTCAGAAGTAATAACATGAGAACTCATCTTAGGTGTAACATCATCAAAATTGTCTACAATCTCAACTGTCTTGGTTCTCTTGGCTTTTGAAGCATCTGCACTACCAGCACTCCTTTTCAAACTAAAAACTGGAGTAATGTACTTCATAGTTTTATGATACATATTGAGTAAAACATCATCAGATAAAGCCCAGACTTGCTTCTTTTTCAAACCATATTGATAGAAGTTAGAACTTTGATTGTACACCACAGTCCTCATATATAATTTCTTTTGGGCTTCAGTAGGTGGTCTCTCCCTTTTGGCTTTAGCTTTCTGTGCAGCAAGAGCTTTTCTTTGTGCAGCTGCAGCTTGCTTCCTTTGTTGTCCAAGAGCCATCATTTGTGCAGCAAAATTCTCACTATCAAAGTCTGCTCCTAAAATACTTTGTGCAAGAGTAGGATTGGATGCAACTTGATGAGTATAAGCATCCCATTGCTCATCAGTGATCTGAGGAGCTAGTTCATCAATTTCTCTTTGTCTCTCAGGAGGCAAATTGGTAGTAAACTGAGCTTCAAGCTTTTGAGCTAATGTACTACTCTTCTGCATATCTGCATACTCAGTAAACATCCTTGCTTGTGCTTGCCTTTCCTGTTCACTCACAAGATCTGAACCAAGCTCTTCATCAATCATTCCTCCTTTTCCTTTATCAGCAGACTCCTTATCAGAATCATCATCAACAATAGGAACGTCAGAAGAAACACCCAAGTTAGCATCAGAAAGACATGTTGAGACAAATCTTCAACAGGTGTAGAAAAGACATCAGCATTAGGATCCAGGTTAAAACTTCTTCCAGCAAGAAAGACTTCAGGATGATCTGCTGAAGGTGAAAGACCTGGTTTGTCTTGTACAAATGAAGCTGGACCATGTTCAGAAGCAACATCCTCCATTTGATCATCAGCAGTTGCAATACCTGACACCTTTGAAGGTTCAGAAGAATCCTTACTCAAATACTGTCTTCTCTTTCTTCAAGTAAACTGAATGGGTTTCTTGTTCTTTGAAGATTCAGCAACAATTGGTGAAGGAACATGAGTCGTCTGAGCCACATTAGCCAAAATTTCAAGTGACTCAAATTGAGTATCCTCTTGCTCCTCATCAGAAGAAACCAGAAAACTCCTTTTGCTACTTTTCCCAAGTTGTTCCTCTAAATCCTGAACCTTTCTCTTCAACTCCACAATCTCACCACCAAGTGTAGATTTAGTCTCAGCAAGCTCCTTTTTGAGATCAACAACCTTAGCCACATACCTGTTTACTAGAGCATATACAGAAGTAAGTGTAATAAGGTCCTCAGCTCCACCAGCAGATTGCTCAGTGGTAATGGGAGCTTCATTGGGCCTTTCAGGAGAAATATGAACATGCTCAATGATAGGAGAACCTAATCAAATGACTCCCTAACTGGACTAGGTGTGGCCAGTCTATTAAATTCAGGCTCAAATTCATCAAGATTAACTTGAGTAGGTGGTGAACTAGGACTAGGTCTAGGTGAAGGTTGGTCAGGAGAAACATGTAATGCTTCAGCAGTAGAGGAAGGGCCCTCATCAATGACAACAGATGGATCACCAGCAGCAACATTGGTAGAGGGTGGATCACCAACAACATTACCCTCATCAGCAGTCGCATTGCCTTGAGGCAACATAGCTGCTAGCAAAGGATGATGTTCCCCCTCATAATGAGTTTTCATTGAAGCAAATAGTTTAGCAGATAAAGCTCCTATGGGACAAAAGACTTGGACATGGGTTGTAATGTCTAAAATCATTTGCAAAAACCTAGGGTACATTAAAAACTTATGCTTTTTCCTTTGAATATTTTCGACCATATTATCAAAAATAAACCTAGAAAAGTTATAAGTTAACCCCTGAGAAAGACATACAATACCACATCCCAGTTGATTATAAAATTCATCCCATCCTCCTGATTTATTGCTTATGCACTGAAGCAATGTGTGTATCAAAAACCTCCACATAGGGCAAAACTGATTCTTGAACCATATATTTGTCCTCGTACTCTGGTATCTAATAGCTCTAAGCCCAGCAAGTATCTCCACGGAATTAGAGTGATAAACCCCATTAACATCGTCCAAACGAAGCTGTCTTTTTATCAACTCCTCCGTCACAACATACTCTGTTCCATCAACCATAGCAACAATCTCTGTGTCACTCCGTTTCGTAGCAGATGCCCAAATATGTGTAACCAACGATTCATATATCACAGTCGGAGAATGCGTTAAAGCATAATGAATCTTGGACCGCTTCAAGAACTCCACCATCGGTTCATACAATTCATGACCCTTTGCTTTTCCCAGAAAAGCAACTTTGTTATGATCTTTCTTAAATTGAAGTGCCATGAGAAATTGTGATTATGGGTTATGATTCACGCAACTGGAAGTGTGTTTAACTCGAGTGAAGTGGGTATTAGTTATTTTTGGCGAAGATATGCGGAGATGGTTATAATTTGAAGTTACCCAATTATAGTCAAAAGTATTGTAACAAATCGTTGACCATATCCTACATGTAAAATAACCCCAATTCAAAATTATCACTTCAGCAAAAACTATGGTCAAACTGCTGAAGAAGGTCAATCAGCAGAAACAACTCAAGTAACTTAGTATT
This sequence comes from Chrysanthemum seticuspe, assembly GCA_019973895.1. Taxonomy (NCBI): domain Eukaryota; kingdom Viridiplantae; phylum Streptophyta; class Magnoliopsida; order Asterales; family Asteraceae; genus Chrysanthemum; species Chrysanthemum seticuspe. Next base: position 218,716,993 of record BPTQ01000008.1, on the reverse strand, counting down.
TTCAGTAAATATCTTGAGTGTTACTGTGACACCCAACTCGCATTACTTGTCATAAAACCTTGAATCTGCCTATAAAATAATCCCAATGCACACTTAACACACATCAAATACCCCCAATTATCTTCACAAACCCTAATTTCTCCAAAAACTTCTCAATCATCAACAATAACCAATGTTCACCAAACCAGAAGTAATAAATCTCACTTCCTCATCCTCATCATCATCATCCAGTGAAGATTCAAGCCCATTGTTTCGCTACCCCTATCAAGATGAACCTCGATCATCAAAATCCCCTTTTCTTCCTTCTTCAGAAGATGATAGTGTGGTGAATCCAAGTGATTCATCTACAGGTTCTGATGACTCCTCAGAGCGTCTAGAGCCACTCTTCAACAAGAAGAGGACATCACACCCCCAACCTTTAACACCACAACCTCAACCAAGGCCACGTGCCAAAAGAGAGGTGGTGTTAGCTCTTCTTGCGCCATGTTTTGGTGCTTCATCTCATATCGTTAAGGGAAAGGGCAAAAGGAAGATGGAGTGATTGCTTTATGGTGGAACGAGTAGATGGAACAACTAAAGATTTTTTTTATCACAAATCTGTCTACCATATCCACCAGCTTCATCTTCGTTTTCATCAATCCATCCTTACCATTTTTGTCTTCAGCTTCTTCGTCGTACTGGTCATGCATATCCAGCGTTTGGAATAGATGATAGAAGCTAGTATAGGTTTAGTAGATCTTGTATAGAAATGGTCTTGTATTTTCATTTGAAGTTGATTGTAAGCTGTAAGCTGTAAACTGTTTCTTGAATGAATGATCAATTTAACTTCTGTACTTCTCTTCAGTAGAAATAATTAGCTAACTTCAGTACTTCTTTTCAGTAGAAACAAGTTTTTAAGCTTACTTGACCATTTTCCAATTAACCAAACATGGTGAACTTCAATTTATATATGCATTCTACAAAACAGGCATAGAGAAACACACAAACCAAACCAAGACTAACAAAACTAAAAGAACATTAGCTGGTTAGTGTTAGCAAACATAAATAGAAATAATAATTTACAAAGTTTTACAACATGAATCCTCCGCTGAGGCATATGCCTCCCCTGAGGCCTATGCCTCCCCTCAAACTTTGCAGTTAAGGGTTAAGCATCCCAATATTGATCACTAGGTGTTGAAACCTTGGTCCATCAAAAGTCTTAGTCAATAAATCTGCCACATTATCATCAGTGTGAACCTTAACCACTTTTATCAAATTTTTTTCATATGCATCTCTTATAAAGTGGTGCCTGATTTCAATATGCTTAGTTCTACTGTGAAAAACTAGATTTTTAACAATGCATATGGTACTTTGATTATCAATAAAAATTGTTGTGTTCATGAAGTTAGCCCCATAATCCAACAATTGATTTTGTATCCATAGTACCTGACCACAACAATTGGCAGCAACAACATTGATAAGGTTTTAAAAGGTACCTTTTTGAGGGGTCATTTAAGCCCTTATTTGATCACTTTTGTATCCGTTATTGCTTAATATCGTTCCTTTTCACTTTTTAGGTCTCTTGAAGGCAAAATGCTGGAATGGCACTTATTTGGACGAAAAGGCGCGCATATACGAAGAAAATGGCCAAAGTCAGAATCGAGACACTCAAAGCTGCTGAAAACATAAGGTGATGGCGTCACTCCTTAACTGCGACGCCGTCGGAGGATTTTGTGACAGGACAGAAGCCAAAACTCCTATTTTCAAGTGATGACGTCAAGTTATAAAAGAGTAGGCCGTCGCAACTCAGACGGCCTAGATGTAATCCAGACGGCGTCAGAAGCTGAAGAGGACGGCGTCCCAAGCATAAGGTGACGCCGTCACAAGTCTAACGTGGCCAAGACGAAACCCTAATGACGGCGACACGACGGCGTCACAAAACATAAGGTGACGCCGTCGCATGTGTAATCTTATATATAGAATCTGAATTTTTCAGTATTTGTGTGTAGTCTATTGGAGTAAAAACCTAAACCGAATCAAGGCTGTCTTGTACAGTATTTTAGGGTTCCAAACCCTATCTTACACCAAGATAAGTGTTTTACTTCATTAATTCAATTATGTCTTTGATTATTTGTGTGTATGCTTGCATGTTCTCCATGTCCGGCTAATTTACTTGTGTGTTTGCTTAGGGAATATGAAACTTAATTATTGAATATTGATTGGTTGTCTCTTATCTTAGTTGATTAATGATCTAGTAATGCGATAGGTCATTCGTTGTGTACTTAATGCTTGATTAAATCTTTGTGAACCTTAGAATATAACTCCTTGAGTAGTTGTAAGCTAAACCATCCAAAGAGTGCCTTAGAGTAAGAGTTTATTATCCCTAGTGGGTTTTGTAGACGAGACCCTTTGGTAAGTTCAAAGAGTTAGGGAGAAACGCATACCCTACAACCTTAGACACACAACGCAACTAAGAATAAGGACGTGACAATTCAACCACCAATAGGAGATAATTAAGGAGTGGTAAAACCTAAGTAAACACATCTTTAAACTATCATACGAGCACACAATAATTAGACATAGACTACATACACCTTAGATTAGATAATTAGATAAGTAGAGTAATCGGTAGCAATACCAACCCCCCAAATTCATACCCCGAGATTCGTACCTTTCCTTTCCTTAAAAAAATAAAAAAGATAAAAAATAATCTTCCTCAACCCCAACCTTAGTGTAGTAACTTCTCACTAGCATTCCTATTCCCCTAGAGAACGATATCAATACCCGTGGCTTACCCTAATACTACACTACAACGATTAGGTTCACTGCCTAGGGTGTTGAAAAACTTGCTCGACAAAAAGGAAGTTCCTTTGACCCCGAACGACGCGTGTAGCGTTATCAAGTTTTTGGCACCGCTGCCGGGGAATAGAATAGCTAGTTAGTAGTTCACCTCGTTTAGGTTTTTTTACTTGATTCCTATCAAGTAAACTTTTTTCTCATTTTTAGCTTTCTCTTACTCTATCCCCCTTCTTTGTGACCTTTGTTCGTAACCCCATCACTTTTCATCATGGAAGGTGATAACCACCCACCATTCATCAACCCACCACCAATTGACCCGCCAAGAGCCCGTACTCTTGGTGAATACTCAAGACTAAGCCACTTAGGCTATAGGAACACCATTGAGCTTCCCGACCAAGCCCAAACTACGGCCCTGCGATCCGACACCATCCGGTTGGTGCAAAACGGATGTGCATTCCATGGACTTCGTTCCGAAGATCCAAATCAGCATCTTATTGATTTCCTTAAAATTGTCGATTCCATCGACCTTGATGCTACTACTCGGGAGACCACGCGCCTGCGTCTCTTCCAATTCTCTCTACGGGACCAAGCTAGTAATTGGCTTGAGCGACTTCCCGCCAGCTCCATCTCAAGTTGGGATGATCTTACCTCTCGCTTCCTTGCTCAATTTTTCCCACCGGGGAGAACCACTAAGCTTAGGAATGACATCTTGATGTTTTAACAACGTCAAGGTGAATCTCTCTACGAAGCATGGACTCGATTCAAGGACTTACTTCATAAAGTCCCTCATCACGGCATTGATCTTTGGCTCAAAGTCTAAATCTTTTATGATCATGTCAACTTCCCCACCAAGCGATCCATTGACCAAGCGGCCGGTGGAAAACTTAGTGATCTCACCGCGGAAGAATCATGGGGTATAATAGAGGACCTTGCCCTCTATGACAACGAAAGTTGGGATGACCCCCGTGAGCTGCCCAAAACCGTTAAGGCGATCTTCTTGCCTCCCATTGACTCACAACCTTCCAACCGTAGGATGATCGAACTTGAAGATAAGTTAAATTCCTAATGAGTTCCTACGAAAATCCTAAGTCCTCACGTCAAGTGAATAAAATCACTCTACCTTGTGAGTTATGTAGTGGTCCCCATGACACTCGTGATTGCACAAGACTCCCCGAACAAGCTTTTGCGGACTACGCCTCCATGCATACCGACGGAGCGGGAGAGAAGTGGTACACTTTTAAGCCCGAACAAAACAACTTAGGAAACTCTTACAACCCCTCATGGAGAAATCACCCTAACCTTAAGTGGAACCAAAACTCAAGCACACCCCAAAGCTCATCTAGTCCACCTAATAGGTTCAACTCTCTAAACACCGGGAACCCCACTAATCTTGAGGCAATTGCATCTAGATTCCTGTCATCTCAAGAGACTCGATTGACTAAGCTTGAAGCCGATTTTAAGCAAAGACAAAGCGAGATGACAAACAAGCTTGATGCCCTCTTAAAAGCCTTCAATGAACGGGAAGTTGGAGCACTCCCAAGTGATACTATAAAGAACCCAAAAGTGAATTCGATTTTGTCAACTTCATGTTCTTGTTCACCATGGGAGAATACATATCCATGCCCCTCACACCCAACAGTTCACTCGGTAAATGATATCAAAAAGGGTTCCAAGCCATCCAAAATGAGGTACCAAGGCCCTGCACCATTGGTAGAACCTACTCTTGAGAAACCCGTCAACCAAGAATCCAAACCTAGTTTAGAGGAGGAGTACAAGGAACTCCATCAAGAAAAACCGATTCTTGAGGTCTTAGCTCATGCACCTTATTATAATGCTTTAAAAGAAAAATATGAGTTAGAACTTAAGCTTGGAAAACATGGGTCCGCTTTTGTGCGAAATAATTTACCTAAGCAGTTAGATGATCCCGGGCTATTTACTCTTCCGTGTAGGCTTGGAACTTCCAAACCTCTCGACGCTCTAGCCGACTTAGGGTCATGCATCAATCTTGTTCCGTTGTCCCTCCATAGAAGCCTTAACTTAGGTAAAATAGAACCAACAGAAACCATCTTAGGTCTAGCGGACGGTAGTGTTGCACGTGCGGTAGGAATAATAAAAGACATGGTAGTACACGTAGGAGAGTTGACTCTTTTGGCCGACTTTCATGTGCTACACATGAATAAGGACCCGACATGCCCATTACTAGTAGGAAGAGGATTCTTAGCTACCGCTAGTGCCATCATCGATTGTAAGATGTCCAAGATGGTGGTAGGAGAGGGGAGTGCTAGGTCAATTTACGATGTCAAAAAGCATACGTACTACAAAGAAGAGGAAATCCCACATGAGATTAGGTTGGATAGAGAACCTTCTAGATATGGACCTTGGATAGATAAGAACCTCATAGGCCCCCAAAGACCTTTTTACCTAGATGAAGCCTTCACTAGTAAAGCAACTTTCCAAGAAAAAGAAATGGCTAGGGACATGGAAGTGAACCCGTTCGAGGACGCCTTACTATTTCGGAAGACGACCGAGTTCTTAGGAAGCTTGCCCGTCAACCTTGTCATGAATAAGTGGAAAGTTGAGAAATCTAAACACAAATGGGATTGGGATAGACCGCCTAGTGACGGTGATGGAGAGTGGCACATTAGGATAACAATCTATGATCCCGATTGAGAGAAGTTTGAAAAGGCATATCTAACCAATCCTTATGACATTGTTGAGGATAGGCTTACTTATATCGGTACGTAGGAGCACGACTACGAGTCTAGCTACAAGACTCTTAAATAAAGAAAAGCGCTTCGTGGGAGGCAACCCATGCTTAATTGTTTGCTTGTTAGTGTCATATGTCTTTTATTGATTGTTTATTCTCATGTTTAAATTTGTAAAAATGATTTATTTTGTTTTTAACCTCGTCTTAATTGCATATAAAGGTATTTTACATAAGGGATAAGTGTAGGGAGGATTACACACGTTTTCAAAGAAACGTAAACATGAGAATAACAATTAACTAAAAGATATATATGTGTGTTTGTTTGAGTCAAATGCTTGTATCGAGTCATAATGGGTGTTTTGCAGAAATTTTTCCAGATTCTAAAGATGTAAATTTTCCAGAATTTTTTTTCAGAAAATCGCAGACCAGTTTTTGTCAGGATAACCTGACGGCGTCAGGATCGCAACCTGACAGCGTCAGGAAGGAGTAAAAACAACATATTACTTTTTTCTCGTTTTCTGAGCTACTTATAAATTTTTGGAATTTCCCAGGTCTTAATTTTCCATAAATTCTGTAAACATCCATTCCACAAGCATTATATCCTAGTTTAAATCGAGTCTTAAATATATTATTACCGTCGATTTTACGCGAAAGTTTCTTTTGTTTTCTTCAAGTGTGCAGGTTTAATTTATCAAAAAGAAGTTACATAAGATTGGAAGGGGCTTTTCACGCATAAATTCTTCTTGGAAAGGATTTAACCACTACTTCACACACGGATCCTACCGAGCTAATCAGGGGAGTACTAGTTTCTTTCATTTTTAATTACCTTCCATTATCATAACTTTGATACTTTCGGGGAACATTGGGGACAATGTTCAGTTTAAGTGTAGGGAGGGAAAATAAAACGGGAACTTTGAAACTATGCTTATCCTTGAATATTTGCTTTGTCCAATTGTATTTGTGTAATAAACCATGAGAATATGTCGGTTAGGGTAATTTTGGCACCAAATTTAAAATTTTTCATGACATATAGGAGTGGGCCATTAGTCTTAACAAAAGCGTCTCACGGATAGGAAGTTGCATGACTAGCACAAAAACCCTTTACCACCTAAATTCCACCAAAAATGTGAGGATCGCCCTTAGATTAGTAGGAATTAAAGCATTCATCTTTAATGCTTAGAGTGTGAACCGGTAGTATATTAGATTCTATAACTTCTTTTGTGATGCATTCCGAGATCGCTAGTAAGACTGCACTTGTGTAGTTAGGAATAACTAAATGATAAGAGGCATTAGGATAACCCTTGTTTGATACCCCCACACCTTTTGCGTTGTACTCATCTTTAGTACACGATACCCCTAGTTAACCCCTCGGAGCCTATCCTTTTCGCGGTTCTCGTGATGTTTCGGTTTTTCCGGAATATCAATGAAGAGCATTGTTTACACCCCACCCCCAAATATACACCCAAATCGCCTTAGCCTACCCTGTATGCACTCACTTTTAGTGCATTATTGTTATCACCCTAAACCCTTAGTTCAATTATCTGATTGCTTGCATGAGTTGCTAAGTCGAGTCATATCCTTTGTATATACAGTTTTGGGACGATTGGGATTCATGGGAAAAGTTAAAGTTTATGAAATGACGGGAAGGGAACGTTAAATTCAATTTCCCTTTGTTTGCATAATAATGTACCCCAAGTGTTTTGATCTTTTCAATTCGGGTCAAATTAGTGTTAGAGTAACAAAAACTCAAGTGTAGGGATGTGCCTATAAATCCCTATCACTTTGATGTTACCGTAGAGGATGGTAGAGTAAAAGTGTATTAAAAAAAAAAAAAAAAAAAAAAAAAAAAAAAAAAAAAAAAAAAAAACATTCGGGCTACCATCCTACATCTATCCTTTAAATTTATGTTTGTTTATTTCAGTTAGCTAGAGTTTAGAGTGTCGAGTCTTGGCTTAGCAACGCCATTCTTCGTATGCATTTAACATAGAGATTTTTGACTTGCCACCACTAAATAGCCTATCCCACCAAACCCTTTGTTTCCCTACCGTAAGCCTAACGTTACAACCCTTTAAAGACCTCTTTGATAGTCTTTCCTAGGTGCTTACGCCAAAGCGATAGAGGTTTGATCTATTCTCAAGCCTATGGTAATCTATGTACTAGGACCGGTTAATGAGTGTTTATCTTCCATTTCCAATTTGTTATATTTCATATACACCCGAGAGAGATGTGAGTATCCAAACACCCCATGTGAGGTGCTAGTATGTAATTTCCGTGCTTGTTATGACTTTTTCGGGGCTTATATGTGTTGTGGACCGTTTTAAACCAATGCTTCATGACCCCTAACTTATAAATTAATTGGCTAAAAGCACATTTGCTTGAGGACAAGCAAAAACCAAGTGTAGGGATATTTGATAAGGTTTTAAAAGGTACCTTTTTGAGGGGGGCCCTTATTTGATCACTTTTGTATCCGTTATTGCTTAATATCGTTCCTTTTCACTTTTTAGGTCTCTTGAAGGCAAAATGCTGGAATGGCACTTATTTGGACGAAAAGGCGCGCATATACGAAGAAAATGGCCAAAGTCAGAATCGAGACACTCAAAGCTGCTGAAAACATAAGGTGACGGCGTCACTCCTTAACTGCGACGCCGTCGGAGGATTTTGTGACGGGACAGAAGCCAAAACTCCTATTTTCAAGTGACAACGTCAAGTTATAAAAGAGTAGACCGTCGCAACTCAGACGGCCTAGATGCAATCCAGACGGCGTCAGTAGCTGAAGAGGACGGCGTCACAAGCATAAGGTGACGCCGTCGCAAGTCTAACGTGGCCAAGACGAAACCCTAATGACGGCGACACGATGGCGTCACAAAACATAAAGTGACATCGTCGCATGTGTAATCTTATATATAGAATCTGAATTTTTCAGTATTTGTGTGTAGTTTTTTGGAGTAAAAACCTAAACCGAACCAAGGCTGTCTTGTACAGTATTTTAGGGTTCCAAACCCTATCTTACACCAAGATAAGTGTTTTACTTCATTAATTCAATTATGTCTTTGATTATTTGTGTGTATGCTTGCATGTTCTCCATGTCCGGCTAATTTACTTGAGTGTTTGCTTAGGGAATATGAAACTTAATTATTAAATATTGATTGGTTGTCTCTTATCTTAGTTGATTAATGATCTAGTAATGTGATAGGTCATTCGTTGTGTACTTAATGCTTGATTAAATCTTTGTGAACCTTAGAATATAATTCCTTGAGTAGTTGTAAGCTAAACAATCCAAAGAGTGCCTTAGAGTAAGAGTTTATTATCCCTAGTGGGTTTTGTAGACGAGACCCTTTGGTAAGTTCAAAGAGTTAGGGAGAAACGCATACCCTACAACCTTAGACACACAACGCAGCTAAGAATAAGGATGTGACAATTCAACCACCAATAGGAGATAATTAAGGAGTAGTAAAACCTAAGTAAACACATCTTTAAACTATCATACGAGCACACAATAATTAGACATAGACTACATACACCTTAGATTAGATAATTAGATAAGTAGAGTAATCGGTAGCAATACCAACCCCCCAAATTCATACCCCGAGATTCGTACCTTTCCTTTCCTTAAAAAAATAAAAAAGATAAAAAATAATCTTCCTCAACCCCAACCTTAGTGTAGTAACTTCTCACTAGCATTCCTATTCCCCTAGAGAACGATATCAATACCCGTGGCTTACCCGAATACTACACTACAACGATTAGGTTCACTGCCTAGGGTGTTGAAAAACTTGCTCGACGAAAAGGAAGTTCCTTTGACCCCGAACGACGCATGTAGCGTTATCAAACATACTTTGCTTCAGTAGATGAGGTAGCCATAATATTTTGTTTCTTGCACTGCCAAGAAATCAATCTCTTTCCAAGGAATTGGAAACCTCCAGTTGTGGATCTCCTATCCAGATTTGCACAAGCATAATCACTATCACTATATGCTTCCAACTTAAAAGGAGACTCTTTTGGGTTCCAAAGACCTAAATGTTGTTGGCCTTTGAGGTACTTAAAGATCTTCTTGACTGCATTCAGATGGGAAACAAGTGGAGTGACTTGATGTCTTGAACAAATGATTACAGCAAAAGTAATGTCAGGCCTAGAAGCTGTTAAATACATCAATGAACCAATCATAGATCTGTATAAGTGAACATTCACAGCTGGATCTGGTTCAATGTTGTTCTTTGGTTTTGGAGTTTCATAAGGTGTAGTGGCAGTTCTGACATTCTCCATACCAAACTTCTTCAAAATGTCCCTCACATATTTATCCTGACTGATAAAAATACCATCAGGTTTCTGCTGAACTTGTAGACCCGAAAAGAAAGTAAGCTCCCCCATAGCACTCATCTGAAACTCTCCCTTCATCATCTCCTCAAACTCCCTGCACCAAGCCTCTTTAGTGGAGCCAAATATAATGTCATCCACATAAACTTGCACAAGTATGATGTCTGTGGAATTCTTCTTTAGGAAAAGTGTTTTGTCAATGGCACCTCTTCTATAACCATGCTTCAGCAGAAATGATGAAAGCCTAGCATACCATGCTCTTGGTGCCTGATGTAGTCCATAAAGAGCTTTTACAACCTTGTAAACATGTTTAGGATGATCTGGGTCTTCAAATCTTTTGGGTTGAGTGACATAAACCTCCTCTTCTATTTCACCATACAGAAAAGCACCTTTGACATCCATTTGATATACCATGAATCCCATGTAAGATGCATAAGCCAAGAAAATTTGAATGGCCTCAACTCTAGCAACAGGTGCAAACACTTCATCATAATCAATTCCTTCCTCTTGCCTGTACCCCTGAGCCACTAATCTTGCTTTGTTTTTAACCACAACACCCCTTGCATCTCTCTTATTCTTCAAAATCCATTTTGTCCCAATTGCATACTTACCATCAGGTAGTGGTACCAAGATCCAAACCTGCTGATTTTGGAATTGTTGCATCTCTTCTTGCATTGCTTCAAGCCAACTTGAATCTTCAAGAGCTTGAGTAACACTGGTTGGTTCCACTTGAGAAAGAAAACAAGCAAACAGACAATGCTTAAAGTCTGTGTGATTGTCCCTTTGCTGGTTTGAGACATAGGAAAGAAAAGCAACCTGTCCATATTTAGAACTTGTCACAGTCCTTCTAGTTCTAACAGGTGCTAAAAGATCACCAATGACATTAGATTGAGGATGAGCAATGTTGATCCTTTTAGTAGCAGTGGGGTTGACTTCAATAGATGTATCAAGATTAGTCACAGTTGGCTCAAAAGTACTGTCATAGGAAGGTGAGGTGAAGATGCCAGCTTTGGGTTGATGATTACCAAGATCTGAAGGACTTGGAAATCGTGTCTAAGGTTCTCCAAAGTCTGTGGACACTCTAGTAGAAATAGGAGTAGTAACAGCAGGGCTCTCAGCAGATTTGGTGATGGTGGGAGAAACAGGATCACTGTCAGAAGAATCATGGTTTCAACTGACTGCTTCTCTTGCAACCTCCCCATCAAGCTTCTCAGCCTCAAGATTAGCTGCATACTCTTGTTTCTTAAGCCTAACAAGGTCCACTACATAGTGTGACTCATCTTCACTCTCATCAGAAGTAACTTTAGGAGTATCACCTGCAAAATGGTTAGGGGAGAAGGAAGGTACAACAATAGGATGTTCATCATCCTCAAACTCACAATCAGAGTCAGCATCCATGGTACCTGCATTGTCAGTGGGAGACTCTTGTGTACCTGCATTTTGGTTAGCCACATGTCTTGAATAACCCAAGTAAACAGTTAAGTAATCAAGGTCAAAAGACCAAACATGACCTTGTCCTTGAACATTAGGCTTATCTTCTAGAAATCTCAGGTTCAAAGTCTCCTCAATCTTCTTAGCAGATAAATTATATACCCTATAAGCCTTACTATGAGCTGAATAACCCACAATATACCCCTCATCAGCTTTCTTATCAAATTTCCCTAATGGATCACTGGTGTTCAGAATGGTCACTTGACATCTAAACGGTTTGAGGTAGTGAATAGCAGGAACTTTTCCAGTGAGAAGTTCATAAGGTGTCTTGTAATGAGGTCTAGTAATGGAGACCCTGTTCAGTACATAACTAGCTGTGCTAACTGCTTCAGTCCAAAACATAGTGGGTAATTTAGAGTCTGCAAGCATTGATCTTGTTGCCTCTATTAAGGTCCTATTCTTTCTTTCAGCTACCCCATTTTGTTGTGGGGTTCTTGGAGTGCTATAGTCCCTTTTTATCCCTTTAGACTTACAGAGTTCTATTAATACAACATTCTTGAACTCTGTCCCATTATCACACCAAAATCCTTTGACCTTTTTGTTCAACTGGTTTTCAACAAGGGTAATGAACTCTTTCAACACTTAAGATGTTTCATCTTTAGTCCTCAGAAAGAACACCCAACAAAACCTGCTATAGTCATCAGTGATCACGAGACAAAAATACTTGTGATCAATACTTCTGACTTGGGTTGGACCAAAGAGATCCATGTGTAGCAACTGAAGAGGGTCTGAAATAATGCTCACATCAGTAATAGCTTTGTATGAGGCTCTGTGTTGCTTTCCTTTGTTGCAGGCAACACAATTATGTTCATTGGTGAAAACTTTGGAAGGAAGTCCTTCAACAAGACCCAATTTAGAAAGCTTGTTTATGGTCTTGAAGTTCACATGAGTCATCCTTCTATGCCATTTTGTATACTCATCTAGGGATGCTTTAGCCACCAAACAAGTAAGGTCACCATCTGGTTGAACATCATTCAAGTTGAATGTGTATAGATTATGATTTCTAGGAACTCTCAGCAGAATTGATGAATCTTCTGGAAGTTTGAAGTCTTTAGATAACACAAGACATTCATCCTCAGAGAAGAATACTTTGTTCTTGGTGTCACAAATTTATGAGACTGAGAACAAGTTGAAGTGTTGCAGTTCCCTTACATAGTACACATTCTCAAAGTCCAGTAAAGGTGTTTTGATGGTGCCTTTCCCAGTGATTCTACCATTACTTCCACCAAAAGTCACATTGCCTCCTCCTTCTATGGGTACGAAATTATGCATCATATCTCTGTTTCCTGACCTGCTTCTGGAACAACCACTGTCAACAATGCCAACTTCCTTATGCTTAAGAGGATGATCCTAGAACAACAACAAAATAATACAAAATATTAGTTCACTATGGAGGCTCAAGTCATCACTGACTTGAGCCTGCCTTGTGGATCATTAGAGTTAGGCCATGCAGATGTATAAGATCCACTATTATTCTTGGGTTTCCATTGAAAATTAGGTCCCTTATTAGTCCAAGAACAACCTGCTGAGGGCTTGACAGCAGTATCCTTATATCCCTTCCCACATACATTGAGTCAACACATCCAGGCCAATAACCATTTTGAAAATATGAACTAGTAGGTTGCACATATGGTCTAGCAACAGATCTTCTCCAAGGAAATGAAGAAGGTTTATTATGAGTTGCTTGTGGAACAAAAGGTGGTATATCATTATCATTTGTCCACATTGGTCTAGATTTCTTTTGACCAGCACCTGCACCCATTCTTTGCTCATGAAAATCACAATCCTTAATCAAATGAAATTTGCTTCCACAAACAAAACATGTCTTCTTTTTAGAAGATTTATTCAAAGTAAAATATGTTCTATTACATGCAAAAGCATTCAAACCACAAGAATTAATAGAATTGTTTTTAACAAACTTAAAAGCATTATTGTGCAAAGAATTAAAAGACAAGTCTTCAGAAGAAACTGGCTTGGAAGTTGATTCCTCAGCAGCAACTTTAAAAGGCTTGTAAGCAGTCTTGGGTGTAGGCTTGGGCAAGGTCTTGGGAAGGTCTAACTTGTCATTTGAATCACACCTGGTAGTAGAAGTAGACCCTTGGTCAGAGGACTTGTCACTGTCACAACAAGAGACAAAGTCAGTAGATGAAGAATCAGGGTCTGGCAAGTCTCTTGACTTTTTGCCATATAGATGGTGTGATCCATCAAAGTCAACTTTGAGGGTAAGGTCAATGGGCATATGTTCTCCTATAATGGGTCCAGAGACAACATGTAATGTTCCTTCTTTAACATAATTAGCTAAACCTGCTGGTGTAGTTTTACGCCCATCATTCCAAGCTTCTAATCCTACATACTTTTGGAAACCTAAACCTATAGCTGTGGTCTCAGATTGACTACTATAGATATGTCTAGCTAGATTGTCACCAGATATTAACCATTCTTTATGTCTAGCTATTTCTTTATCTAGTTTCTCTTTTAGCACTTGGTTTTCAGAAACTACCTCATATTTTTCTTTCTCAGTTCGTTTTAAATCAATTTTAGCACAATCTAAATCACATTGTAACACCCTGATCTTTTCATCATAAGCCAATTGATTCTTTTGAAACCAAACTTTTTGTCTTTCTAATGTTTTTAAAGCCTGTTTATAAGCCTCAACTTCGACATAGCATTCATTATAATTAGGTTTCAATTCATCATAGGCTTCATTAAGTTCATTATAATGTTCTCTACAACCAAAAACACAGTTATGTACCTGAGAGATGCCCATTAAGGCAGCTTGATCATGCCTATCCTCTGAAGTACAGCTTGCCAGCAATCCAATATTCTCAGCACCAGAACCTGCATCATTCTCATGCTCATGCATCTTCCAGTCGACATGGTCATCCATGGTGACAAGAGCTGTGTAGGATTCAGGCTTCGAAGTTCCAGCTTCGTTTTAAATCTGCTGATAGGAAGAATATTTCACCTCATCACCAGCCTTCCTATCCTTGCATTCTCTAGAGAAGTGACCCATCTGCCCACAAGTAAAACACTTGACCTTGATTCTGTTAAATCTTGCTGGATCTCTTCCCTGGAAACCAAACTTCCTCCCAGACTTACTCTCAAATCTCTTGATGTCCACTAAAAGCATGGCCACCTGCCATTTCAAGTTCATCTCCTCCATATCAAGTGGGTCCAACTATTCAAAATCCTCAAAGGCAAGTTGCTGCTGAATGTCATAATTAGCAACAAAAGAGTGAAGGACATCTTCCAACACACCACTAGCTTTAGGTTGAGAACTTGATGGAGTGGTAGTATAAGAAGATGATGATGAGTAAGTTGGACTTGGAGCATGGGTCATCTTATTGGAGGAGGCCCCGACAAATGCTGTGTGACTAGGAGTGGATGCACGAAAGGGACTTCTAACATCAGGCTCAAGAGATTTAAGTCTGTTATATAATTCATTAAAAGTGAGCATATCCAGCCCACCTTTAGCCTTGAGGGCAATGCTTACTTGCAACCAAGCTGAGGGTAAAGATCGCAAGAACTTTGAATTGCAGTCATCATTATCTGGCTTTACCTTTAGCTGATTCAACTGACTCAATATCTTATGAAACCTGTCATATCCCTTGTGGATACCTTCTTCTTCATAGATTTGGAATTCTTTAAATTGTTGTTTCAACATGGATTTCCTCATTCTCCTTGACTCCTCATTCCCACCAAACCTAGCCTTGATTGCCATCCATATGTCCTTAGCATCCAGCATGTAATGAAAGTCACCCAAGTGATCTTCAGGTATAGCCTGAAGGAGAATAGTTCTCACTTTGTGCTCTCTTTGAACGGCCAGAATCTCTTCAGCAGATTTGGGAGGAACAATGGTAACATTACCATCAGGATCTGTGATAGTCCTCTTCAAACTGTTCCCCTTCTTTACAATTTCCCAGAGATTCCAATCAATGTTGGAGATCCAGTTCTGCATCTTCATCGCCCACAAATCGTACTCCTCCTTCTTGAGGTAAGGAAACTTTGCATTGCTGTTTGAGAGGCTGAGTTGTTGCAGTGATGTGTTGTTATGGTTGTTGGTGACTTCCATACCATCATCTGATCCAGGCATGGTGAAGGTTGTTTTGGTTGTATGGGTGTAAAGAAAAGACTGTTCTTAGTATCGTAGAGACTCTCCCGAGGCTCTGATACCACTTGTTGAACCTAAGACCTTGATAGATCTTATAAGCACTCGTAGATCGTTAGTTATGCTTATGTAATCACAAACACACTAAAAGACAGTCTCTATAACTTGTATTCTTTAGCGGAAATCAAACACAAGTAATAACACAAATAACTAAGAACACTTTGATCCTCTATGGATCTTTTACTTATATTAAAACTCTATTTTTCAACTCGTACATAACTCATACTATTGTGTTCCTTTTATACACAAGGAACCCTAACCCGTTTCCCAAGAAACGTATAAACATAAAACTAAATAAGATATACAATATAACTTCCTAATAAATCTCATGCATATCCTAACTAACTATAGAATACACGGAATAACTATCTCCGCAAAAACCATCTACACGGTTTCATTACTTCAGCAGAATTAAGTCTTCAGCAGATTCCACAACACTTCAACAGAATCTTCAGCAGTAATCTCAGCATAATTCATACTCAGTAGAATTCCCAACAATCCCGTTTCAAACTATTCATGATAGAAACATAACAATCAGCTAAGTATGTTTGTGAATATATAAATGGCAAAGATATGGCACAATTTGAGTTATAAATTAAATAACCAACTCACCCATCCCATTCGCCTGTTGCCTTTGCGTACTTCTCTATTTTTTTGTAATACCTATTCAAAGTACACAAGACCAATCCAAATAGATATTCACTGCTTTTGTCCTGCAGAGAGAAAGCAATCTCAAATTAAAGAATATTCAATCTGAACTATGATTTCAGGCGTCAATATCATAAATTATAGATTGTGAAGTATTGATATATATATATTGGTGGTGATATTCCATTGACATATTGTGACTACGATTTCACATATATTTCCGTCCCAGCGAATGACTACGTTGTGTGCTCAAACGGACTATAGTTAGCTAATTAGTATTTGCTATCTGTGATGGTTGATGGTGTTTTGCCATAAAGCCCTCCCAAGTATAAATAGATGAAAAAAGAAGCTAATGGAAAATACAACTCATAAGTCTCTGCCAGCAAGTGTCCATGCTCCATCTAATCTACTTAATCCCAATAGCTAAGACCATATGTACTTATGTACAGCCTTTTAACATGAAACATGTACCATCGTAGATTTTCTGGGTAAGTTTTTTGTGCTATACATACTGTTGAGCAAATATGATTGCAAAATGTTTGAATATATAATTAGCGTGTGCCTGTAAGTTCACTACTTTACTATATATCCATATTGATGGTATACAGGCAAAACATTCTTAAGGCCGTGTTGATGATTACATTTCAATTTTATAGAGTCTTATGGTTATCGTAATTTTTCCTGACTAAATGAGGCATCAATCACAATAGCTTTAATATATGATAAATGTTATTCTCTAGTATGTTTTTCTGATTATGGACATATGGGGCATTTACTAATGTGGTAGAAATATACAGATTAATGCAAATGCCATTGGCCCTAACTCTAAACTCTCACGTAGTACAGCAAGCTAGGCCGTTGTTTTTAGTTTAGTCTGTGCTGAATATTACAGAGTATATGTGCAATTAGAAAAGATGGTTCCCAGTGGATGTAAATGAATAATAGAAAAGTGAAGTTTACCCGTAACTCTTCAGCTGTTTTACTACACTTTACCAAAATCATTAATTCTACCCTCAAGTTCTGAAAGTAAGACTCTCTTTTTTGTTTTCCCTTTACGCTTTGCACCAGAAACCTGAGACACAAGAATCGTAAGATAATCGGTGAATGTAGGAGGTAAGCTAATAGTAATATATGATACAAACAAAGATATTCTATCATATTTACTATTTAAAATAGTAAAACAGTGGCCTCCTAGAGGCTCCCCTCCAAACTGGCACAAATGAAAAGAATGATGCATTTGGTTTGAGCGATCTTCAGTTGAAAAAATAGGATGACTCAAGAACATCAGAAAGATAGAAATCTCCCCTGTCTGGCACCGGTGGGAACGACAACGTAGGGAAAGATTGTTGAAATCTCTCCAACAACTGAATAACAAAAAGACCAACATTGTTTCACATTATAAAACTGAAGTAATGCAGTCCAAGCTTATGGTTAATCAAAAAATATGAAGACAAATGAGAAATGGGAAAATGTTATACGTTTCCCAGTATTGGTGTTTGGTAAAGTTCAACAAACTTCTCCCTCAAAATTCTGTTCATTTCGTCAACATTACAAGCATGTGTCCAGTATGAATCATGAACACCTGTAAGTTTAACCAACCCATATGTGTGAATATATTCTTGATAACTAGATGATGTATATTACTTAAACTTATAACTAAAAAGAATCTGACCAAATGGCTTACAAGTATCCAAAAGTTTGCTCAAAACTTATAACCAAAACTTTTGTTTCACTTGAGTCGGACCATTACATGAATATTTTGTTTGTAATCATATGGTGTAAAGCCCCTTTTATCATGTATACCTTATCACAACTTTAGACACAAACACGCTCTATGCGTAAACCAAAACAGTTACGCTATGCGTATAAGAAAGATGAAGAATAGAACGTGGTGACTTGAATGATATATTAGGCGTGTATGTTTAGAGAGATAGAGAGAAGAAATGAAAACAATATTTCATATGAAAAACACACACACACACACACTCAAGCACACCCCTCAAATGAGACTTTGAGGGGTATTTATAGTAAGAGAGATAATGCCCTAAGGCTTGGCCATGGGCCGTGAGATGGGCTTGGACATGGATTGGGTTACATGAACTTATACAAGGCTAGCTTAACTAAACGTCTAACCATTTAGCTTAGCCCAATCCATGAGCCCTTTGACTATTCTAGCATGATATCTAACACACATTACAAAGTTCCTAAATGTGAATGACCATCACTTCTAATAAAAACTATTAAGGCTAACAATCTCCCCCTAAGGGGTGGTCATTCAAAAGATGCTCCACAAGATTAGGTCTTTACTTTTTAGCTTGAACTTTGTGTGTAGATATAGAATAGTCTTGATTCTTTGTTCCTTCATGCTTTGTGGTCAGTTAATATGGTTGTCTGCCGTTGTCAACTTCGTTGGTTGGGTGTCTCGACGCCTTTCTCCACCATGCTCACACTTCTATTTGTCTTTTGGATACAGATGATGTAGTTCTCGAGTCTTTAAACTTTGCAGATTATTTGACATTGACGAAGAATCATCTTTAACTTTTTGTTGCCTTTGATTTTGATGAGAACTTTCATGTGTTGTTGGTATGAGCATGTGGAGAATCTTCACGATCAATCCGCTCCGGAGCTTCCATAAGAAGAAAACATAAAAATAGGTTAGTAATAAGCGGATTCCGGCACTTACAAGTTTAAATTTCGAGGGTGTTAACAGCATAGTGTGAAAACACGTCTCTAATTCACACAAGGGCCGTTCCTGAACTGGAGTCCCACAAGTGAGATAACACGATGTACCGAGGTACACCTACAGTTCAGATGAGTCGCTGAAGTACACCGAAGCATCACTCCACGACTGTAGACTGTTTGAGACACACTAAGCGTAATCCACGGGGAGTTACCGAAGTGACCTGCTGTCAGGGCTGCTTGATGTTGACCCTGGCAGGAGTTTCCATTCAATCACTGAAGATCACAGATGTGAAACTTCTCATAAATGTTCTGGCAGATTGCTAAGATCTGCGTAGGACTCTAGAATATATCACTTGTGTCCTTATAGATGAACAACAAACGATGTCATGTCAAGTGTTCCTATGAGATCTTTTGATAATTCTCGTGGCTCTAGACTCAATTAGTGCATTTTGGTTTTCCTGAGCGGAGACTAGGGAGAGGGTCTCCTTCTTCAATATCAACGATCTCTAAGAGAAAGTCGATAGATTATGTAGGGTTCCCAGTGAGAATGAAGCAAATCCTTTTAAGAGGAATTGAGTGGCTAGAAGGTTTAGTGCAGTGCGTCACTGGGTCCATGACGTCTTTGTCTTCAATATAGGCGTCATCTAGTGACAACCAGTAGCAGATGAATTGAACCCGGTTTCTGCCCTAAGGTTGATTATGGAGGGCTATTTCTTTTCACCCTTTTTCATTACATTTCTTTTTAATTCTTCAACCCCTTCTTTCTCCTTTCTCACATTACTCCTTTTTTCAATCATACCTAAGGACTTCTAGTTCTAAACTATTGGTGATGTCCTTGGGTAAATCCCTCCGGCTCTAGCAGATCATAGGACGAATTTCCTATTCTTAGTCACCTTATAACTCCATGACTGTCCTATTGTAGCCATAAAACCACTTTTCTTGAAAATCTCTCAAAGTGTTTTTGATAGAAAACATGTTTGGAACACTTCGAGAGTTTTATATTTTCAGAAACACTCCCCCTTCACTTGTGCTTATATTGTTTTAACTTAAATCTGCACAGAGAGGGTAGAGTTCGCACTTTTTGAATTGATCGACTTTAAATGAACTAGACCGATTCGAGACATGTTAATCCCAGTTGAGCAAACGATCTAATATAGAAACTGACTTGTAACAAAAGCTTATCAAGTATACGCGGAATTTAATACTTAATCTTAAGAAGAAGAACAGTAAACATTCAACACCTCAATATTATTTATTAATACGAATACTCTTACAGTATTAGGGTTTTGAAACCTTGAAGTGTATCGACCTTAGATATAAAACATACATATATCTAACCTAACCTAGAACCTCCTTTTATAGGCTAAGTAGTCCTATACAATATACAATACGTAACCTACAAGATAAATATCTTTTCCATATTTATCTAATACAATAAACTAACCGACTATACAAGACTAGCAGTGGTTACAATATATTATCCGTGGTTACACAATACTACTAGCCGCGGTTGTCTTCATCTGTGGTTACACTCTTCTGTCCGTGGTTATATCCAACCTGTCCGTGATTCCAGTACTTAGAGTAATTCTTGATGCAAGGAACCTAAAACCCAACAATCCTCCCCTAAACTTGATAAATTCCAACAGAATTCTCAAGTTTTCTTTAAGCTCAAAACATCTGAATTGGAGGATGTAGCCAAACACTTACTAGCTTTAAGTATCTTCTCATACTTCAACAACAAATCGTAAGCTTCACCATCATAAGATACTAACATCTTGATACAACCAGTCTTCAACATCTGAGCAATTATTCCTGGATGTTTATTCAGTTGAGGATAATCGCCTTCTACAAGCATATGAATAACCTTTTCAGAAACAGTTAAAACATGAACTCCACAAGTTTGATATAAAAACCATCTAGTAACTTGACCATTGTAGAGTCCTTGCCATTCAGGTTCATCATGAGTAGGTTCAAATAGAATCTTCAAATTATGATAAACCAGCCTCTCATGATAATCATTTGGATGTACTTCACCAAATTTATTCTTGTAAAGTATCCAAAGATTCATCAAATCATCTCTATCAAAATACTGAAGCATCTGTGAAAATTTATTATACTCAGAAACTTCATTGTTGAGTCTTTGAATTTTCCAAACTCCTTCACTTCCAATTATTAGCTTAAACTCATAAGAAATGATTTGATTTACATCTTCAACAACTTTCAATCTTTTAGAATCAGATGTCTCCTGAACCTCAGATTTTCTCTTTCTTTTACTTTGAATCCATTCATCATCTTTTTTAATCCACTCTTCCTCCTTTTTAGAATTCATTGGACATAAATCATCATTATTAATTCTCATACATCTCTCATAAATCTCAAAAATTCTTTCAAATGAACACCTACTGAGATTATCAGAAACATATATGCCTGAATTCTTAATAATCTTCATCAATACATTCCTCATCTGAGCCATAGTAGGAGGTTTCTTTCTTATAATCGGTTTCTTTGTTTTGCTCACATTCCTTGCCCATCCACTCATCAGTCTAGCTTTCTCCTTATCATCCAACAGTGCCCATTCTTGTGCAGTAAACTCATCAAGTATTTGTAAAGAAGCTTGAAGATAGTTTTGTGATTCATACCATATAGCTAACCATTTCTCACTAGCTTCCTCCTCTTCTTTCTTTCTTTTATCCAAAGCTGCTTGTTCTTCAGCCACCAAGTTTCTTCCATACTCTATATCATAAGCTTCTTGTTCTGCTTTACTTTTAAACTTCAGCTCTGGTTCAGCAATCCGTTTTCCTTTCCCAATATCAGATTTAACCACTTTCTTCAATGATTCACCAATAACTAAACTTTTTCCTTTAGGTTTGGTTGCAGTAGATTGAACAGATAAAGTAGATGCAATGATGGGTGTAGAAATAGATGATGTTTTGCTCAGATTAATCAATGTACTTGCAGCTTCTTTCTCTACTTCTTTAGGCTTAGGTGGTAATATAGAGAGAGTTGTGATAACAGTGGAAGTGGTTATGATAGCAGTGGGTGTGACAATAGTAGGAACAATAGCCAAGTCTGAAACTGCATCAGTGGTTACAAGAGTACTAACCATGGTTTCAGGTATACTATCAGTTGTTGTGTTCTGCACTACTTCAACATTCTTCAATTTTTCAAGAACAACCTCATTCCCATCTTTATCAGAAACCAAAAAATCTTGATCTCCACTATCAACATCTTCTTCCATAGGTACACTAACAGATACATCCACAGCCTCCCCTGAATTCATGCCATCACTCCTCCCCTGTTTGGATACATCCTTCGCATTCAGAGCGGTAGAGGAGTCCACCTTCTTTTTCTTTCTTCTCATAGCTTTCAAAACAGCAACTCCAGGTCTTTTCACTTTCTCCAAAACCAATACTCTATGCTTCAACCTCCGAATATCCTTACCCTGAAACACAGCTAACTCCTGTAGACCTGAAATTTTATCCTCCATTGTAGCACACTTAACCGTCAATTCATTTAAACGTTCAAGAATATCCTCCCCACTTCGACCCGTGTTAACTGGTCCGAGAGGTGGTTCATTGGAAAAGTCATCATGTACAAAGTCATTAACCGTCAATTCAATGTCAGGTTCCAATCTATCCTCATCACTTCGAGTTGTGTTAACTGCTCCGAGAGGTGAATCCTTGAATATAGAAGACATAGCACCAGACCTAGCCTGATCATCTATGCACCCTGTAATAGCCAGTTGGCTAGGGATTCCTCCACATGTGTTAAGTTCCAAAGAACTCTCCACATTAGGAGTTGCCAATGGTTGGGTCTTATTTATGTTTCCACTATCCTGACCAGCATCAAAGCATGAATCAGTAGTGGAAGCCCTTCCAATCATGTCACCGCCACTCCATGTGACAGCCTCATTAACCATACCACTAACACTAGCCTGAGGAAGCTTAGTGCCCTGTGTTCTCCTAGTCCATGATGCAAGACCTTCATTAAACTCAGAATCAGTAGGCAAAGTAAGCATGTGAGGAAATAAAGGAACATCTCTAATGACAACATTCTTTGGCTGATTCCTCATATGTGCAAAAACTCTAGGAAGCATATGATGTACTTCATACTCTCTATCATGTTCAACAGGTTCCACTATTTGATGTTCCACAAGCAGTTGAACAAACCTAGGATACAAATAGTATTTACCCTTCTTCCTAATGTTCTGTACTAACCCCTCATATATCATCCTAGACCAGTTAAACTTCCTTCCATCAGAAAAACAAATAATAGCAGTAGTAATTTTTGAAGGAAAGTCATTAAAGCCTGTGGTCTTGTTACTCATACACATCAACAAAGTGTGAATCAAAAACTTCCATTGTTGTGAAAACAAACTCTTAAAAAATTGTACCTTTTCACCTCTGTGTGTATATCCTAATCTCTCTAAACCAGCAACAATCTCAACATCTGAAAGATTATCAACACCATCAGCATCATCAAGCTTTAAAACTTCTCTAATGATCTCCTCAGTAACAGAGATAGCATTCTCATCCACAACAGTACTAAACACCTCCAAACCATCAACCTCGACAAGTTTAGCATTTCTCCAGAACTGATGTATGCGTTTCATTAGCACTTGAAGTTTCATTGTAAGCTTCAGTATTTTGATATATGCTTCAGTATTTTGATAAAATCATGTATAGATGTAGTCTTTAATTAGCACTTGAAGTTTCATTGTAAGCTGTAAGTTGTAAACTGTTTTGTTGAATGAACAATGTAACTTCAGTACTTCTTGAATCTCTATAATGACTTGTCTTTTATTTGCACAATGGTTAGTGGAAACACAGAACAACTAGCAGTGGATTGATCAACTCTATCAGTGGTTAGAAGCAACACTATCAGTGGATAGAAACAGAAATAGCAATACTAAGATTACATAATAACAGTCCAATACTTATACAAACTTATACAAAATAATTTGAGAGTTTAGAGATTAATCATTCCAATACTAACAACAAGATACTGAAACCTCCCCACATCAAAAGCTTTGGTGAGAAGATCAGCAACATTGAATTCAATATGGATTTTTACCATTTGAATCAACCTTTTCTCATTACAATCTCTAATAAAGTGATGTCTTATCTCAATATGTTTAGTTCTAGAATGTAAAACAGGATTTTTGATAATGCAAATTGTACTGTTATTATCAATGTAAATCTTAGTATGCATAAAATTGTACCCAAAATCCAGCAATTGATTCTGTATCCAAAGAACTTGACCACAGCAACTAGCAGCAGCCACATATTCAGCTTCAGTTGTAGAATTAGCCACAATAGTTTGCTTTTTACACTGCCAAGAAATTAATCTGCTTCCCAAGAACTGACATCCTCCAGTGGTAGATTTCCTATCCAGACTAGCTCTAGCATAGTCACTATCAGTGTAGGCCACCAAATCAAAAGGGGAATCCTTAGAGTACCAAAGGCACAATTTAGAATGACCTTTCAAATATCTAAAGATCCTCTTAACAGCATTCATGTGTGAGGTATTTGGTGTTACTTGAAATCTTGCACACACACATACTGAGAACATAATGTCGGGCCTAGATGCAGTAAGATACATCAAAGATCCAATCATGGATCTGTACAACTTCAAATCAACTTTGGGACTTCCATCATCTGGTAGCATAGGTTTCTGAGTCTCCATAGGTGTACTTGCACTCTTTACATCTTGAAACCCAAACTTCTTCAAAACATCTGCTACATACTTGTCTTGACTAATGAAAATACCATCAGTCCTTTGTTGAACCTGTAGCCCCAAAAAGAAAGTGAGTTCTCCCATAGAACTCATCTGAAACTTATCATGCATAAGTTTCTCAAAATCTCTGCATAGCTCCTTGTTAGTAGAGCCAAAGATGATGTCATCTACATAAACCTGAACCAGTAAAATATCATCTTTGTGCTTTCTAATGAACAAATTTTTATCAATCAGTCCTCTTTTAAACCCATTGTCCATCAAATAAGTAGACAGGCATTCATACCATGCCCTAGGAGCCTGATGCAATCCATACATAGCCTTCCTCACCCTGTAAACCTTGTCAGGATGATCAGGATCTTCAAAACCAGGAGGTTGACAAACATAAACCTCCTCATCAATAGTGCCATATAAAAATGCACTTTTAACATCCATCTGATACACAACAAAATTCTTGAATGAAGCATAAGCCAAAAACAATCTAATAGCCTCTATCCTTGCAACTGGTGCAAATACTTCATCATAGTCGAAACCTTCAGTTTGTGTGTATCCTTGAGCAACCAACCTTGACTTGTTCCTCAAAACAATTCCTCTTTCATCCCTCTTGTTTCTGAACACCCATTTAGTCCCAATAGCCCTCTTCCCATTTGGAAGATCAACTAATGTCCAAACCTCTTGAATTTTGAACTGAAGAAGCTCTTCTTGCATTGATTTTACCCATCCTTCTTCAGATAAAGCTTCTTCCACTCTTTTGGGATCCTTTTGAGACAGAAAACAAGCAAACAGGCAATTTTGCAAATCTTTATGACTGTTTCTTTTGTGAAGAGATCTTGCAAAGAACCCATGTTCAGGAAAGGGTTCAGAGTTCTTTACCCTGCTTCTTGTTTGAATTGGAGTATTCAAATTTCTAAGAATCTGTTCCTTGGGATGAATCTTGTGAATTCTGGTAGTAGTAATTGGACTTTCATTAATTACAGTTTCCAAATTAGACAAATCAGCATTGAAGAATTCATCCATGTCTTCATCATCAGTAGGAGTATCAATCTCTATTAAATCAGGCATATTAGGATCATGTGGATACTCCTCTTCACCAAATAGTGGCTTTGGATGTGGTCCAAAGAAAGTACTATCACCAGTACTTGTAGCCGGGATTTTACTTGAACTATCAGTGGTAGAAGATGGCTTGTCAGCGGTTACAGTTGGCCTATCAGCGCTTTCAGTAGGCTTAGCAGTGCTTGCAGACTGCTTTTTCTTCTTTTTAATTTCTTCTACCGACACTGAGTTATCTTTCAACAACTCATCCTTATCTTGATGATGATCAACATTGCCTCCAGTATTCAGTACATCATCATCAGAGGGACCTTGCTTTTGAGTGATGGAAGGAACAGAACCAGCTTTCCATTTTTCAACCAAATAGAACTCCTTTGGAGAATCAGCTTCCTTTAAAGATGTATCTGCCTCAGAATCCTTTTGTATACCTGCATCAGCATTAGTGGAAGTTCCTGCAATGATAGGCTCATAATTCATAGATTTGGTTAGCATATCAATGTTAAACAGCCAGTCTGGTCCTTTGGTCTCAACACTAGGAGTCTTTTCACTGAATTGAACATGTAGGTTCTCTTCAACAAGTCTAGTCCTCCTATTGTATACTCTAAAGGCTTTACTATTTGTAGAATAGCCTAAAAAGTATCCATCATCTTCTTTTTCTTGAAACTTGCCTAGGTAGTCTATGGTGTTCAAAATGGTAACAGGACACCCAAAAGGTTTTAGGAATGCAATCATTGGCTTCCTATCATGTAACAGCTCATAGGGGGTCTTGTTATGAGGCTTCACTACCTTACTTCTGTTTTGCACATAACATGCAATTCCTACAGCTTCAGCCCAAAAGGTAGTTGGTTACTTAGACTCTGACAACATGGTCCTAGCAGCCTCAATGAGTGTTCTATTTTTCCTTTCAGCTACACCATTCTGTTGTGGTGTTCTAGCAACACTAAACTGTCTTTCAATACCTTTAGCTACACAGAACTGATTCATCACATCATTCTTAAACTCAGTTCCATTATCACATCTGATTACTTTGACCTTATGATTTACTAGATTTTCTATCTTAGTAATGAAACTTTTAAAAATCTCACTAGTCTCACTCTTAACAGCCAAAAAGTATACCCAAGAAAATCTACTATAATCATCAGTGATAACTAGGCAATACTGCTTATGGTTCAAACTTCTAACAAAGGTAGGTCCAAATAAGTCCATATGAAGCATAAACAGTGGTTGTGTTATGGTGTTTACAGTTTTGGTCTTACAAGAAGCTCTATGTTGTTTTCCTTTTTGACAGGCTACACACAGTTCCTTACACTCAAAAACCTTTGAAGGTAACCCTCTCACTAAGTTTCCTTTTACCAGTTTATTGATTGTTTTGTAATTGAGATGACCTAGCCTTCTATGCCACAATTTTGACTCATCAACAGATGCTTTAGCAAACAAACATAAGGACCTATTAGGAAGAACATCTTTAAGATCAAAACAATATATATTTTCCTTCCTAGGTACCCTAAGTTGTATAAACTTCTTATCAGGCATCTTAAACTCAGGAGACAACACCACACACTCAGTTTCCCCAAAAAGTACCCAGTTTTTCTTATCACACATTTGAGAAACACTGAATAAATTGTACTTAAGTCCCTGTACCAAATAGACTTTTTCAAAGTCTAAATTCCCTGTTCTGATTGTGCCTCTGCCAAGTATCTTTCCTCCCTTTGGATCATTGCCAAAAGCCACATATCCTCCATCAAAAGCTTCAAAATCTTCCAGATTACTTCCATCCCATGTCATGTGCCCAGAGCAACCACTATCAAAAACTCCTTTATCTTTTAGCTCAGTTTGAAGATTGCCCTGCACATAAAATTACACAAGTTAGTTCCTCTTGTGGACCCAAGCCAGTACTGACTTGGGTCTGCCCTGTGCATCAAAATATTCAAATTTCTTTAGGTCCATTGATGCACAGTTGACATGTGGTAAAACCTTAGTCTTAGGCTTCCATTGCCAACTTGCTGAGGCCTTAACAGCATAAAAATGATTTCCAACCACTGTATCAGTTATCACCTTTGGAATTTTTTAAACTTCTTTTGAATCAGTGGTGATATTTTGCTTAACAGTGGTTTGATTCTGCTTAGCCGTGTTTACATTTTGCTTAGCAGTGGTTGGAACCCATTTAGGTGTAGCAGTGACAATAGATTTTGTATTCCCATTCCTCATCAGCACTGCTCTTGGAATCATGTTACTGTTAGGATGAGGGTTTGTTTTTCTTAAAAAGTTTTGATGATTTACCCTCCTCCAATGATTCCAAACTTGTGGTCTGTTTTTATGACAATTTCTCTGTAAGTGTTCAAAACTACCACACACAAAACAAGCCTTTTTAACACATTGAAACTCATCACCTAATATGTTAGAAATTAGACCATTTAAGCTTCTTTGATTACCCCTAGGTTTATATTGTTTCATCTGGTCCCTAGGAATTTCCCTGTACTCTACAACTTTCTTGGTAACTTTAGCTCCAAATCTAGGTACAAGGTTGACTTGCTGAGAATCAACTTTCTTAACTTTCTCTATCTTTTCAGACTTAGTTGATTCAGTTCTATCATCCTCAGAATCTGATTCCCAATCTTCTATTATGGGAGCATCAGATAACTTATCAGAACTTATCTTAGGTGTTTCAGTCATATTTATCTCTTCAACAGTTTTGTTAAAACTGAATTCACTACTAAATGACAGTTCTTTAGCAGGTGGTGCATGTTTCATCAAAGAGGGTGGTGGCATATTATTGTATCCAAGACTAGTACCATCTTTGAACAGTTTTTGACCTATTGGCTTCTTTACTAGATCAGAAGCATATTGTGTTTTAGCAACCCTAACAACATGTTTTTCTTTTTCATCTAGGGCCTTTTGTTTTACACTCTCTGCCTCTGCTAGTTTATCTTTAAGCATTTTAATCTCTCTGTTTTTAAGATCAATTTCACCACCTAGTATATTGATCTTTTCTACATACTCAAACTCACATTTAATACAGAATTTTAGCTTCTCTTCCACACCTTCTAGACCAACTCTATATCCTAAGTTATCTAGAGTCAATCTCTCTACTTCTTTTCTCATACTCTCAGTGATAGCTTTTTGAGATTCTAAGTTATCAGAACATGATTTAAAAGAACAAGTAGATGTTTTAGAATCATTAGATACCTCAGAATCTGAACCAGAATATGAAGCATAGGCCATTAGAGAAAAGTTATGCTCTTTTGAAGCTTCACTAGCAAGAAAAGCTGTATTTGGACCTTCTTTAATCTGATCACTCTAATCATAATCACCGATCCCATCCTGAGCAACCAAAGCTGAAGAAGCAGCAGGCTCTTCTGATGTCTTCTGAATGCCTTCAATTCTTTTAGGAGCTATACATTCCCTAGCAAAGTGACCTTTCTTCTTGCAGTTAAAGCACTCCATCTTGCTTTTTTCGAATCCAGCTCTCCTTTGACCATCATACTTAACCTGTCTTCCAGTCCTCCTCAGAAACTTCCTTGCTTGGAGAGTCAACATAGCCATTTGCCATTGAAGATTGATCTCATCAAGATCATCAGGATCAATTTGATCCAGATCTTGATTCAGCACAGTAACACTTGTAGTTAAATCAGACAGAAAAGCACAGATTGCACCATCACTGATATTATCACTAACAGTGGTAGTATTTGCAATAGCCGTGGTTATACCATAGGCAGCAGTAGATACATCTTGTGGGCTTTTGTGATTAGTGGATACAAAAGCAATGTTTTGATTAGCAGAAGATGAGTGAGAAAAGTTATTCTCAGACTCATAAACCTTCAAGTTATTGAAGAGATTGTCTAGAGTCATCGTAGCAAAGTCCTCCTTATTTCTCCACACAATTGTATGAATAGCCCATTCAGATGATAAACTCCTAATGAACTTCAAATTAATATCTTCTTGAAGGAACTTGTAACCCACTGACTTCAGTTGACTGATAAGTTTTTGAGGTCTATTGTATGTACCATCAATCCTTTCTCCACTAAGAGCAGTGAAGGTTTCAAATTGATGCTTGAGCATATTCATCCTTGACTTCTTAGTAGCTTCATTACCAGCAAACCTTAATTCAAGAGCATCCAATAATTCTTTAGCAGACTCATATTGATCAAAGTCCAATGCAAACTCATTAGGTATTCCCATGGAGAGAATACTGTGAGCTTTGATCTCCATTTTCCTCTTAACTTTATCAGGTTCACTAACAATAGGAATCTCCAGTCCATCCTCACCCTTCTTAGGAAGAGTGTCTCCTTTTTCAACAACATCCCAAAGAGCATAATCAATCATACGAATGTATTGCCTCATTCGCATCCTCCAGATTTGATACTCACCATGTTTGAGCATGGGCACTTTTGAAGCAGTCACCATGTGAGTTTCGTCAGACATCTTAATTTACTTGAATAAAGATTAACAGATTTCTTCTTGGTTACAGTTTCTAGATCACAAGCTCTGATACCACTTGTTAAGCCCAGTTGAGCAAACGATCTAATATAGAAACTGACTTTTAACAAAAGCTTATCAAGTATTACGCGGAATTTAATACTTAATCTTAAGAAAAAGAACAGTAAACATTCAACACCTTAATATTATTTATTAATACGAATACTCTTACAGTATTAGGGTTTTGCAACCTTGAAGTGTATCGACCTTAGATATAAAACATACATATATCTAACCTAACCTAGAACCTCCTTTTATAGGCTAAGGAGTCCTATACAATATACAATACGTAACCTACAAGATAAATATCTTTTCCATATTTATCTAATACAATAAACTAACCGACTATACAAGACTAGCAGTGGTTACAATATATTATCCGTGGTTACACAATACTACTAGCCGCGGTTGTCTTCATCCGTGGTTACACTCTTCTGTCCGTGGTTATATCCAACCTGTCCGTGATTCCAGTACTTAGAGTAATTCTTGATGCAAGGAACCTAAAACTCAACAAGACACGTTTACATCACTAGAGAACTAGCTTGAAATTATTACCCGTCCTGGTCAAGTCCATAGAAAGTTTCTCGAAATGGTACATTTCCTGACTTTAATTTCTCGTCAATTCATTGGTTATGACTGAGTTGAGCTCTTTAGAGATTCAAACAACGATCATTAAACCTTTTTGATCACATTTTAATCACGTTTCTCCCCCTCAAAAATAGCATATCTATGATGTTTTTGAAACAAAATAATTAAAAGATATGTTTTTCGAAAAACATTTGGAGAGAAACTGATTTAGCATGAATTTTGGAACAATTTTGGTTTTATACTCCCCCTTAAAGAAAGCATATTTTTCATACAGAAAATTTGGAATCAATTAAGGGTTTAGAGGGAGTTATCTTGGTACCAAATGTGAGAGATTTTGAAAACTTTCGAATCAATGGTACGCAAGATGAAGATTTTAAGAAAATCTTTTGAAGATATTGAAGAAGAATTATCTTCATTTGTTTTAGGATAAGTGCTCGATATTTATGAAAATCGATTTTGCGTAGCACTTTCCTTTCTTTAAAGATCGGGTTGCAAGCGGAAATACTTACAAGCCATTGTGATTTTAGGAATAGTGCTTGAAAAATATTTAAAACCTTTGATTTGGTTAAGCACTTTCCTTTCTTTGAAGCGCGGGTCCTGAACTGATGAGTTCAGAAGCCATTAATTTGAAGTCCGGGTTTCGTACTGAAGTATACGAAAGCCATTATTGAAGAAATTTTGAGAAACGACATGTTTTAGAAAACATTTAAAGAACTCTCGCTCAAGCATCTGTACATACCCGTATCATTGTTGAATGACATTTCTAGAAACGTACAGAATATCGATTATACAAGAGACATGTCGTGTGAAGAATATTTTTGGATTTTTGATTTTGCAATGTTTTTGTATTTTTTGAAAATTTTCTATTTTTGTATTTTGTTTTTGTTGGTTTTATAAAAGAAATGGAAAATCACAAATAGAAGATAGAGAGAATGAAGAAGAAGAGTTTACAGAATTAGAACCTTCTGATGAGCTGGGTTCTGAGATATTTGATTCACCTGCAACCAAAGAAGAAGAGTTTTCACAAATAACAGTGTTAGAAGTACAAGATTCCTCACGGTGAGGGTGATCACTATCAACGGTTGTAGTGGTTTTGACTTCCTTAACTTGATGAGTTTCACTATTATCTGTGTTGGTGCAAGTATCAAAAATCTTTCCTGTGGGAATCCATCTAAGACCTACTTTGTTGAAAACTTTTCCCGTGGGTATCCACCTAAGGTAAGATCTAGGAGTTGTTTTGTTATCAGATGCAGCGGAAGACTCATTTTTAGAAAAACTACGTCCTGATGAGATCCACCTATTAGGTTTCCGTTTGATGTTCATCTGGTCACCGGGTTTGTTTCGGTTTGGAGTCTTAGTGGATTGTGCCTTGGCACGAGAATTATCTTTCATGAGATATTGTGAGACACATGCATCATGGTTAGCTGAAAAGACACATTTTTTACATGTAGTACAGACAAATTCAATATTCTTGTTTAAAACAGCAGCTTTAACTTTGTCACTACAGTCTTTTGGAAATTGATTCTTGTTCGAAAAAGACTTAGAATTCCTAGTGTTGATTTCTAAGGGCATAGCATTTTCTTTTGCGCAACTACTTTTAGATGCAAGCCAATCCCTAGTCTTTTGTAGAGTGTTCCTAGGTAATGGTTTACTACTACTAGCAATGCCTTGAAATCTTGTAGAATTCATCACCTTAGATGTTGCACCTAAAATTCCGTCTTTACGAGTATGTGCCTTTTTCCTAGCTTCTTCTAGATAGTGATTTTTGACCATGTCGTTAGAACCGACTGATTCTTTAACTGGATTTTTGGTCACATTCCGTGTACTATTTCTAGAAATGCCAGGTGTAATCACTTTAGGTTTTTCAACAACTGATTTTTCTTTTTCAAAACCTTTGATAATTCTCTTTTTAATAGGCAGGAACTGTGGAGTGACTGTTTTTGACAGATCATATTTCTCATTGATTTTTGGAGGAGGCTGAGAAATAGACATTTTTGGTTTGAAAACCGGTTTGGGAACATTTGTTTTCTCCCCAGTCAATGGTTTTGCAAACTTAGTATCCACAGCCTTCCCTTTTAGACATTCCAGCTGAGCTCTCAAAAGATCATTTTGCTCTTGCATGTCCTTGGAGGCACGCTCATACGACAGTTTGTCATACTTGCATTCCTCAGTTTTTCGATCAAGTTGTTTAAAATATGATACATTTTCTTTTTCAAGTTTTTCAAGAGCTTTTTCATATTTTGAAACAATTACGGAGGTCTCAGACTGGAGTCTTTCATGATCTTCAACATAATATGTTTGTAAAATAATGGACATGATTGATAATTGATTTTCATTAAAACCTTCTTTATATGGCAAAAACAATTTATATTGAGCAATACACGATTGTTTTTCAAATCTCTTTTCATCAATCAGTGAACTTCTATTCGCTGGTTCACTCACTCCGTGTTGTCTTCTTTGAGACGTTCCGGTTTGAGAATAGCTAGAGCAGCTGCGAAACCCTGTCAAGGAAATTCTTCAGAATTATACCTGATCACAGGCAGTACTTGTATTGATCAACGTGGAACCGTGGGCCGTGTACCTCAATTCAACGAAAGTGATCAAATACACTTTGGTGCGCTTTATTGCTAACTGTTGTATGCAGGTACACCCGACGTTTGCAGCTGATCAGAATGAAGCGGTCAATCCGTAGCCGCATGCTCACACAA
This sequence comes from Chrysanthemum seticuspe, assembly GCA_019973895.1. NCBI lineage: Eukaryota > Viridiplantae > Streptophyta > Magnoliopsida > Asterales > Asteraceae > Chrysanthemum > Chrysanthemum seticuspe. The sequence goes on along the minus strand of BPTQ01000008.1, from coordinate 218,683,650 downwards.
TACATTCATTTCTCAAGAAATCATGATAAGTGCATCAATGACTCTGATATTTTCACCCCATGCTTCTGCTACGCTGCTGCCAATATCATGAATCAACGAAAGCTTCCGCTACTCTGATGAGAAGATTTCATGATCCAGAATGTGAGCATGTCGGTCCGAAATTCACAACATCACATAATACCAACACCACAATGGATGTCTCAGAGATTTTTGTTAGGTGATGATCTCAAAAGCTGGCTCAAAATTATCATCACGTGGATCAGTAAAGGACCTCCACTTGGATTAACAAAACATGCAATGAGAAGAATCAATGACTACGAGCTTCAGAGCAAAGTTGATAACGCTACACGCGTCGTTCGGGGTCAAGGAAACTTCCTTTTCTTCGAGCAAGTTTTATAACACCCTAGGCAGTGAACCTAATCGTTGTAGTGTAGTAATTAGGGTAAGCCACGGGTATTGATATCGTTCTCTAGGGGAATAGGAATGCTAGTGAGAAGTTACTACGCTGAGGTTGAGGTTGAGGAAGATTATTTTTTTTCTTTTTATGTTTTTTAGAAAATGAAAAGGTACGAATCTCGGGTATTGGATTTGGGGGGTTGGTATTGCTACCGATTACTCTACTATTATCTAATTATCTAAGCTAAGGTTGTGATAGTCTATGTCTAATTGATGTGTACTCGTATGATAGTTTAAAGATGTGTTTACTTAGGTTTTACTACTCCTTAATTATCTCCTATTGATGGTTGATTTGTCACGTCCTTATTCCTAGTTGCGTTGTGATTTCTAAAGTCGTAAGGTGTGCATTCCCTAACTCTTTGAAGTCACCTTTAAGTGTAGTAAACAAAATCCACTAAGTCATTCATAAACTAACTTTGAGGTTATCTTTGGGTTTAGTAAACGAAATCCACTAAGTCATTCATAAACTATCAAAGATTTATCAAGTATTAAACACAACGATAGCCTAGTCGCACTCCTAAGCCATTAGTCAACTAAGATAAGTATCAACCAATCAATATTCAATAATTGAGTTTCATATTCCCTAAGCAAACACACAAATAAATTAGCCGGACATGGAGAACATGCAAGCATACACACAAATAATCAAAGACATAATTAAATTAATGAAGTAAATACTTATCTTGATGTATAATAGGGTTTAGAACCCTAAAATACTGCACAAGAAAGCCTTGGTTCGGTTTTAGGTTTTTACTCCAAAAGACTACACACAAAAACTGAAAAATTCGGATTCTATATATAAGATTACATCTGCGACGGCGTCACCTTATGTTTCGTGACGCCGTCGTGTCGCCGTCATTAGGGTTTCGTCTTGGCCACGTAAACCTTTCGACGGCGTCACCTTATGACTGTGACGCCGTCCCCTTCAGCTCTGACGCCGTCTTGGCTGCATCTAGGCCGTCTGAGTAACGACGGCCTACTCCTTTAGAACCTGACGTCGTCCCTTGAAAACATGAAATTTCGCTTCTGACCCGTCGCAAAATTCCTTCCCGACGGCGTCGCAGATATGCAGTGACGCCGTCGCCTTATGTTTCAGCAGCTTTGAGTGTCTCGATTCTGACTTTGGCCATTTTCTTCGTATATTCGCGCCTTTTCGTCCAAATAAGCATCATTCCAGCATTTTGCCTTCAAGAGACCTAAAAAGTGAAAAGGAACGATATTAAGCAATAACGGATACAAAAGTGATCGAATAAGGGCTTAAATGACCCCTCAAAAAGGTACCTTTTAAAACCTTATCAAAAGTACTACATCAAGAATGCAAGAACAATTGTTAATGTAATATCTGTATGTACTCAATGTAATTTTAGTATATGTTTGAGGTGACCTCCCTTAGGGGGAGATTGTTAGGAATTAGAAATTCCAGGTATTAAAGAGTCGGTCACCTCAAGTATATGTAATCATTAGAAAGCTCGTAGTCGTAGTTCTTTTAAGCTAAGTAGTATTTAGTTAAGTAACACCGTGGAGGGTCTTTACCCACTGTATGCCTGATCCACAGCTCGTTGTGTGGCGTTTTATTGTAAGACTATAAATACTCTCTACCTTCCAAGGTAGAGAGTTGGAGCTCATAATAAGATTTTTCTTTCTCTCACTAAAGTTCCCTAAACCTCTAACTTTCTCTCTCTAGAATCATCTTGTACGCCTACTTTGTGTTTGGTTTGATGTGTATGTGAAATCCAATATGTTACAAAAATCCTTTACATTGTCACAGCGTAAAAGATATCCACAAGTCGAAGTGTTCCACACACTTATCCAAGTGAGGAAAGCACTGAGTAACCGTTGAAGCTCGAAGAATCTGCACCAAAAGCTTATGCGTAGAAATCCAAATTCTTACGCGTAGACCTTATGCGTAGGATTAGGGTTTTGACTTTTCTTATGCGTAAGAATAGGGTTTTGACCAAAAAGTAGCTTACGCGTAGGAATGCCCAGAAATGAAAAAACATGAATTTTTCACCCAAAAATACGTTTTCAACTGATTTCTTTTGAACAAACTTCTTCCAAAACACTTAAAAATCACTAAAGTCGACAACTTTAAGCTTAAAACCACTTAAAAATCATAACTTTAAGCAAAAAAGCCCACGTTTATAGTAAAAAACGCAACTTTCTTTGAAAAGCTTTAATAAAAACGCAACACAAACACTCCTAAACCATTGTTTGGCGATTGATACCAATTGTAAAGCCCCTTTTATCACGTATACCTTATCACAACTTTAGACACAAACACGCTCTATGCGTAAACCAAAAGAGTTACGCTATGCGTATAAGAAAGATGAAGAATAGAACGTGGTGACTTGAATGATATATTAGGCGTGTATGTTTAGAGAGATAGAGAGAAGAAATGAAAACAATATTTCATATGAAAAACACACACACACACACACACTCAAGCACACCCCTCAAAGGAGACTTTGAGGGGTATTTATAGTAAGAGAGATAATGCCCTAAGGCTTGGCCATGGGCCATGAGATGGGCTTGGACATGGATTGGGTCATATGAACTTATACAAGGCTATCTTAACTAAACGTCTAACCATTTAGCTTAGCCCAATCCATGAGCCCTTTGACTATTCTAGCATGATATCTAACACACGTTACAAAGTTCCTAAATGTGAATGACCATCACTTCTAATAAAAACTATTAAGGCTAACATATGGGGTATACTAATTATATATAGAAATTAACAAAATAGAATAAAGTAGTAAAAGGTCAACCAAACCCGTTTCAGATGATTAAAAGGAGTATTCATTTTGATTTGTCACCAATCTACCCATGTTGCCCATGCCACCTACTGACGAAATGTATAACACTTGATTTCAGTATCAGTTAAAATTGTAAAAACAGACCTGCAAAATTCAAGCCAACTCGCTTACAAGCAACTGCAGTCATCATCATATGTGAACCATCAAGTGAGTGCACAAAATTTGGTGGAAAATCTGTTCTTTGCCTCCTCACCATCACCTATAAGAAACAAAATAAAAAACAACAACGTGAAACCCTACATATCCTCAAAGAAAAAAGAACTCAGATGGCTCCTGAAACTATTATGTATGGACTAAGGTGGAGCAAAGAAAATACCTTCTCGGTTTCACGCTGCAGAGTGAGTACTTGAAGAGAAGTCGAAACCTACAGCCAACAACCAAAACAAACTTCAGTAATATGATATATATTTAGTTACGATACAGAATATATAAATCCTAAAGAGTATGTCAGAAAACAATTATCAAATATTGGCTACTTACAAGATGTCTTCCGTACATACGATAAGGTTGTACAACGGGAAGACCAAGTGGTGTAGTCCACCTCACATGCTGGTTTTCGGAGGCAATTATATGTCCACCATTTGCAGCTGATAAGCACAAATGGAGATAGAAGTAGCAACATTGCATATGGTATGAAGGCTTTAATAAAGTAATGTTCCATTTTTTCTGAACAATTCCAAAAATTGATGAAAGGATGAAAGCTAAAATGCTATTTCAGGGGTATAGATCTCTGAACAATAATGAGCACTAGCCACATGAAGGGGTGTTTGGATGTGCTTCAAATCTCATTATTACTTGTCATAGCAACAAAAAATATTTTAGTGTTTAATTAGGACTTCTCTTCTACATCTAAATTTACTAAAATATACATTTGAGTTAAAATGAAACAAATATGTCGATCTTACAAACCTTTGCACAGTCTCCAAGCCAGTTCATAATACTACGCGCACCCTCAAACATTTCCCCTAGAGCAGCTAAAGTGATATGTGAAGCAAAAGCAAACATTATTTACAACCAAAAATGTTCATTAAATAAAAATAGTTTCCAATGTCCTTTTAGCATATTGAGAATCCCACTAATTATTGTGTATCGATAGTTTCTGATTACCAGTCAACAAATGTGCTTACTTTGGCAGCATAACAAGCTGCACCAAAAATCTCTGCATCGTCAGCAGCAACATTACTACGTTCTTGCAACCTCCTCTTAATCTGATCTCTAGCACCAATGTAAGTGACACCAAAAACTAATGTCATTACTGTCTGCTTTACCAGCTTGTTGTCCACCTAGAGTGACCAAATGAGTTATCAAAAATGAAAAAATGCAAACAAGAGATAAAACTAAAATTACTTTTTACCATCACATCTCCTAAAACCTATAAATATATTCAACAAAAATTTTCTATAAATATATATATATATATATATATATATATATATATATATATATATATATATTTCTAAAAGCACTTATCAATAAGCAATCCCATATAAACACTAAGAAAACATGGTAAAAACATCAAGACAAAGACAATAGTACAACAGTAATTTAAAAAAAATAAAAATAAAAATAAATAAATAAATAAAAATTACCCAGTATTGATATTAACATGATCACAAAGCTCAATATTAATAGCCCAATCAGGACCAATCAAACTATCACTTGTAGCTCTTTCGGCACATTCTGCTACATTCACCTCTAACTCATATCAAGAATCACAATCCAACAATTATACACGGTATAACAATATAATTTTAAAAAAGTAAAAATAATAATAATTACCGAATTGTGTTGATTGGATAAATTAGGGAAAAACTTACCAGTGTTTTTAGGATGAAATTAAACGAACTTGTTGGAAATTGGACCTGAATTAAAGTAAAATTTTGGGAGGGGCGGGAGTAGTTTAATCGCCGTCTCTGGTGGAAATCATCTCGTCGGTTGGAGATCGCTGGCGCCGGAGGAAGATCGCCGAGAGAGTTGTCTGTCAGGGTTCAATGAAAGAGATTTGGGATTGGGGTAATCTGATTTGGGTGGTATGATTTTTTGGCTTTTAGTAAGCAAAAGTTTTAGTAAGTAAATGATAAAAAATTCGTATGTTGTGTATGTAAAATGACAAAAAAACCCTTTGATAAAAATACGGTTGCCCAGCGAATTTTAGTTGCCCAAAAAAAATACCTTACACATATGGGACACTTGTCACAATATCGATGAGTTGCCCAATAACAGCGGTTGCCCTCGGTCTATTTTCAAATAAAAATAAATAAAAATAAAAAGTTGTCCGGAAAGTGACTAGCCTCAGGGCGCCGAGGGCATTCGCCTCATTTTCCCAATTAATAAACACATAATGTAATATTAAGCAAGAAATTTCAAAAGAATTCATAAAGTTTTATACTAGTAACCCTTAGGCCAAAACCCTCACAAACACCCTTGGAAAGTCGAAAAACGAGCGAACCGACCCAACCAAAGCTAGGGCAGCCCCCTAGCTTGGTCAAGACCACAACAAAAACACCCGTAAAATTAAACCCTATTCCAAACCCAAAACAATAACCAAATCCGAAACCCATATTCCAAACCCAAAACAACCTGTTTAGCCCTCCATTCCTCAAATTCGATTTAAATTTAGGGTTTTAACTTGTTTTTAACGTATCTTAACATACACAAGACCATGTTTAATGAATATGTAATTTTGGTTTATATAAGAAAATCATATGTCGAATTCAATTCAAAGAAACAAAGAGATGAAGGAATAACAAGGTAGAACAAAATATATGAGGAAGACACACGAGAGCAACACACCATGAATTCTTCTGCTCCTTCTGTTCTCTCTTGAGCCGTTCACCACCAAGTTTTAGGGTTCACGAGTTTATTTTGGGTAGGATAATTAGAGCCGTATATTTTTTTTTCTTGGAGAATTGATATTCGGTTCTAAAAGTTTGGGAAGAAGGCTGAATATTATTGGAATGAGGGGGGGTAATTGGGCGTGATTTATGGATTGATAGGAGATTGATTTGGTTTAATTTAGGCAACCTAGATATGATGTATATCTTGAAAACGTGTGAGGGGAGGGGGAAAATACTTAGGCCGGATATTTACTTGGCATTATTTAGGGGAATTGTACAAAATTAGTCTTAGCAGCATAACATTCATATTAGCTTTATTAGTTGTAGTATTATTCTTAATTAGGAAACTTTATACCATAAAGTTTTAATTATATTATTTAATTCACACACATATTATAAAGTGTTTAAATTCTTATTAACTTAGGTCAAAATTTAAAATGGATGCAAAATTCGTAATTCAGATTTGAGGGTTTTACACATGGGATTAGTGGTCAAATGGGGGTGGGGTTGGTTCTGTTTTTAGGAGAGTGGGTGTATGGGGTGATACTGTGAAGGTCGGGGAAGGGATAGATAGGTTAGACTTAGCATTTTCATTTTTTTTTCGTAGAAAAGTGGGGGATGAGAACTCTATATTGTTTTGGGATGTTGTGTGGGTTAGTAATAGTAAGCGTCGAGAAATATATAAGGTTGGTGGATATGCACAGGTAGGATAGGGATGGTTGGGATTGGGTGTGGGAGTGGTATAGAGAGCCAAGTGGGAGGAGTAAGGGGGAGTTAGAGGAATTAGGTGTTATTTCACATGACATTATTCTTTATTATTCGTGTAAGTGGAAGGGGCCTCGTGGAGAATGGCAATTTCTCTGTTAAAGAGTTATTACACACAACTCACACACATAACTCACACACAAAACTCCACCAGATTTGTTTATTACACACAACTCACACACACAACTTATACACACAACTCACACACACAGATTCTCAAAAATGTCTCGCAAAGACTTCTCCCAACAATCCCCAGTCCACCACAACTGCCGGAAATTACCTTTCCACTAGAAGATAAAGTTTATTCAACTCTACCAAAAAATGTCTTTCCGGTATTCCAACCGGAAAATGTATTTGTAAACACTCCACCTGTTAACACTCCACCGGTGGACTTCCAAAACAATCTGTTGGGTTTAGTGAGGATTATCTTCATGAACTTGAGCAGGACAAGGAAGCTGCTCGTTTGGAACAGGAAGCCATGGATGCTGAATATCTTAGGCAGAAGTGGTTTGACATCATGGAAGAAAAGTATTATGCTGGCGAGTTTAGATCCTCTTCGAGTGAGGAGGGTTATAACTAAGATGATTCGTATTCTTAATTTGTAGTTTTGTTTTTATCAATTTCGTGGTAGTTTGTATTAATCGTACTATGTAATTCGTGTTTAACTTTAATGTTCAATATAATTCGTGTTTTAAATGTTATGTTTTTTATTAAATGAAGTATTAGTTTTAGTTTAGGGGTTGAATTTGAAAGTATTTGAGTTAAAGTGAGTTAAGGTGTGTTAAGGGTAAGTTATGATAATGGGTGTTTTTTGGTGAGTTAAGGTTTAAATGTTAAAGCTGATGTGACGCTCACGTGGCACTGTGTAAAAGTTTAACTTGTGTTACTACACCCTATGCTCTTAAAGAAACTCATATGTCATTAATTCATAGTTACAAGTTATCAGTTAATTTTATATTACATAAAACCTCAATAAATTGATAATGTTAAGACCGAGATTTATTAATTTAGTGAAATATTATTACATTGATAAATTAATAATTTATTTATTTGAATAGGTTTTACGTATTGCCTTTAATTTCAAGTTTAATATAGTAGTTAAAATACAAACTAGTTAGAGATGAAAAATAAATTAGAAAACAAGGTTTCCGATTAACATTTTATGAATTCAACGCATTAAAGAAATTAATAATTGTATAATAATCAATGTTACGATGTTCAAAGCATTGAAAAAATTGTGAAATTTTTTAATAATTATTAATTTATAGTTTTGTTGGGACCAAAATATATATATATATATTGGGGTTTCAAAAAAATTATTATCTTACTATTTTATCGATTGGTGTTCAAATTTATACTGATCTCAAATAAGAACTATACAAATTATTAATTTTATATAGGTTATTAATTTATCGAATATTAATTTATATAGATTTTACTGTAAAAATATTAAATTACATTTAATTTACTTGTTATATACATATGACTAAGCTTCTTTATTAAATGAGCTTTAACTGAAGCTCAAGTCAAGCTGCTATCAACCGAGCTTCAATAGGTTAAGGAAAATCAACGTCATTTCAGTATTTCACATTTCACACATTAAAAATCCTTTTTGTAGTGGCTCAAGTCGTTTGCCACTTTTTGAGCCCTACCATTTTATTTTTTCCAATTTTTATATAAATTAATTTTTCGTTTATTCAAATAAAAATAAAAATTACATAAAAATACATTAAATGAAAATACATACATACATACACACACACACACACACACACACACACACACACACACATATATATATATATATATATATATATATATATATATTATATATAACAGGAGGCATTTGGCATTAATGTCACCTCAATGCCACGTCAATGCCACCTCAATGTCACCTCAATGACACTTCAATGCCACATAAGCATTTGTTGTCCAACTAAGCAATTTTTTAATCCACCTAATTATTAATATTTATTTTTCGAAATTGTGAAGCAATTATTTCTGAAATTCGTATTTAACAAAAAATGTCCATAGTGAGATTTGAACTTGGGTCATTTGTAAGATTAGTATTAATAACTTGTGTGTTTACCACTTAGGCAACAAGTTATTTTGTTAATTATGTTGCATATTATAATCTATAAATGTCTATAATTATATTGGGATCATATACTAATTATCTTTTTAAAACTTATTATACATATCTTTTCCTTAAATATAGTTTTACAATATATCTTTTTAACCGATCATGAAAAAAAAATACCCTCTTTTCCTCAAAACCCTAATGGTGAAAAGATGTACGTAATTCATTCCCAATTCATGAAGACTGCACGTATAGTAAAACATGTGGTGAGGTATAGACTTCACGTTTATAATTTATTGTTTTTATGATCCTGATGTTATCCCTATGAACAAGCAATATCTACTATTGGAAAAACATTAATGGAGTTTGATGAGGATAACTTGATTCCATGCTATGGATTTTCTGATGGTATACTTTCATAAACTACTTTTTTTACCAGATTTATATTGTACTTCTTAATGATATTAGTTGTTTTTTTTGGTTGAATTCATTTACTACAATCAGGTTGTGCAGAACAAATGAATTTGCCTATAGAGTGTGCAACATATGAATATTCAAAAGGCATGATATTAGATGTCTTCCGTAAGTATTCGAAAAAAGCATAAGATCATCTTTCTAAAGTTGTAAGGTAAAAGGATCATGTTATATGAATTGTTTGCATTGACTAATTTGATAAATGGCATAAACTTTAATCAGTTGTTGGCTTTTACAGGTTAAGCTATGCAGACTACAATTTTGGCAAGTTTAGATTGCATTAACAATATCAGTTTTCATAGAAAAATCAGACTACAATTGGCATGTTTGGATGTGATCCTATTGCAGCTACAACAAATCAGAAAACAAGGAGGTATTAGAGGCTCGATCACTTTGCAAGTAATTTGTTTTCTACATAGGAGTGTTATTTTTATCATACATATATATGTTTATCTCATTGTAACTAATATACTTAAGCACCATTCTATACATTAGTTTTGATGTTGTATGTGCATATTATGTTTCTTAGAAGTTTTTATTTTATGATTGATGTTAACTGTTTGTTTTGTATTAGATATGGGTAGGAAAAGATTCATATAAGTATTCCTGTCATTGGACATGTCGACTCTAGCAAGTCTATAGCTATTGGTCACTTTATTTACAAGTTGAGAGTGCTTGATGGTGGCTATGTTATTTAAACCTGAAAAAAAAAACCAATTTAACTAATAGGATCAAATAATCGAACGGACCAATGGAGCAAAATTCACTTAACAAGAGGCATTTTTCCCGTTCCTGTTTGCGCTAATGTTTGCCTCAGTTTGTAAATTGACAAACTATTCTTGACTGAGATCACTTTCATGTATATATTGTTTGTTATGACAGATCGAGTGATAGATTGCACACTTCATCAAAGGTAAAGGTATTGAGGTTTTATTTGCTTGATTTTGTTGACCATTTTTGTAAAGTCCAACATCTTATTATAACTAAAAAACATAGGTCAAATTTATTTATTGGATGTTTTCTTAGAACGTTACAACGACGATTGTCTATCTCACTTGCTTTGAATTTCAATATGGTACGATTCTTTTTTCTTTACGATAATTAACTGAATCTTAACTTTAGTTGATTATCGATTGACAAACGACGGACGAAACGGTTACTGTTGTTGTTGCTATTCCTGTGACTGGCAACATTGTTGAAGAGAGTCGGAGACCAGACATTTTATTCAGAGGTTAGAGGTTTGTTGCATTTCATTATATCATCATTTGCAATAGTTGGTGATGTGGTTACAAATACTTTGTGTCTGCAGCAGGTTTGCCTATGTTCATTCCTTGAAAGAATAAGCCTTTTTCATCCCCGACCAGACCGCCATTACCAAAGATAACTTCCACATCTCCATTGATAGTGTCCTCTATGTTAAAGTATCTCTTTCTTCCTTCCTTCTTCTTTTTCATTTTTTATTATTCACTACTTATTAATTTTTCATTACAGATCAAAACTTTTTCAAAATTATTTTTCTTGAATCCTCATACACCCATCTCAGTATTTTTTAGCTTACTTGCATTAAGTTAACATTAGCTTAGATTAATTTTCCTTCCAAATCTGCCCCATGACCATTTTTTTGGGTTCCTGTCACAGTACCATATCTACCCCATGTGCCTTTTTCATGCTCCCCCTAATTAGCTTGTAAAAACTCCAAATTAGTTATAAGTTAGTTTTTTAGGTAGTTGATAGTACCATCTTCATCCTTTGTAGCTTATTTAGGATTTTGGTGGCCACTTTAGTGCTTAATTATAAGCCAAAAGTAGGCCCCATAGCGTGATTAGGAACTGCAGTCACAGCAGGAGTCATTTAACAGATTTACCATATTCATTCCATTTATTTTTATATAATTTATAAGGATTGAAGTCACCCACTCTTTAAACAACTCTGTTGCGAATCCCTTTGCCTTTGACTAACTTATTAGGTGATCTGATGCCAAAAACTTGTTAAGCCGAGTCAAAATGTAGAGACTAATTAATATGTTTTGCAGCATCGTACTTTCCTATCCGAGCTAAAGCGAGCCACACTTCCACCTGTAATGGGCAACACTCCACAACTCTCTGAAGCAAAAGCTTTGCATCCTCTTCATTAGCAAATTCCACTTACTACTACTTCCCATAGCCTTAAAGAATCAGGTATCTGTTCAAGACCTTTCCTTATGCCAAACAGCAGTAACATTTCCATCAACACCAGATACCAAGCTATTTATAGAGACACCCGCGAGAAATTTAACACTGTTCACTTGGTAAAGTTCTTTATATTTCTGGGCCAGTGAAGGAGTGAACAACCTTGGAAGAAAATGATCTTCTGGAAATATGACAGTTGCATCAAGGTTCCATCCAACAGCAGCCGCTGCAACTTTCATGCCAATATAACCACCACCAACCACAACTACTTTTTGTGCTTTTGCCAATGATGATATTAATGAATCAACATCAGTAATATCGCGTATTTGATGAACACCAGGTAAAGTATCACCAATTTTCTCAGAAAATCTAGATGCAGTGTACCCTGTGGCAATAATGAGGGATCCAAATTTCAGTGAATTTGTTGTCAATGTTTGCTTCTCTACATTGATTCCTGTCACCTGATCTCCATACAGCATCTCTATCCCTTTCTCTTTGTACCAATCAGGAGTTTTCCTCTCACCTCTTTTTGTGAGAGTCGGGCGCTCATACGGAGCAAATGTCTCCTTAGAAATGATACACAAAATCCCATTAGCAAATGTCTTATTTCTTTCCGTTTTTCTCGTCTATAGTATGTTATTGTTCCAATCCTGCTGTTATAATAAAATAAAGAAGCAAATGGTAGAAACAAAAGCCATGATATGCATGCTGAAATATAATGTTGTCGTGAGACTTTACTGATTGAAACCTTCCATTGTGGTGGTATCTGAATCGTGGATGGTAGTTGAATTTTGATCTCAAGTTCTTCATTTTGCTTATGAATATATGTCCTGCAGTTGTTCGTGCTTTTAATGGACACCGATCATACTGCACTTCTTTTGAGTTTCATTCGTTTGATGAGTTTTTTGCATCGGGTTCCATGGACACTAATCTAAAGATCTGAGACATCAGAAAGAAAGGGTGCATCCAGACATATAAAGGACACAGACGAGTAGTTAATACTATTAGATTCAGTCCTGATGGTCGTTGGGTGGTATCAAGGGGACTTGGTAATGTTGTAAAGGTATGATTTATTTCAGTCATCTCAGCACATCAAGAATCATCACGTGGTTAAGTTTTAAATGTTGCTTGTCAGACAGATATGGGACTTAACAGCTGGAAAGCTTTTACATGAGTTTAAATTTCATGAAGGACACATTAGGTCAATGGATTTTCATCCTCTCGAGTGTCTCCTAGCAACAGGTACATACCTGATGTGTAGTCAATACTTCCTGTTTATTCTCAAGTGTCTTATTTCTTTCCGTTTTTCTCGTCTATAGTATGTTATTGTTCCAATCTTGCTGTTATAATAAAATAAAGAATGGCTTTTTAATGTTTATAGCATGATAATGTGCTTCATATTAAGTGTTACTTTGCTTTAATTATCCATCACGTGACATTTGTTTTTCTCTGTTGCTGGCATATCTAACACAACTACGTGTTCCAGGTTCTTCAGACAAAACTGTAAAATTTTGGGATTTGGAGACCTTTGAATTGATTGGATCAACTCGACCAGAGGTACCAGTTGTTGCATGATCCCATCCCTTATATGCATTCACCGGACACATTGATATTTGTTTCATTCAATTTTTAACTATTCTGATTGTACAGGCTTCAGGCGTACGGTCAGTTACTTTTCACCCTGATGGGAGAACTCTATTTTCCGGGTTAGACAGCAGTTTAAAGGTATTATTTTACTACGTTAAATGGGATTTATTGACTTATATAAGATTTGGTTCACCTAGATGTCCTCCATTGAATTTTAGGTCTATTCATGGGAGCCTGTTATTTGTCATGATGCTCTTGATATGGGATTGTCAACATTGGGCGACCTTTGCATAGACGATGGGAAGCTTTTGGGATGCTCATATTATCAGAACTCTGTTGCAGTTTGGGTGGCGGACACCACGGTAGTTGTCCCCTGATCTCTTATTCTTTTTCATGATCAAGTACACATTTTCATGGACACCACGACTTCCATCTTAAAAATTAGGTATAAAGGGTGAAATGAAAATGTGATGTTTTTTGTGTACTTTGGTCTGTGAAGCTTACTGAACCCCATGGGAAAATCATCTTAAAATGTTGCATTTATTTTATGACCAAAACTATGCTCTAACTTAAAATACGGTGACTGCCAACCATTTCTGTGGTGAATCTAATTTTATGTATTAAGCTGGCATATTATGAATCCGGTGTGCTGAATCTTTTGTTTCTACCATTATGTTGGTAGTATGATAATGTTAGGGTGAGTATACATGAATGATATATGTGGGCATATAAGTGACTCATAGTAGATGTTTATATTTGATATTGGCATTGCCTATCCATTTCTTTCTATAAACTCGAGTTACTTATGACTAATAGGAGCTTGGAGATGATTAAACGTGTATAATTATATGGTGTTACTTTCTGAATGTTTAGCCGAACCAGTGTATGCATGAGCCATTTTATGGATTGCATTATCTCTTTAAGTTTATTGTGTCTGAGACTCTGCATTTTAATGCCATGGAATTATGACAAAAATATGCAATTATTCTGTTAGAAAACTTGCCATAATAGAAGTGGTTGGCAGTTGAGAACATCAAACTAGCTTCTAATTCCCTATGGGCAACGAACCAACATCTTCAGAGATCGGCAAAAACGTAAAAGGTAAAGCTTTTACGGAGTATTATTTATTTTAGTTATTCTTGGTGCTATATACTTGGTTCGTAATTAGTGACATCTTAATGTAAAAATCAATAATCCTTGATTTTTATGTTAAAAACTGAAAAGTAGTACTATAACTTTGAATAATAAAGTCAAAACCCTCAATGAAATTATTGATGTTTTGGGGGAGGCGCTAAGGAAACAAATAGGGGCGGTTGCTTACATTGAATGCCATTCCAAGCCTCAAAGGTAGTTCCTTTTTTAATCCAGCATCGTCAAACAATGGGATTTTCTTTAGGTCTATGGGTGACACGTCTAATAAACAGAGTTTTTTGTATTATTAATAGCAGTTGTAATTTTATAGATTTACGTATATCCTTAGTTATATTCTTTTTTGTATTTCATATCCATTGCAGCCATTGATTACAAGATAAAGTTGTAGATATTTATTCAGAGTAAATTGCATGTAATACAAGTAAATTTACTTTGTATTTTTTAATTGTTCTATAAATCATAACGTTCATTTGAGTTTAAATCATATACTATGTTGTTTAAAAAAACTTTGTATATTTTAATTATTCTATAAAAGTTTGTATATTTTAATTGTTCTATAAATCTTGAGTTTAAATCATATACTATGTTGTTTAAAAAAACTTTGTATATTTTAATTGTTCTATAAATCTTGATGTTCATTTATTTTCACCCTTCTTACGCTACTAATTGCTTCGTATACATATATATCTTACTATTCGAAAAGTAATACACTCAAAGAATAATCACAAGTCATGCCCGCCCATTGGGCGGGCTTCGACATCTAGTGTATATATATATATATATATATATATATATATATATATATATATATATATATATATATTATATATATATATATATATATATATATATATATATATATATATATATATATATATATATATATATATATATATAGTGTAAGGTTATTTTCATAACCATATAAATTACGAGAACCGATCTAGACCATTAGATATTTGATCAATGGATATAATTAACGGTGGCATAATTGTAAATAAATGAAAAAGAAAGGAACGTGTTGGAAGGACTGTGTTAGTACAATTTGTGCGACGGGTTATAGAGGGTCTAGACGTAGCTTACTGGACTGGGCTAGTAAGCCTTGGTTGAGCTGGTTTTGTACTAATCCAAGTAATAAGAATGATGTTCCTGCACAAGAAAGGTAAACCGTTAGTCTTACCGTGGCGACGGACCCCACGATTCTACTCCGGCGTGAGAGTAAGTACACATTCTTGAGAGGGAAAGTAGAAGTATGTGGGTGTAATTATGAGAGAGAAAGTTGTTGTACCTTGTACGGGGATTAGAGCCCTTTTTATAGGCGAGGTTTGCCGCTGAGGCTTCCTAGATTATCGCATATAGTGGTTAGTCGTCGGAGCCGGACCCTTAGCGGACAAGGGTTCCGTGTTAATCGCAGATGCGGACGTGAGAGGCCTAATAGTTGAAGGTTCATCCTGTTATGTACCTCGCGCGCATCTTAAGGCCCGGGCCATAGCCAATTTAGTCATTGGGCTTACTGTTGGCCCAGGGTTTGTGATTGTTGGACCTGAGTCCAGGATTTTTAATCATTGGGCCTGAGCCTAATGTGGGCGTAGAGTATGTATTGGGCTTAGTAGGCCTGTTGTAAATACTATAGGTCATCAAGTCCCCCCAGTCTAGTATGTTCATTGCGTGCGGATAATGTCGCATGCGGTGGATGTCACTAGACTTGAGTTGACTAAGGCTTTCACTGTGCTTTTTTTCCTTTCCGGAATTGCTTTTTCTACCCTTTGGAACTGCTATACCATCCAGTCCCCCCAGTCTACTATGTGCACTGCGTGCGGATATTGTCGCACGCGGTGGATTTACTTAGACTACTTCTTGCGGGTCGATTTTTCTTCCGCATTCTCTAAGCGTTCCTTTGACGCTCCCTTTCCTTAGGAAGTGTTTTTCACAACGTGGACGTTTTACGGCTTTTCATGTTTTGGTTGATTTGACTCCGTGGGCCCTTAGTCTTCTACCATCCTTATCCGCGTAGCTTTGATTTTGACCGTTGGATTAGATTGTTTTTGGACGCATGTCGTCTCTTAGGGTTTTCTCGGTTAATCGTCATTTCGTTTGTATAAATACCCCATATTTTGGCTTTAGCCATTTTTTCTTTTTACTGCTCTTCTGTTGCGAACGCTATTCTTCAATCTGGTTTTACTTTTGGATGTATCCGTTTTCCACGTTCTTTGATTTTGACTGTTGGTTAGGTTCTTGATTCTCTTTTTCTTTTTCCGTTATGGGTACTTTTTCTTCTACCAAATCTAAATTTTCCCAGAAGGCACTTGATCGTTTCTGTGTTGATTATTCGATTCCGCTCTTTGTTCATCCTGAAAATTGCATGATCATGACAAAAGTATTCGTGAAGCGCCGAATGGAAAAATCGGTGTTTATACCCGTTTCTTTGAGTTTGCTAATTTCCGCCTTCCCTTATCTTCTTTTCTGGTTTTGATTCTTGATTACTATCGCATTCATATCTCGTAGCTTTCTGTCACTGGTGCTGCTAAGGTTTCTCAATTTGAAATTTTTTGTTTTGCACTTGGTATTGAACCGTCGGTTGGTTTGTTTAGGTGTTTTTATATCTTGTCTCGGAGTCATGGCTGGCTTTCTTTTAGTAAACGTGCGGATAGCTTTAGTGTTTGCTATACCAAACCCATTGATTGCCTTAAGAGTTGGAACGACCAATTTTTCTAGATTGACTCGTTTGCTTGTCCCTGCATTCATCCTTTCTTTGCTTGTGGAAATCTTCCTAAGGATGCCACCCCTAGGGATTCTGAATTTGATGCTGAACATGTTGCCTCCCTAGTTACCAATGCTTCTTCTTTTGTTAAGTTTTCGGAACCTTTCCTCTGTTTGGTTGGGTTGAGCCGAAATTATACTTTGGGAAACGACTTTTATCCCGTGTTTTATGATCAAGAGAATCAGGGTGGGTATGCCGTATCTATGTTTTTCTTTCCGCTACTTTATTCTTATTTTGACCTTACTTTTGTTTCTTTTCCTTTTGTTTGCTGTAGCTATGGATTTGTTGTCTTTGGTTAAGCAAAAGAATCCTTTGGAGTTGCTTGTTGATACTCGGCCGCAGGAGGGGGATGAAGTTCCTTTGCTACAATTGACTGAAGGTCGTACTGTTTCTCTTGCCTCGCCTTCCTCTGGTGAGGCTGGTCGTGCAGCTACTTGTTCGAAAACCAGAGTTTCTCGTTCGTCTGGTGATGTTGTTCTACGTCCTGACAACTCAACTTCTGGTGCTGGTCTTGACAGTGGGATGGCTTCTGGTTCTGGTAGGAAAAGGAGAAGAGCTGGCATCAGCCTTGTCCATCCCCCTAAGAAGGCGAGGAGTGACCTTAACGATTCTGGTAGGGCTTCTACTGGTGGTAAGTCTTCAGAGTCCATTAAGAAGTTGCTAGCTCAAAGCTCGCAAACTCTTGAATGTTGTTTGAATGCTTTGTCCACTCATTCTTCTTTTTCTCCTTTATTTTCAACTACTCCCTTTTGTGAAGCTGGGACATCCACTGAACCTGGATTTTGTTTGCTCCATCTTCATGGTGCTACTTTCAGGTTTATTGTTTATACTTTTTCCTTCTCATAGTTCCTTTGCCTTTCCTTCCTTTATTTACTTGCCTTTTGCTTGTTTTATTCGCAGTTCTCCTGCACCCGTTATGACAGATGTTGTCGGTACTACTGTTCATTCTATTGAGAAGGGGAAGAGTCAAGCGGATGTTCCTTCCTCTCTTCCGGATAGCCTCTCTCCGGTTGGTGCTGTTTATCCAATTCTTGATGACCTTTCGGATCTTGATATTTCAGCTGGAGACATCCGTATTATTGATTGTCTGGATTCTGGTTCTTCCTCTGGTATTCATATTCCGAAATGAAATGTTGCCAAAGGTTCGCTTCTTGATGATGTTGATGACTGTCGTGTTATGGTGGACGAGTTCGCTCCTCCTACCTTCTTTTCCGCTACCCGTGATATGGGGTATGAGCGCCTGCTTGGTGAGTTTAATGTTGTCGTGGCGCGACAATTGTGCTTTAGTTCTAAAGTTCATCAGCGTTTAGAATATAATGTTATGGAGCGGAAACGTTTATTGTCTTTGTTGGCGACTAAGGATAAGGATATTTCTACTCTGAAGTCTGAGTTGCCAATGTTATTTCTTCTGGAACGTCTTCTGCTGCTGCGTCTTTAGCAGCTTCTGCTGCGGAGCTTTCATCTTTGAAGAACCAGAATTTTGCGCTTGAGGAAGAACAAAATTCTTTTCGAGCCGAGGTGGCAACACTTCAATCGTCTCTCGATGCTAAGGATTCTGAGTCATCTACCTTGAGAGCTGAGGTTGTTGTTCTTAAGTCTCAGAATTCTAGTCTTTTCGAACAGGTGTGCATCCGTGCCCCCCCCCTTTTCTATTTTTTTTATTGTTCCTCTTGTTTGTTCTCCGTTGTCTTCTAACTTTGTAGGTACGGACTTCGGAGGAGTCATGTTCTGAGCTCCGTAGTCGAGCTCCGTCCTTTGCTGCTCTGGAGGAGGAATTTTGCAAGATTCAGGATGCTAAGATGGGCAGACTTTTGCAGAAGGTTGATTCGGCCGTTACTGACTTGTATGCCCTGGCTAGTCATTTTGATGAGGAGTTTTATCCTCGATTCCTTACACTATTATCTAGCCGTCGTTGGTTATTAACGAACGGTATGAGCCTCGCTATGTTTAAGTCCTTAAACTCTCCAGAGTATATTGTGGCAATGGCAAAGGTTATTGAGCGTGCCGTTGATAAGGGTATGCAAGAAGGCTTAGCTGCGGGTATCATCCATGGTAAGGAGAAAAGAGAGCTTGTTGAGCTTACTGCATATAATCCCTCTGCAGAAGATCACTATGTTTCCACTGTGAGGGCCCTTGAAAATGTGGAGTTTTCTTTACTCTCCGTGCTTAAGTCCAGCAAGAATGCTGGTATTGCGGAAGTTATGGACCTTCTCCGTGTTGATGAGCCTTCCGCGAATGCTCCTATGATTGCAGGGTTACAGCCGGATCTTGAGCAACTCATCGTCCCTATTTATGATAAGGGTAGTAATGTTATTGTTGGCAACTGCTCTTTGTCTTGCTCTTTGGAGGTTGTTCAAAAGAGGGTTGATCAGGTTAGAAAACGCCTTGATGGTTATCAGTTGGCTATTGCCGATGTTTACAATTCTTCCATTGATCCTTTGTCTGCTCGTAACGTGATGGGTTTGGAAACATCTTCAGCTAGTGAGTTAGCCTCTGTTTGCACTGCTTCTTTGCCGGTTGTGCCTCTTCCTATCAATACTTCTGATATTTCCGCGATACCCCTTTCTGTTGAAGATTATGATGTTGGTGGGTCCGACACCCCTGTTGAGGTTGTGAATGACCCATCTTTTGGAGTTAGTGAGGTCCTTGCTGTTCTGTCCGAACCTGGAAAGAGTGCTACTGCCTAGGTGCGGACTTAGTTTGTTTTTTTTTTGTTTTTTTTTCTTTCCTTTCCTTTTCTGGGACGCTTTTGTAATCATCTGAACAATGTCTGTCTTTGTTTCTTTTTATGACACTTCTGATAGTTGTAGTCAACTTTTTTGCTTGTACTTCCGCATGCTTTCCTTTTGCTTTGCATTTATGCTACAACTTTTTTCCTTATGCAAGTTCTTGATGCTTTTGGTGTACGTTATTTTCCACTTTTGTGTTGCTATTGTTAACGTTATACGGATATGCACATTTTGTAATAGTCTTTTGCGCACATACTCTTTTTGTCTGTGCGGTGCTATTTTTAACGCTATACGGATATGCACGTTTGTAATAGTCTTTGGATATTTTTGGGCTATCCTCCCAGTACTGGGCTTGCAATACTTCTTACGCACTTTGGTGATTATGTTGTTCACAAGTTATGTTATTCGTGATAACTCTATGCTATTCGAAAATAACATATTTGGGCCGTGCCCAATTCTTGTGCTTGCGCGTCTTATGCACTCATTAGAAATAAAAACATTTTAAAGAATAAAATAATGAAAGTAGCTAATCTTTATTTTTTTATTAATTGATTGCGTTTTTAAATACATTACAATAATTATTATCATATCTTTATATTATATATAACAGGAGGCATGAAACGTAGATTATTCCACAATTGCCACCTCAATGCCATGTAATTCATTTTAATACCATGTAATCATTAGATGTCCACCTAAGCAATATTTTTTTAATTTAATTAGCTATTATTTAAATTTCGGATTTTTTTAATTAATTTTCGAAAATTCACCTAAGCAATATTTTTTTTAATTTAATTAGATATTATGTAAATTTCGGAATTTTTTAAATTAATTTTCGAAAATGGTTTTAAAAAAGGAGCCTTGCAAGGATTGAACCTTGGTTATTCGGTTGAATAACATGTGTGTTTACCACTAAGGCAACACAACTTTTTGGAATATATGTTGCAAGTCCAAAATTATAAATCTATGCAACCAATCATGTAGGAGAATCCCTACAACTTAGGTAACCCTAAACAAAACATATATGTAAAAACTTATATACGGTTCATTATATTTTTTTCTCAAAAACCCTAATATCTTTTTTTCCTCACAATCTCTTCTAATGTTCGGTTTACTGATTTTTGTGTTTTCTTCATCACAGGTTTGCAACCATGGACGCTTGACATGTCATGTAATGTTTCTTCTAATTAAAATTATGCTTGATATGTTTTTGTGTAATGGACGCTTGACATGAGGTTTATCTTCAAGAAATTGTTCTTATATTGGAAATTGTTCATAATGTTTCATGTAATATTTGTGCAGGATAGGCTATGAACAAGAGTTCTTTAATGAGAAAACAATGGTGAAAACATCAAACCGTGAGTATCTATTTTTACTATTTCTAGTCATGATTGTTTTAAAGGAAATATCAGAGTTTAT
This sequence comes from Chrysanthemum seticuspe, assembly GCA_019973895.1. Taxonomy (NCBI): domain Eukaryota; kingdom Viridiplantae; phylum Streptophyta; class Magnoliopsida; order Asterales; family Asteraceae; genus Chrysanthemum; species Chrysanthemum seticuspe. The sequence goes on along the minus strand of BPTQ01000008.1, from coordinate 218,662,409 downwards.
TTCCGGGTGCGACTTGGATGATTGGACTTTGAAAGTGTCGTGGAGAACATTGAAGAAGGAACAATAGTTATTAATACCCGTGCAAATCATTCAACTATGAAGCAAGGCGAACCGACCTGAATAACAGGTAACATGAATACATGGGACTTTATTTGTACGTATATTTTACTTTTAATCCAATACTCTGCAGATTATGATGAAATTATATCAACATCTTTTGTCTTTATTGAGTTAAACACATCTATTAATTTAAAGGTGCTAAGATAGGTGGATGGAATAACTAGAAAACTTTTTGCAAACAAAACACATATCACTGTATTATTCATCATTGTAGTTGTTTCACAAAGTCAGTATGATGCTAGGTCGGGAAAGGATGGTTTTTCGAGAACATAGTTAGCCATGCATTATTTTCTATTAATACATAAGAATTATATTTTGATTACTGATATTTTGTTATCAAATTTTTTGCAGGTATATGGCAACATGTTTGGCAGATTTTTACATGAATATTGTTGTTACATAAAGGTATCAATGTTTATTATTTTTATGTTTTGAAACTTATCATGTGTGACCTGATTTTGTATCTAGAAGCTTGCATTTGCTGTGGAACTCACATCATAAATCATGCTTCACTCTCATCACATAAATTTTGCAAAACACATTCAAGTTACAGTGTTATATGATTTAATCTCCTTTTTATATGTTAGTTGTTCACAGTAGTTTATGTACATGTAAGTCACAGTAGTTTTTGGAATTAGTGATAAAGATTGTCAACTATTGCATTTGTTTGTATTTCTATTTACAATTTTTTTTAATTTATTATGCATTGCAGCAGCTCACAACATTATCGCGTATATACTTTTGTTCATTTAGTTGAAGCTAATGACTTGACTAATACAAAATTTAATTTGTAATTTTTGCAGGCTTGGCGCATGGTCTGCAAAAAACGTCACAGAACCTTCAATAGGACTATTTGTAACATACCTCTTAAGTATTTATCTTCACTGATTTCACTGATGTGCAGTTTCAACCTCATGAACATTCTGTGGTCAAGAAAGCTATCAAACATTTCTTGCATGTATGGTTTAAATGATATACGATATTTCCATATTTGTCTGTTTATCTATTTATTTTGCTTTAACCTCCCCCGGATCATATAATATTTTGCTATAATGATTCAGTTCATACTATAAGTCACATCAATCTGATTAAGACATATATATTAGATGTGTAAATGTTGGAAAGTATGCTTTCGAAATGAATAGATGTTTTGCATACTTTTGAGATGCGATATTCTACCATGATACTAATACTAACTGTGGGCGATCATGGACGATCTACGTCTTCTTCTTCCTTTGCGTTCGTGATCTCACATCTTTGTGATTCAACGCCTTTAGTTAAATCATGTGTGTATCTACAGTTGCGCTGAATATCTCATTCGTTTTTATATTTTTGTATTCGACCTGTTCTAGGGTTTGTTCTTGCGACCCTTTTTGTTTCGACAGCTGCTACAAGTTCTTCTATGCAGTGTTTTTTAAGTGGCGGTCTCACATTTAAAGGTTTAATTATTTGACTTTTGCCATTTAATGAAGATTCAGCGGGTGCTATGAAACGAATTGGTGATGAAACAAACTTGCAGTGGATGCTATTTTAGTATATCTTACATGAGGCTTTTAGTAAGCAGGGATTTTTTGTCATTCAATACTATCGACATATTACAAAAGGTTAATGTCTCCCAGTATGTCAATAACAGCCGCAATCGTTCGGCCTTTTGAGGTAAATGTGGTCTTGAGTTTTTTTGTTAGTAGATCATTGCAAGCAGGAAATACTTAATGTTTTAGATTTTATTAATCCTTTCTGGACTGTTGGTGTTATAGGTCTTAGTCAAGGACCAAATATAGGTGCTACCTGTTTGCATTGGAATGTTGAAGTTACTGACGTTGTCAATGAATTTGACAGTGTGACTAAGGTGGTAATTAATCTATCGTCCTTATTCTATTAATATTTTTTGGGTTTTGAATAAAATTTTTTGTTTTCTATAAAGGTGCCGCAGTGGGCTGGTAGGGTAAGGTCAATATGGAAACGGGCAGGTTGGTTGATTTGAAAACTCTTTTCATCCAAATTTTTATACTTTTGAAATAGATCTGATCAAGCTATATCGTTGTTGTAGTTGTACTGTTTATATATGTTTGATTATCCATGAGCATTTTTTTAAGGTTATTTGTTAAAACATTAGTATGTTCATTGTATTTGAATGAAATAAGTATAGTGAAATGTTAGCCTTACTTGGTTGTTATAAAGATCAGTTACGTCGTACTATTCCTAATCATCTTATTATTAGATAAAGAAATCTGTTATAGCAACATATCATGCATGGTGTTTGCAGGTGCGTTTAATCTGATTATAACTATGATATTTTGAATATATGTGATCCAAATAATCAGATTTGTAGGAAAAAAATATTCAGGTAAAGAGTCTTTGAAAGAAAAATGATATTGAGATAAGTCTAAAATAATATACCATCCGTAACCGTAACCGTTTGATTCTAACTATCTAAATCTTATTCTTCAAGCTGCAATATATTTTCAAATCAGATGTATGTATGAGCTTATTGAGTATGCTAATCTTCGCAGGATCCCGATTCATTACTTTTGGATGAACCTAATAATCATCTTGATCCGGACACGATTGAGTGGCTTGAAGGATTAGTTAATTAGCAAGATGTTCCAATGGTGATCATTTCTCATGAAAAAGCTTTTTTTGATCAGTTATGCACAAAAGTAGTGGAGACCCACATGAGTGTTTCGAGAACATTCATTGAAAACTATTCTGATTGCATAATTGGTAAGGAACATGGATTGAAGCTCAGTTTACAGTTTAGGAGAAGCAACAGAAGGAAATCAAGCATACAAGAGGCTTAATTAGCAGGTTAAGTGCCAGAGCAAATTCTGGAACTGCATCTTCCGCTGGGGATGACTGGTGTAGGATGGAAGTTGCAGCTTTTGGTGGTATTTCAGCAAGCACGAGGGAGTCCAAGAATAGGTAACTTTGCTTGACAAATATTTTGTTTCTCAAATAATTCTTTCAAATTGAGGATCTAATGCTTGATCTTTGTAGATTCATTTTTTTAAAATTATTTATAATTTGTGTATTCTCATTCTAATTAATCGTCTTACTCAAATGAGTTTCTTTTTCAGATGTCGTACTGATGAACTTCGTCTTCGAATAGAAAAAATTTATAGATCAACAAATACTCAAGGAAAACTGACCGTTAGTGATTGGTTATCAAAAATAATTACAGAATAGATGAGTTTAGTAGATTTGCGCAAACCTATAGTACACGTTAAGAAAAAAATTGTGTATACCAGTTTGAATTAATGGGTTCTTCGGGATTATTATTGTCTAGCCGAGTTTGTTAATTTTTTCGAGCGGAAAATTCATAAGCTTTCTGATAATCATGTACTTATTCTCAAGTATGGTGTTTATTATTATTATATTAATTTATTTATCTTCTTTATAGAGTTAGCTGATTGTTTGCCACAACAACTACAACCACCTAGGCTAAAACGACAACCATGTTTCCATTTTATGATTTTTGTAGTTGCATGCTGCGAAAACCTTCTCCGTTTTGCAACAACAGTTGCCAGATTCGATAAGGATCCTGGCGAATTTCGTGCTAGCGGATTGAGGTGCCGGAATAGTTACGTATGCCAAATCTAAACATAACGCTTTGAATTACAACTCATTGTTGTGGAGTCCGTTCTGAAATTTATGTCAAACATCGCCAAACAAGATACTGCAAGAGGGTACACCCAACTCTGCATTTTTTTTCGAATTCAGAACCATCAACTCGAGCTGGTAGTTTGCTTACGAACTTAACAACATCTTTGGACTGTGAATTATATTACGAATATCAAAGATAACAGCTCAAACTGTGGTTGGATTTGAGGCATATATTGTGAATTGTACCAAAGGTTATTTGATGTGCTATACAATTCGTATAACCCATGAGAACTTTATATAATGTCAGGGTATCCCTGAGGCAGCCGAACTTCCTCCACCAGCTGCCACAAGAAGCGCAACCAGCAGCCATGCCTTTAGCTAGACCGAATGCTAACCCATTGGATCTCTTTCCTCAGGTAATCTTTTAAGTCTTAAAAGCCTATTTCATCTCGATACTGTGATTAATAAATTTCTTACACTTGGTCTATAGGGTCTTCCTGATAAGGGAGCGAATGATCCTGCTGGTGCTCCAGGCAACATCGATTTAGCCTTAAAAAGTTGAGGCTCAAATATCCTGACACTGTTAGAGAATCAACTGTCGAAGGGGTCCTTCGAGGGATTGCAGCTCACCATGATGGTTGTTTGCCTCTATGGAAATCTTATATAGAAGAGTTATTCTAAAGAGGACTGATTAAAATTGTCTTTGCTACTGATACACTTGATGCTGGAATCAACATGCCTGCACGGACGACTGTGATTTCATCTCTCAGCAAAAAGGAGCGAAGTTGGTCATACTTTATTAAGCACCAACGAACTGCTTCAAATGGCGGGTCGTGTTGGATGTAGAGGGATCGATAAAGAGGGTCATGCTTTTGTTGTGTAGACTCCCTATGAAGGGGCTGAAGAGTGCTACAAACTTCCCTTTGCTGGGCTAGGTTTCTTTTAATCTATCTTTTTATGACTAAGTACTAGAAGATGAATCAAGCGCCTAACAATTTTCATTATAGCATCTTTAAACTTCTATACATGTTGTTTATTATAAGTTTGTAATTAAAACTGGAATTAGTGTTTTTACGCAGCTGGATCGTGTATGTGCTATTACGAGTCAGTTCTGTGGGAATAATCCAATGCAAGCACATGGATAGGGTCATTTACCTCCATTGATGACCTCTAACCTGAATTTGGATATGAACATGTATCCAACACCATATGATCAAGAGGGCATGCCGAACTGAAATGATCACATGATGCAAATCAATCCTTTAATGGTACCTGAAGGCCATAATTTTGCTGCTGCCAATGGCCTAATCATCATGGATGAGGAAAAGCCAATTGCAGCCGATTATGCACTATCATTCATGGATGAAGTTGTTAAGATGTGCAGGCTTGGTGAGCCACTTTGGATCCCCGTTAATGATGCTGGCAAAGAAGTGCTTAATATTGAAGAGCATGCTAACATGTTTCCAAGTCCGCTTACCCGGAAAAGTGATCTTAATGGGTTGAGTTTTGAAGCTTCTCGTGCGAGCACAGTCGTCATTATTAATAGTATCACCCTGGTTGTTGCTTTTCTTGATGCAGTATGTCACTTTATCATGTTGATTATATTTCTTTTTGGGTTGAAGTTCAAAGAGATTTTGTACTGGTTAAGTCATATAATTTCGTGATTCGGGTATTTCAGGCTAGATGGATGGAGTTCTTTCCCTCAATCATCTCGCGAGCGAAACACTTCAAGTCATCACTTCTGGTGTTGACGGAACTGCAGACAAGGTGTAAGGTATTTATACTATTTTAAACACCAAACCAGTTAAAAGTGTCAGCCAATACAAAGTGCAATGGTGGAGGTAGGAAAATATCATATATCAACATGAAGGAAAGCAATAACAAGGTTGCCTAAAGTCTTGATGGTAGAACTACGCTACTGTTTAACTGAATCAGAAGAAGGAATACACCAATGTGACCTGTAGTAGTTCAGAGAACATATGACTCGACTGATTCAGTGTAGTTAATGCTCGATGTCTGAGCTACGTAGACACAAGAGCAAAGAAGCAGTATACACCAAGCATACACAGAGAATTGTTTAAACATCTACTTAACTGATGTAGCAGATATGTCTTAAGGTTAAAATCCACTTGGTGAACAATAAATGTAGATGTAACTCCTTTCATTGAACTAGAATGATGAGTGACATATAAACCTTGAAATAAATGGCAAAAGAAGCATTACTTATAGGAGACCAGAAGCAGATGTGATATTGACCTTCATCATGGACAAACTCTATGCAGCAAAACCCGCATGGGTATACTAATCATGCCCACTCTTCCCGTTAGGGCAACAATATAAGAGGTCATTAGATGGCTCATTAAGCCATTCCAAAAGTCATCAACAGCCTCTCAGCTAACATTTATGCTCATAACAGGGAATCATAAATACATATCAATCTTTTCCGCAAGTCATCAACAGACTATTATTAACCATTCGGCACATGTTTCAAGTTCAGATATTTGCTCAACAACACCCTACACCCTATTAAGTTGATGAAGATTCAAGCACCAACACAGGATGACTACCGAATAGGCTAGGGTTTGATACATTTAGCGAAATGATTACACAGAAACAGAACCCACGGTAGCACTCTACAAAGCTCCAGATAACTTTGGAACACTTATTATCCTTGCTCAAATGTCTATCTGCCATCAAGAGCCCAAAAAGACAAAAAGTACAACTACTTCCACTTGAAATGAGAAAAGAGACTGGAATACGGTGACCCAAAGGTCCAACCATTACTTTTCTTGCTTTTTGGATTTCACTTTCTCAACGGTGAAGACCATCTGCCCATCACAGAGATTAAACTTCCTTGTCAGGTTTCGCACGAATTTTACAAATGTATACTAGAAGGTTTGTCTTCTGGTTTTTTATTTATTTTTTGTGAGTTCGACTAGGTCCGTTTATGAAGTCAGTAGTGACAACTTCTAGCAGTTTTTTACAAGACTGTCTGGTGTCGTCTTTGTGCTACCGGATTCATATGTTGATGCTGAAAACCAAGATTATGGAGGTATGGATACTGCGCTGACCAAAAATTTTAGCTTAACTGCATATATGGTTTCGTCATTGTTATCAGGTTACTAATTTGGGTGGTTAGAGAGGTATATATTCTTATTCTGGCTGATCATGTGTATATATATCAAGCATTAGAAGCTGGTGTACAGTATGTCTATTGCAGAATTATTCGGTACTGATTATTTAGTAGTACATAATCAGTTTCTAAATGCACATCGAAACGCATCACGTGTCATCTTGCTAATTACCAACGCTCTTATACAGGTACAACCTGGTGTACAACATGTGAAGGATAAGCACGAAATACTTGAAACTTAGCTACAACTTTCACAATTACAAATTTCAAAGCCTGAGCAGAAACCGCAATCCCAACCCCCAAATGGTTGTTGCATCTCCTCCATCGCAATCTCACCAATAGTTTCCTCCTGCCGCTATTCCACAGCCACCCCCGCCTACTCTTCCCAATGCTCCACCGCCACCTCCTCCAGTCCAGCATATTAACGAAAATTCTTTCGAGCATGCCAATGCAAATCTCCCATCACGATTGTTACTACCTACCACCTATTCAAACCACTTAACCACCACCACAACAGTACCAGATGTTGCCACCTCAACAACCTTAGCAACCTCAACCTTTTAAAATGTCACCACCGTCACCACAGCCATGGTATCCACCGCCTAGCCTAGAAAGATTTTTTATATAATGAAATGAGAAATAATATAGTAACCCAACTGTAACTTAGGAAAATAAATAAATATTCATAGCACAAACAGAAGCAAAGAAGGGAGTAGTTCTTACGAGGATACTTGAGGTTTCCTCATAATACAAGACGGAGAGATAAAAGGTTCCTTCAGGGGCAAGATAATAAAAGGGGTAACTAAATTATAAAAGAGGCATAGTGATGGCCCATCGAAGAGCCAAGACAATTTTTACATAGTGAATGACTAGAACATAAAAAATAAGGTACATTTTCGATATTCAATTTCGCTTCTTTTTGTATAATTATTTAACTTCGTTTACTTTTTCTGTGAATTTGATGAATTGCTTTATTGCTCAGTTGTATATTTTTATTGAATTTGCTTTCTTTATTGTAAATCACATGATGAACCACATGTTGTTTTAATGAGTTTAATTAGACAACGATGTGCATATTGGTCATGAATCATGATAATGCTAATTGGAAACAACATATATATTCATGTGTTGGCGTGTGCCTTTGTGGAACAAGTTTGATAGAACTTAGAGGGATAACCAAGTCTTTATAGGAATACTCAAAGACCCTATATGATGAACAATGCTAAACAATTATTATATGTGGGACACGTTGACAGTGAGTAAATTGGCAAAAATGATATTATAATCCGGAATGATAAATTGATGTTAGAGGAATTCTGATAGGATCCTATGTAAGCAACCCCTAAGTTTGGACCAAGGGCTAGAGCTTAAGAATGTACTGACGCTGATGCGTGCACATAAATGTGCGAAAGACATTAGAGGTTGGGCCTTGACGTTTTGAAGGAGGAACATACGTAAGATGTTTTAAGTACCTTCATCCAGGAAGCCTACATTTTAGAGGAGTAGAAAATCAAAAGTATGCAAAGCAATCTAAATTTTGTATGTACATGTAAGTTTCAATCATGGTAGTCTAGATCAAGGTACATTGAATTAGTAAGTTCTTATTCCATTATTAAAAGCTTGGTAGACTTTGATTTCAGATTGGACAAAATTATGAAAGACTTCTTTGATGGTTCTATACTACACTTATAAGGCTAACCACTATCTCCTATGAATAGCAGGTGTGGCTTCAATTTTTGTAAGCTACACTATCAATATATTTTGTGAGATAATTTTTTAGACAACATTGAAATCACCATCATTAACATGAACGAAAAGGATCATAAAGTATGGTTGCAGTTTTAAAAAAAGGGGATTGTATGCATAATATTTTATATAACTCATCTCTCTTTTTCTCTTCATTATCTAATATATTTCTAATCATTTCATGCTTTAACATCTGCATTAATACTTGCAGATTGTGAACCTTAAAACTATAGCACCTGCTCGACTTAAAAGGCATGTATGTTGGAGTCTTAGGGGGTGTTTGATTAGTTCTTAATGAATCGATTAAGTGTCAAATTCTGAATCGGTCAAAGGATTGAATGTTCGATAGAAAACGAATTGCCTCTGGATCATAAAATGTGCTTCTGAGCGAATTTGTATAGGATAGGATCCTAAATCATTCAGTAGCTAAGTATAGCCTTTCTTTTAGCATTATCTTTATTTTTTTTATGTTTTATTTATATTGTAAAATTTCATTACGTAGGCCTGGTGATGTTAAAAATACGTATATACATTGAGTTGATCATAGTCCTTAACGATGTTACAAGAAAATATATAATCCAATTATAAATTTAAGTTCCAACTTACGTATTACTTTAGACTAATAAATTCACAATTCATTTTTATCAATAATCAATTTTTATTAGATCTCTAAATTGGTAATTTTTTTGTTTTTAAAGCCACTCATTCAGAACACTTGTCAAACGCTTTCTTTTCGTTCAGCACCAGTTTCATCCAGAGCCATTAAACCATTCAGATTTTAAAATCATTTAGTGCTAAATCATTATATTTATCAAACAACCCCATCTTTTAAAATGGCCATGGGTCATGAGCTTCTGTCGACCAGTCTTCATCCTCTTTTGTTTTTTTTATCTTTCTCCTCCATTCTATGTCCAGAGCATAAGGAAATTCCACAATTGAAACTTTTTGTTAAAGTGTACTTTGTTTTGTTTGCATACATAAATTTTGAACATGACAATTTTGAAATATGCAGTTTATTTTTTTTCTATGGATCATCATTTTGTAGTCCCTTTTAAAGACTCAAATGGTTGCTTTAGCCGTAATAGCCGATGTTCTTCAAGGTGTATAACATACATACCATGCCGCTACATTGAAAAGGTTGTAGATGGGAGTTTATAAGTACGGGTTAGAGGGTGTAATAGCAATTCAACAGAGGAAGGTATACTATGTAGTCTACTCCTTGGGTTATCTTTACTTCAAATTTGATATGTGAGGCTAACATATAGTTCCTACTAACGCTAAAAAAGGCAAGGAGTGAACTAAAGGTAAAGCTAACCACAAGGTTAGTGCTTATATGGGTTTTTGTGATTGCTAACTGCAGTAACCAACTTTAAAGGTTGTTTGTTTTATATATTATTAAAATACTTAAAGTGGTTGTTTGGACTTGCTTATTCGAACAACAATTTTTACGGGCTATTTGAGATTTCTTATTAAAACTGTTGTATGGGATGTTTGGTACCGTTTGATATTACTTATTAGAATAACTCATTATAGGGGTTAAATCGTATGTCTTAGTTATTCACCTTTTTAGTTTATTGATGATAGTGTGGATTTTATCTGCTACTTGATTTAGACATGAAAATCTTAAATGTGTGACCTATAGAATGTTACATGCTGTTGGTCAAAAGAGCTCTAGCCACCTTAATTGGTACAGACTATCGAGATAATTTCTTGAAAGACTCATAGGAATGAGTTGATTAGTAATACCGACTTAATCTATTTCAATACAGTAGGCCTCCATTGCAAAGTATAGTTTGATTTAGTTTAAGTAGCATCATAGGAAATTCACATACTCCTCAACTATCTATCAAATTATTGAAAGAGGTTAGTTTTATTAAATTAGTGTAGAAGATGACGTTACCCATTATTATACTATGTATCAGTAGGCATGCCATTGTGAATGATAGAATAATATGTATAATAACATGTAAAGAATTAGTGTGATATAAGGTACTGAAATCATATAGAAAAGTAATTACTATACCACATGAAAACTTCAATAGCTCATTGAGAATTTATTCAAGAAGATTTAAAATGCAACTGTAGCCACACTTGCATAAATTATGCTTTAATTCTAGCCCGGAACCTCTACAAATACTTAGAGTAAATAACAAACAATAACATAAGACTACAATATGCTACTTTACTCCTTTTAAATTTAGTTATTTTTCTTATATTAGATGACTAAATAACAAACAATAACATAAGACTACAATATGCTACTTTATTCCTTTTGAATTTCGTTCTTTTTCTTATATTAGATGACTCTTGCAAATGTGATTATTAAGCCAATACAAGAAGCATATGCTACATATAAATCCTACATCTTGATTAACCCCATTGAGTCTATGAATGAATGTTTCTGCCAATTGTAACATTATATTATTTCCCTTTTTAAATCAAGCACATATCTGAGGGCCTCGAGTAGGTGGTATAGTGGCAGAATGGGAGAATGGGCTATGGGTCAAAATAGGACGAGGCCGGGTCAAAAAAGTAAATGAATAGGCGGAATAGGTTGGTTGACATGTTTTAGTTTATTGATTATATAAAAGACTGGACGCCTGCAATATCTGGTGCTGCTGAAGATCATGGCTCAAATATAATGTTTGAGACTGAATACAAGGCTGATGATAATGTGCAGACATATTTGGGCGATTGGGCCAATGCACGAATGGATCAACAGGTGAAAACTTCACCTTTTTGGACAATTTATTCTTTACTAACTGATATTCTAATTTTCCGTCCTCATCCACTGGAGGCGTTTCTGGTATCACAAATTCGAGTACAATTTCTAGCCATTTCTTTAAATATCTTCCTATAGGTCTTATATATCGCCATCATCGGCGACATAAGCACATTTATGTCGTTATGCATTTACAGCAGCTCAGGCGAATGGAACACCAGCTTTTACTAACACAGCTTCGCAGGCGAGGGCGACTCGAACTGATGCCTTCACATCTGCCAATTCAGGTTAGTGATTGAGTTTGCCTTTGTGCCAGCGGGTTATAATTTAAATTATATTTTGTCACACTTTTCTGGAATATTGTTATATGTGTTTCAGATGCTTATATACTACATGAATTTAACGCCTTTTTTGGGGTTGATATACACGAACAGCGGGTGCTTCACGAGGCCCTAACGGGTTGATAAATTGGAGGAGGCCTGCGAGAAATGTCAGGAATACTGCCTCTTATTTCTAGCCATTTCTTTAAATATTTTCCTATAGGTCTTATATATCGCCATCATCGACGACATAAGCACATTTCTGTCATTATGCACTTACAACAGCTCAGGCGAATGGAACACCAACTTTTACCAACACAGCTTCGCGGGCAAGTGCGACTCGAGATGATGCCTTCACATCTGCCAATTCAGGTTAGTGATTGAGTTTGCGATTGTGCCAGCGGGTTATAATTTAAATTATATTTTGTCACAATTTCCTGGAATATTGTTATATGTGTTTCAGATGCTTATATGCTACAGAAATTTAATGCCTTTTCACGAGTGTGCTTACCTAACTTTCACTCGCAATTTATGATTTTAGGCCCGCCGAGAGAGTATGTCGGTTTTGGTGGGTGCAACAAGGTTTGTCATCATTGTTGGGCCACATTTTGGCTCGAAGAAAAGCTTGCAGCCTCAAGAGCGGAGGTTCAGTACCATCGACGCTTCCAGGGGGCCGTGTTGTGGTGCCTACTGTGTCTGCCTACCCACAATATGTGCAACAACTATACTCCGATAGGCATTTTGTCAACAACATCCGTGCATATAATCAAATGTTCTAGATGACATCATAGGGAGCTCAGTTGGATGAATCTATTAACACATTGTATTGGAGGCCTTTGTCCTGCTAAATTACAGAACCCGAGATTCTTGCAGCTCTACATTTACGACACCTAAAACGAGTTCAACAACAGGCTTTCGTACTTTGATGGAAGCTTATTGAACGTGGAATTATTGATAGAGTAAGTTTCTATCATCTGTATTCATTCATTTTAAATTTGTTATAAAAATATAACGATTTTTTTCAACATGTCCACTTTTCCAGCCATTTTTTACCAACCTTTTTCATCATAGAAAAACATGTCAAAGATAATTATAAGACATGCCCGCCCATTGGGCGGGCTTTGATGTTATTTGTACTCAAAATTTACTTCATGTCTATAGAAAACTCTGTATATATTTGGCTCTCAAACATTATCACAAGTTGGGTACAAAGACCGGACAACTTCATGTTGGTCTTTCAAGACTTAAGACAAAAAAAGGTTTTAAGATTCTTTGTTGTGACAAAGACGATTAATACACGAACTTTGCAACAAATGTCGTGTACAAAGAAATTTTATTTTGTATATGAATAAAATGATCATCCATTTTTTTATTTCGCTATGACGATTAATAAAAGTTAAGGCTAAACATTGTCCCAGATTGGTTTGTTTCTACAAAAGCCGGTATATTTATATTATTTAATTGTTTCATTATCTTTTATATGTATTACACTAAACTTAGTTACTTATAGTTTGTATATTTTTTTATAATTTACATCCACACAAACCATACAATTATTTATAATTCTAAACAAAAAAAAAAACTAAAACCAACAACTAAAAACCAAAGAAACAATTGTTTTATAATATTGTTTGACAATTCTAAAAAATGTATTTCAGTTAACAAAAAACAACAAACAAATAATTATAAGTCATGCCCGCCCATTGGGCGGTCTTCGAAAACTAGTATATATATATCTCTATATTATATATAACAGGAGGCATTTGGCATTAATGCCACCTCAATGCCAAATAATCATTTTTCATGCCACATAAGCATTATTGGTCCAACTAAGCAATTTATTAATCCACCTATAATTTTCGGTTTTAATGTATAATTTATATGAATTTTTAATATTTTTTTTGTAAAATTCGTTTTTTATAAAAAATGTGAATGGTGAGATTTGAACTTGGGTTTTTTGTAAGAGTAACAAACATGATTACCACTAGACCAACACATTTTTTTGATTATAATTTGGAAAACCAAATTTATAAATCTCTACAACACCATTTTATCTACAAATATTATATTTCACATATCCATTCCTTAATTATAGTTAAAGATTTATAAACTTTAAACTAATCTTATATAATATTTGAGCATATCTATTCCTTAATTATAGTCACAAATTAATTAAATTTCTACCATAATAATCCTATACAAAATTTTCCCTGGATAATTTTTATTTTGCTCCTGCTTATTATGTTCTTAATTTTTGTATAACTTTTGTGCATATTATGTGTGTTTGCAGGTACATAAACTTTTGTTCTGGAGAAGCATACCTTCGTTCAAAGATCGATCATAAGTTTTTTTATTAGCCGATGATATTTTTGCTTTTTGACATTTATCTTATATGTTCTTGCAATGATGAAATTATTTTTTGTTTAGTTGTATGATTTTGTAGGTCAATGATATACAAATTGCTACTACCATGCAGGTATCACTATTTACAATTTTCGCAATGGCTTAATGTATTGAACGTCATTAACCCTAAATCTTAAGCACGTTTGATATTTTTTTTTGGTTTTTTTTTTAACTTGGGCAGCAGGTTTGAAGAATATTCTGTTTCCGAGTGTTTGAAAACTGAATTCCGTTTGGAGGTGAGTATTTTACTGTTATAATCCTTATATATATCGCTTACATGTTGAATAGTAAAATTAATATACATCAGTGTCTATGAAATTTTAACTGTTTGTTGCTTCAACTTAAATGAGGTTGAACGTGACAGCATTTACCTGTAAGTATACCACTTTCATATATTACTTTATTCGTCGTTACCTCCTTTCAAACTTACAAGTTAGCCACATAGTATCAAGATTATGTTTTTACTACCTTTGTATAGGTCTTTCATTGAGTACGGAATGAACCTCTGTAATACTCACAAACCCAGCAGTAAAAGAAGAGTAACACGTGCGATAATTGTATGGTCTTCTTGATAATAAAATTTTCCGATTATTATCAATCATTATTGATGTTTCTAAGGAGTATGATGAGAACACAGCAAAAAAATTCTCACCTTACTTTGTAGTCGTTCATGCAACTCTCCTGTTATAGGTTTGATTAGAAAGTCAACTTTTAACGCCAAAAGCTTTGTAGCAGGGGGTGTTGTCACTAAAACACTATGGGTATCCAACAGTTCTAAAGTCAATAGCTGTTGTTTTACCTTTGTAGCAGAGAAGTAATAGGGTATTAAATCTAATATATATGTGTCAAAGAGGGTGTTGTGATTAATAACATAGTGGCTGTCAACAAACGGTCTAAAAGAGGACATCATACGGTCACTAGATAAGTAGAAGTTCAATGATGTTTACATCATGTATGAGTTAATGGACACTGATTTCTATCAGATTATTCGCTCATCTTGGGAACTAACAGATGACCACTGTCAGGTTGTTGAAATAATCTTTTGTTTTTTGACGATGTTTTTTTTTTTTTTTTTTTTTTTTTTTTTTTTTTTTTTTTTTTTTTAATTCAAAAAGTTATAGGAATGCATTATGGAGAATAATTTGACAGTGGCAGAATTGATTCATAATGGAGGTTGGCAGTGGCCTAATGAATGGTACTCTCTATTTCCTTAACTTGAAAATTGTTACTGTCCCAAATATTCAGGAAATGTTGCTGATAAGGTGCACTGGATATGCCAAAATGGGACTGTTACAAAGTTTAGTGTTAAAACAGCTTGGGAAGATATGAGAATTAGAAGTCAAACTGTAAAATGAAACAATCGGTGTGGTATTCTCAGGGTGTTAATAATGATGCAAATGAATATCAGTCGCCTTATTGCAGGTAGAGATTCAAGGGACTCGAGGCTGACACAGTTCAGAAATGACTTCAGTATGATGAATACGCGTTTAAGTCCTCAAGCTCAAAGCTTCAC
Source organism: Chrysanthemum seticuspe (assembly GCA_019973895.1). Classification (NCBI taxonomy): domain Eukaryota; kingdom Viridiplantae; phylum Streptophyta; class Magnoliopsida; order Asterales; family Asteraceae; genus Chrysanthemum; species Chrysanthemum seticuspe. The sequence goes on along the minus strand of BPTQ01000008.1, from coordinate 218,646,849 downwards.
CTTTTACAGCTCTACGGTTGCATATGGGGTTCTAATGGAGCATACTATAATTCTTCTACAACAAAAAGGACTGGGAGTGATGGAGTGAGTAATGTAAACATGTTTTCTGGAAATTTTGTTATATATATTCATTAACACCAACTGTATGCTATGTGGCATTTGAGTTGATATTTGAAGAATATAAAGAAACTGATTTAGATACAGGCCATACAGCTCATAGGCTTTCAAGAGGAGTTCATGATAAGGTATGTTTGTGATTGATTGATAATGCCGTCTTATACGTCATATTTTTAGTGGTCTAATAAGCTGCTGTGGGCATGCTGCTAGGGGGCATACTCTGACAAGGAATCTAAAATCAGATGGTCAAGTGGATACAATGCAAGTGTTGCACAACACTAATAAAGGTATATATATGTCGTACAAATTTGCAACACGTTCAGGAGGATATGCAAGTTCCTTCAGTTTATTAATGATTCCAATAATTCTTCATAGGTATGTTTAATATGTTATAATAATGATAGCCCTGTTGTTATCTTATATAGGAATGATGCAGAATAATACCAAAATGTATTTGATGTTATGGCTCATCATAATTATTTGATCTAGCGGACGAGAAGGATCTATCGAGAAGAATGAAGCACAAGTGCAAAAAAGACCGGTAAGTGTAAATGGGATAAGCGTAATTTGTAGTTCATTTGGTGTGAATTAGTTTTAAAAGGAGCTTAGTCAAGTTTTCTTAAAGTCCATCTTGTCTTAAAAATACCCAAAACCCTATTGTTCTGTCCCAATTCTTTTTTTTTTATCTGCCAAGTTTAGCTAAAAATCTGTTCCTAAGTATACTAAAAGTAGTTTTCTGATTTCATTTGTCATAAGGTTAGAACTGTTTTCAGTTTTCCTGATGAAGTTTATTTATTTTGAAGCCTAATTTTCAGTTCAAATGTCCTCATCTGTCCATAAGCTCTCTTTCTACTACCTTTTTTTTAAGCTTTAAAAAACTTTCAAAATAGCTAAATATTAGTTCTAGGATCTGTGATATAGGAGTTTTATTTATGTTCAAGCTTGTTTTAGTTGTTAGTATAGGATTTGATAACTTAATGCACCCATAGTCCCTTTTTCTTTGCATAATTTTAGGTAGTTGTAGTTAGAATTAGGATTTGATTTTCATTGTGCAAGTAGTTAACAGTACGAATTCAATCTGTGTTAGCTTATTTTGGTCATTAGAGTTAATTTGGCTACTTATTTTTGCTCTTGAATCTGCCCACCATGCCCTTTTAGCATGCTGTTACAGTTCCCTATAGGTCCATATAGCCCCAGTTTCAGTCCCATTTTAAGCTTATTACAAGCTTCAAGTTTGCTCCACTTTGTTTTTTTCTTGCTCTTAGGTATAGGAAGTTCACCCATGATGCCTTATTTAGGAATTTTCAGCTTGGTAGATAGCTTATTTTTAGTCCAACCCCCCCCCCATTCAGCATGTTTTACTGTCACAGTAGCAATAGTTTTTTTTTGAGCTTATTTCACTGTTTTTATAGATTCTTCTTACCACCAAATTTATACAACAGTTGGTGTAATCCGCCATATTTTTGAGTGTCGATTGACTACTTTAGCATGTTTCATAGGAGTATATGTTGTATATGTTTGAGCCGCTGACAGCATGTTCTTTTTTGTTAAGTAAAATCACAACTCAAATAGACCTAATAACATGGTAATTGTTTGAAATCCCCACCTACCATTGTTAACACGTCAATTCTGGTTACCTTTTTATGTTGTCTATTCAACTTCAGCGTATATGACCCTTCAACATGGATTTATCATGGTGAAAACAACTATTGACTTCTTGAATGATTAGCGGGTTTAGACTACTTAAAAATAAGTGATGAATGACTAATTTCCTCTCTCTTTGAGGCACATCTGGCACCAAATAACCAAGCGAATTTCATTTTTCAAAAATATATAAACCGGTCACTTGAAGAAGACTTCAAACTTGTCGTGGAAATCAGGTGATACTATCGGTCATGTTTAAATAATAACCATGATTTGCTCTTGAAACTGGTTTTTACTTAGTTTTGGATGTTTGAGTCTTCCCTACAGCCCATCAATCTGGTTTGAATCCATGTTAGTTCTTTTTTGAACTACATGTTAGTTCAATGTGTTCAGCTGTATGGTTTGATATACTGAATACCTCGAAAAATTGATAGATATGATTTGTAATATTATGAAAACCTTTTTTTAACTAATCCATTTATAACTTGCTATTGCAGTCTTGCAAAGTTCCTAGCAGCATGTGGTCCAAAATAGGACGACTCAACGATCTGAGATGCCTAGACTAAATAAAGGAAGTACATTGTTTGGCTCTGGAGCAAGTCCAGGAATTATGTCTTGCATTGCAGGCCGGCTTTTATGTGATACCTTTTTGTGTTCTCGTGACCTATTAAAGAAGGTGAGAGGTTGAATAATTAAATCTTAATGATTTATTTATATTGATTCTGAAAAACGAAACATTTCTTTCAGGTTAGTTATTCGTTAACAGAACTTGCAAAGACTAAAAGTTAAATAAGAACTAGAAGGAAATTGCTCCACATGATATTCCTCGGATATTTCAAATCTCTCAAACTCTAATGGAATTTGTAAGTTTTGCTGCGCAACTTGGCCAAAATAATTTTGTTAACAAGTGTTCTGAAAATATTACTCAATAGTATGATTGAGCTAGGTGTGTTTTCGTAGAGATTGATTTAGACGCTGAAAGTTTGTATGGAAAGAGGTAACTTGATATCTTCTTCTGGATTTGTAAATTTGTTTATGGAAGATCACATTTGATGACCCTGATTTTTACGACGGTCATCAAAAACCGCTCACCTAGAATGTTGAAATGTTCAATAGAATGATTTCTCTAAGGAAACTATAAATTTTGGGGATGGATATGTGAATCTGTTGTTTATATTACTAAGTCATGCACTCATTTAACTTGGGCTATTATGATAATATTTAGCGAAAGAGAGTACTTTAGTTTATTCTAGAAAAAAGCTTTTAAAGCTTTAGGCTTTTATGCTATAGGATTGAGCTAAATAACAAACAGGTTTGCTTTTAGACCCTGAAAGTTTATATGAAAATAAGGAACTTGGTATCATCACCCGAGACCCATTTATGGTAGATGATGTTTGATGGACACTATTAAACACATTTTTATGCTTATATTATGTATAATTCATTACATATTTGTTATGATCTTTTCAGTATGGAAAAAGAATGATGCAATTGATGAACTTAAGGTACGTAATAAAGTGGTCAAGTTGGATGGTTGAGTAATGGGTCAAAATGGGGGTGCACTCGGGTTGGGTGTTTGGTGACATATCTATAATCTATCCGGTAGCAATTTTGTGGACTTTCAGTTATATGTTTATATAAGAAATCATTTGAAGAGTTAAATTCATGTGGCTCTACAAAGTTTCATGAACCTTTGCAGATTAATGACGTGATAAAAATAAGTGTGGTCATGTGGTCTGGTAAGAATTTTCTAACTTAAGTATCTTGCGGATTTCTTAAATATCTTGCGAAAGATGAGTACTTCAAAGCCACACTTTTGTATCCATTATGCATTTTTAAAAATTGTTCGACTAATTATAACATTAAAAAAATCTTAATGCAACATTTTTTTAGGTTATGAGCGGAATGATTGTTGTTCCATCTAGATTATGTGGAAAAGACAAGAACTATGATAGAGAATATCCAATGGAAAAGTTGCATGATTGCAGCGGAATGATTGTTGTCCCATGGATATATTATATTGAAATTCCTTTGAGTGATTTTTGTACCAGTGATGCACTTTTGAATAGTGATTAGTAAGGTTCAAATTTTCTTACATTCCTCCTAAATCTGCAACGTGGACAGGCTATGGACATGCTGGATAAGCACTTTTCGTTACACTTTATGCTGGTCTGGAAGTAAGTGGTTTACTCTCTTTTAGTTACAAATATTCATGCTTCTATCATTTACATATATCATCATTTAGTTTATTATTTCTATTTAACTACAGTTCTTTGAATACTTGGTCATACAGTAGGTAGGCTGCACTACATTCTCACTGCATTACACATACAAAAAAGAACATAATTGAATGCGATTTATGACTATTGTTCTTTTGATTGTTGTTAGATACAGTCTTTAAAGAGAGGCATACAGATGATAAGTATGCAATAAAGGTTAAAGTCAAGATGAGAAGGAAATTCAATCCATTGAAGGTTGAGAGTTTGCCGACATGTGGAAGGAATTAGCTATATTTGCAGCATACTTGATATTTTCTACTCTTTATGAGCTTTTATTATAACATATTATGTTATAAGGTCCAAATTCCTAATAACCATACACCAATGTTTGTTGTACAAACAAGATAATTAAAAACTGTTATGGTTTTTTTCATGATACAACTTTTAATATGACGAACCTCGAGCAATGATACATTTGAAATACGTTTTTATTTTTGATGTTATTACAAGTGAAGTTAACAGTTACATGATAAATCTATTGAATGTTTTTTGTTTCGTAACTAAGTTTAGGACTACGACTTTTCTCTCAAATGGTATTTCATGTAGTATTATTTAGTATTTATCTATGTTTACAATGTCTTTTAATAAACTTTGTTATCAATAGTTATAATTGGAAAGAAAGTTAGGTAACTGAAAAAAAAATACAATTGTCTTATAATATGTCAAACAATTTTTAAAAATGTATTTAAGTTATTTAAAAACAGCAAACAAATAATTATAATTCATGCACTCCCAATCGTATTATAATATTGCTTGACAACTTTTAAAAATGTATTTAAGTTAACAAAAACCAACAAACAAATCATTATAAGTCATGCCCGCCCATTGGGCGGGCTTCGAAATCTAGTATATATATATATATATATATATATATATATATATATATATATATATATATATATATATATATATAAATTCGGGTACATATTTTTCATTGCTAACTGTCCTTACCCTCTTTGATTTCGAGTCTTATAACTGGTGACGCTCATTCCCTTGCGAGTCTTTGCCGATGGCCGTCATCATTCTTGGAAAGTACTTTTTGAGGTTCTGCTTTCCCTTCATCTTTGTGAAGTTTATGTTTTAGTAGTTGTCCATGGCAGTTTGCCTTGTGTGTAGTAGTTATGATATCCTTTCTTGAAGAAACGTTCTGGCCGGGTTCGCTTTTGTTGACACAGTTACTTCTCGCTGATTTCCCTAGCGTGGGTGTTTCTTTTTTTTTTCTTTTTTTTTTTTTTTTTTTAACTGGGTTCCGAACCTTTCTTCTTGTCTGCTATCCATTTTTTGAAGGTGTTTCGGTTTCTGATAGATCTAAACACACAACTTAGTTTAGTGATATTTTTAGTTATATTAATAAGCACGCGGAATATACTTAGTAATACTTAGAAGACAGGTTATATGATGTAATGTAAGTAAGAACAATAAACACAAAGCTCCAATATTATTAAGAAATAATACGAGTGATCTTGCTTATCACTAGGGTTACACCTTGAAGCTAATATAAATAATACGTGATTCTAAGCAATGACCTAGGATCTCCTTTTATAGCACAAGGATTCCTTTACAAGATAAGTATAAACCTAACAATATAGAATATACACAAGATCTTTTCTATACTTATCAATACACGGATACATAACATTTATCCTAATAGCAGTGGTAATATTTGTACTGGCAGTGGTAATGAGTTTCCACTGCTAGTGTAATCTTGAGTAGTGTTAACCACAAGACTATCAGTGGTAACTATTAGTATTATTCCCAACAATCCTCCCCTAAACTTATGATTTCTCTGCAAATCAATAAGTTTCTTCAATCTTCATTATCTGCAAGGATTTGGGGAATTCTTTCAAACACTTCATCTTCTTCTCATCGCTTGAATAGCTCTTGAACATTGATCTTGAAGCCTGTGTAATAATGCTCTGACCTTCTCACTATCTTCATGAACTCTTATAGTAGTACACAGCATCACAGTAAGAGTTCCAGCTCTGAGTGGATATTCTTTCTCAGCAAGGATGAATGCATCTACTCCATTTGCTGTAGAAACATGATGAACTTCACATGAATCATAGTAGAACCATTTAGTACCAGGACATGAACATGAGAATTTCCAGAAATCATCATTAACATCTGGTTCATAGAGCCTTCTAAGATTAACCCATAACTGCATCTCCTTCATATCTTTGAGATCTTCAGCATCAAACCTTTCTTGAACTAATTTCTATAATGTCTCAAGATCATCTCTGTCACAAGCTTTGATGAGATCTTCAAACTGAATAAATGATGAAGTTTCACCACCTAGCCTTGTAATCTTCCATGTTGGAACAAAGTTGCTAGCAGTAAACACTTCCCAGTCAATGATAGGATGTCTGACTTGTAGTGGTTCAGGGTAAAAGTCTTCTTCTTCTATCACAATCATCTCAGTCATTTGTTCTTCAGTGAACTTCTCAGTCGGAACTTCTTGTTCTTCAACAAACTTTGTCTTCTTAAATGTCTGAGATTCACTATCTTTGGCCTTTCTCTTCAAATTAGGATACCTTCTTGCTTCTTCTTCAGAGTCCATTGGAATAAAATCTTTATCTTGTCTTTGAACTCTGTAGTAGATACTTTCAACTTTATCATCAGGCATTCCTTTGAATTGATGTCTTTTCCAACCACCAACCTTGCAACAATAATCTTTCATCATTGAAATCACATGTGCCTTTGTTGGTTGTCTTGGTTCCTTTTGGCCCTTCTTAACTAAAACAATAGCATCTTGAAGTGCTTGATTATTCTTTATCTGAATAAAGTCCTTTAACTGTGATGTTCTTTGATCTTCAGTTAAAGACTTATCAGCCACTAGGTCAATTGCTTTCTTCGTGATCACTAGATCATTTGCAATCAAGAAATCAATTTCTTCTTCAGTAGGTACATAGCTGAACTCTGGAGTCTTCTCTCTGAATCTTGTAGGTGGAACAGTGGAAAGTGGATCTTCCATTGGATCTTCCATTCTATCCAGCCTTTTAGCCTCCATAAAGCTTGCAATCTCCAATTCTTCAAGCTTTTTCTTTTCAGCAACTTCAACTTCATAAATTTTTCTTGCAACTTCAGCATCATGAGCAATCTAAACTTGTTCTTTCTTTGAAACCTTTCTTCTTGTTTGCTCCTTGCTTTGCATAACAGCTTTACCTTTGTCTTTCTTCAGTTTATCAATTTCTTCACTTGCAGTGGCAACATTATGTCCAGCAGTGGGAATATTTGGCTCTGCAGTGGAAATTGGATCAGTGGTAAAATCATCAGTTGCAGTACTAAAAATGTCTTGCTCTAGTTGCTCTTCTTGAGTATCAGCTCCCTCTGCACCTTTACTAGAAACACCTTCATCTTCAAAATCAATTCTCCTCCCCTGAGTTTCAGTATCTGTTTTCCTCCCGTGTTTGGGAGAATTTCCCAAATCTTGATTAATATCAGCTGAATCACCATCATCAGGTGAGGATGAAGATGATATCACTAGCTTTGCAGTTTTCCTCTTCTTTTTCAACCCCTGCAACTCTTCTTTCAAGGTCCGAATCTCCTCTTTTAAGTGTGTAATATCCTTCGGATGCTGCTTCTTTACTTGTGCCAGGTTTTGTTGTAGAGATTCAACCTGCTTGGCTAATTTGGTACACATATCCATCAATTCCATTTGTTGCCCACTGCCCTCAACACTTCCAACTGTGTGACCTGTTGGGAGAGGTGAATCATGGGGCAATGGCTCAGATTCCTCCCTAGTTGGACTAGGTTGAAGTTTAGAACCACCACTGCTTGTTCCTAAACCAAAAGGATCAGGGACATGCTATGTTGTAATGAGAGGAGTTGGCTGTTTATGCCTCCTCTCATAGGTGTGAGAAACAGGTGGTGTATAATCAATGTTTGGAACAGTGATTATTGGTGAATTTTGTACCTGTGAAATCTTGGCAAGCATTTGAGGAAAAAGAGGTGTAATCGTCCTATTTCCATCTTTGTTCATGTTTTGAAAAACTTTAGGCTTAAGGCAACGGATTTTATAAACTCTAGTGTGGGGTTGCAGTTGAAACTCATTTAGCACTGCTTGCACAAACCTTGGATACATCAAAATTTTTGTTGAACTCTTTACATTGCCTTGCATACTTTGAAAAATATATTTTGACCAATTAAAAGTCCTATCTAAAGCTAGACAAACCAAAGGGTAAGCCATGGTTGAACTGAATTGTTCATAAGAAGTTTTCTTAGGACTTAGGCAATGCAAAAGAGTATGTATCAAAAATCTCCAATGGGGACAAAAACCACTCTTTTTGAAAGTAGCATTTTTGTCAATGGTATCATACCCCATGGATAAAAGATGTGTATGAATTTCGGGCATGGGTAATGTGATGATACCATTGAGATCATCCAATTGGAGAATTCTCCTCAAGGATGCCTCAATAACATCAATGGTTACCCCATCCACAGTGGCTCTAAGAGCATCCACTGTTTCATGTGTATCTCTAGTTTCAATGGTTATGGACTGAGCAGAAGTCCAAACTGTTTAATTTGAGAGATATAGATTGTGAGATTAAGAAGTAAAGCATACCTTATATGGGTAGTATTAAGAAAGTCCACAATCTGATGAAAAACAGGGCCACTCTTCTCGTTTGACTTTTGTAAGTAGGCCACTTGGTTGTGCTCATCTCCAAAAGTGATAGGTGCCATAGAATCTTTTGATGAAAAAGATATTGTGTCAGGATGAATTGAATGAATAACTCGCCAATTGAGAGAAAATATATAAACAGTTAGGGTTTTAGAGTTTTGCGCAAGAAAGATTATCTAAGGAAAAGATTTATCTTAAGAAGATAAATTATAAGTAGGAAAGTAGATAATCTTCTAAAAAATTTACCCTATTTATAAATGGAAAGAAATTCACTCTCAACGGCTAGTAAAAATTTTGTTACAGACACAAAAGTTATAACGGCTAGATCAACAGTGGTAAAAATAACACTGTCAGTGGAAACTGTGAACTAGCAGTGGGAATTTTTCACAAAGATTTTCAAAGAGCAGTGGTAAAGAAAAACATATGAAAATTGGACTGCCCTTTATCATAGTGTTTAGCAAACTACCAGCTATCAACGGATTTGATATGTCTTTACCATGAGTCGTTTACTATGGACTAGCCAACTCTTAATTATAAAGAATATGGTGAGTTGATAACCATATAGTTTTTGGTAAACTATCAACCATAAACGGATTTGTTAAGTCTTTACCAGTAGCCGTTTGCTCTGGACTAGCTGATTCTTATGTGGGTTAGACATGGTGAATCAATAACCATTTGTTGTGTATCTCAGTTATACACCTTTTAAAATCAACTCCCATCTATGCTACATAAAAGTTATTGAACAAGCAAAAACACAAGCACAAAAACATATACAAACTTATACAACAATGTTAGTACCCAGAGACTTCCACTCAACACCAAAGACCATTAGACACAAAAAGTTTATGGATTTAGCATTCCAATACTTGTTACCAAGTACTGAAATCTACCCACATCAAGTCCTTTTGTTAATAAATCAGCATAGTTGTCATCAGTATGGATTTTGACAACTTGAATTAGTCCTTTTTCATAACAGTCTCTTATGAAATGGTGTCTAATTTCAATATATTTAGTCTTTGTGTGTTGAACTGGATTCTTAATAATGCAAATGGTACTACTATTGTCAATATGAATGATGGTATTCATGAAATTATACCCATAGTCCACAAGTTGATTCTGAAGCCATAGAACTTGAGCACAACAACTTGCAGCAGCCACATACTCTGCCTCAGTTGATGAATTAGCCACCATTGTTTGTTTCTTGCACTGCCATGACACTAATCTGTTGCCAAGAAATTGGCATCCACCTGTTGTAGATTTTCTATCCAAACTAGCTCCAGCATAGTCACCATCTGAGTAAGTAACCAAATCTAGAGGAGATTCTCTACGGTACCATAATCCCAGAGTGGGAAATGCTTTAAGATATCTGAAAATCTTCTTCACAGCAGTAAAGTGAGAGAACCTGGGAGTGACTTGAAACCTTACACATGCACACACTGCAAACATAATATCTGGTCTAGATGATGTAAGATACATCAAAGATCCAATCATAGACCTGTACATGTGTACATCAACTGCTTCACCACTATTTTCCTTCAAGAGTTGATGTGTAGTCTTGTCTGCAGGGGTGCTGGATGACTTTGCATCAGTGAACTTGAACTTCCTTAGTATCTCAGCCCCATATTTATCTTGATTGATGAAAATACCATCTGGCCTTTGTTGTATTTGAAGTCCCAAAAAGAATGTGAGTTCACCCATAGAACTCATCTTGAATTCTTCCTTCATTAGCTTCTCAAATTCTCTGCACATCTCTGTCTTTGTAGATCCAAAAATGATATCATCAACATATACCTGAACTAACAAGATATCATTCTTGTCTTTCTTGATGAACAAAGTTTGATCCACTCTGCCTCTATGAAACCCATTATCAAGAAGATAAGTAGTTAAGGTTTCATACCATTACCTTGGTGCCTGATGCAAGCCATACAAAGCTTTAACTACCATGCACACTTTGTTAGGATAGTCAGGGTCTTCAAATCCTGGAGGTTGTGAAACATATACCTCCTCATCAATCTGCCCATATAGAAAAGCACTCTTTACATCTATTTGATAGACTTTAAAGCCCATAAAGGATGCATAGGCTAAGAACAGCCTGATTGCTTCAATTCGTGCAACTGGGGAAAACACTTCTTCATAGTCAATACCCTCCTCCTGAGTATATCCTTGAGCCACAAGCCTAGCTTTGTTTCTGTTAACAATTCCTCTTTCATCCTTCTTGTTTCTGAACACCCATTTAGTACCTATTACCATCTTGCCAGAAGGCAAATCACAAAGCACCCAAACCTTTTGAAGCTTGAATTAGAGCAACTCTTCTTGCATTGCTTCCACCCAACTTTCATCTTCAAGTGCCTTGTATACATTCTTTGGCTCCATTTGTGACAGAAAACACATAAAGAGACATTCATTCTTGCCTTCATGAGTCTTAGATTCATATATTTCACTAATGAATCCATGAATATCAGGCAGCTTTGTTTGTCTTCTAGTCGGTACAGGTGAATGGACATCCCCAATCACATTTTCAAGAGGATGTGATTTATGAATAGAAGTGTGGGGAGTATGAGGAACTGCAATCTCACTTGGCATATTTGAGATTTCCACATCATTGGCTTGAGCTTCCTCTGTAACTGGAGTTGTAATTTCCACTTCTGGTGTTGCAGTGGAAACTTCTGGCCTAGGAGTGGAATATGAATTTCCACTGCTTTTAGAATTTTCAGCATTCAAGTTGCTACTTCCTTCCTTTCCAAAATCATTAGAAGGTTGAGCATCGCTAGTCTTTGGTATATCATCATTATCTGCATAGTCCCAAAGTGGCAGACTGAATTCATCTTGATCATCTGCATGATCCTTGCTTGGTTCATCATCATCAAAAACTCTTCTGAACCTGCAAAATCAAAAGAAGATGTACCTATAGAGATAGGCACATAATTGATAGTATTGGTTAGAGTATCAAGATCAAACAGCCTTTCTGGACCAGTTCCTTTGAGATTTACTTTGTTTTCCAGGAACTCAACATGCAGATTCTCTTCAATCTTTTGGGTTCTTAATTTGAATACTCTAAAAGCTTTACTGACCATGGAATGCCCAACAAAATACCCTTCATCAGATTTTTCTTCAAACTTTCCCAGATAATCTATGGTATTGAGAATAGATACATGACATCCAAATGGTCTCATGAAGTCAAGGATAGGTGGTCTACCCCTAAATAACTCATAAAGTGTCTTGTTCTTTGTTTTTACCACTAAAACCCTGTTTTGCACATAACATGCAGTGTTAACTGCTTCAGCCCAAAACGTGATTGGCAATTTTGAATCTGCCAACATGGTTCTATCAGCCTCTATAAGTGTCTTGTTCCTCCTCTCAGCAACACCATTTTGTTGAGGAGTTCTAGCAACACTAAATTCTCTTTTAATACCTTTATCTCTGCAAAAATCATCCATAACTCTATTCTTAAATTATGTCCCATTGTCACACGTAATGATTTTAACTTTCATATCATATTGGTTTTCAACTTCTGTGATAAAGATCTTAAGGATGCCAGTTGTTTCATCCTTGGTTCTAAGAAAGAAAACCCATGTAAACCTGCTAAAATCATCAGTCACTACAAGACAATATTTCTTTAGATTCAAGCTGCTCACGGATGTAGGACCAAATAAGTCCATATGTAACATTTGAAGTGGGTGAGCAATAGAGTTAACCAGCTTTGACCTGCAAGAAGCTCTGTTTTGTTTGCCTTTAAGACAAGCCACACAGGTTTGATCATTTTCAAATCTTTTCTGAGGTAAGCCTCTCACCAAACCATCTTTGACAATCTTATTAATGGTTTTGAAGTTAACATGACCAAGTCTTCTATGCCATAATATGGATTCATCCATTGTGGCCTTTGCAAGCAAGCAAGCATAATCATCTTTAGCAACAATGTTGTTCATATCAAAGCTATATAGGTTGCCTTTTCTAGGAATTTTAAGAAGAATCTGACTTTCATCAGGCATCTTAAAATCCTTAGAGAGAACAAAGCACATATCTTTGGTAAAAAGAACATTGTTCTTCTTGTCACACATTTGTGACACACTAAAAAGATTATACTTAAGCTCTTTTACATAGTACACATGTTCAAAGTCCAAGTTACCAGTTTTGATTACTCCTTTACCAGCAACTTTTCCATTAACTCCACCTCCAAAGCTGACATACTGTCCATCATAATGTTCAAAATCTGAGAGATAGGACTTGTTGCCAGTCATGTGCCTTGAACATCCACTATCTGTGTAGCCTTGATCTGATCCTTTTGTCCTTGGATGTTCCTGCACATAAAAGTAAAGAATTAGTTTCTTTTGGGGACCCAAGCCATGATTGACTTGGATCTGCCTCGTGTAATAATATAGTTAAATATATCAAAGATCATTGATACACCATTTGGATTGGTTGATGAGGTAATTCCTTTAGGTTTTCATTCCCAACATGCTGAGGCCTTCACAGCATTACCCATGTCCCCCCTTTTCTTGTTTACAACCCTTGCAGTGGGAACTTTTGAATGAGCAGTGGTAACTGCTGGTTTGATTTTAGGTACCCACTGTTGGTTATAATGAACCATTTCATTTTGTAAAGTTCTTTTCCCTGTTTGTGCAGATTTTACAAAAGTTGTTTTGGATTTTGCACTTGCAACAGGTGATTTAGGGTGAGCAGTGTTAACAGTTTTTGCAGTGGCAAAAGTTTTAAGTCCACTTCTTAGTTGAACTGCTCTTGGGATCATTTTGCTGTGTGAAATAGGGTGCAAATTATTTTGAAACCTGTTAGACTCCACCCTTTTATTCCCATGGACTTCCCTTCTCCTAACATGATAGTCACAATAAGCATGTAAATGATCAAAACTACCACATATATAGCATGCTTTATTGTTCATCACAAAGTCACTACCTAGTTGTTGAGATTTAACATGATTCCAACTCCTCTGGTTACCCCTACGAGTTGTAGGCTTGTTCCTATACATCTCAGCATACCTGTGACAACCCGTACTTTCAGGTCATTTCTCGACACAATTCATATCTCATTATTTCAACATTTATAGTAAACTTGGTTTACTTGTTTCAAATTCGCGTAACCTTGGAGGTTTGGCGGCGAATTCATGATCATGACATCACGTATATTTTATATGGACTATGATTAGTCTACACTTCATTGACATCATGTGCATCTCATTAGTTCATTCACGACATTTTATTTCACAATCAACGCGCAATTTTTATATTTAATAAACTTTATCGCGTGAGTTTTTATTTTGAATACTTAACCTGTTACTTTCAAAAATGATCCCGAGGTATTTTTATACTTACATTTAGTTTATAAAAACTATATTTTTAGTTTTCCTAGTGTTTCAAATTTATTTGGTATATTAATCGTAAAAGTTTAATTATTACGTTGCGTTTCTTAAAATTATACGATAATTATTTTATCACTCAACTTTCACAAGGAATGTATTTTTACAATTTTTATTAACTCATTACATTCTATTTTGATTTACTAAAAACTTACTTGTACCA
>BPTQ01000008.1:218620601-218632557 GCA_019973895.1 Chrysanthemum seticuspe | reverse complement strand
TGATGCGGGATATGTTTCGAGTTCTACCATATGAAATATGGATGGTAAGTCTAATGGTCCGACTCATATTGAACCTGGTATTGTTACCTCTGGTGATCATATCTCTCATCCAAATCAGGTACAGGAGTCGAGGTATCTGTATGATAAGTATTTATCGGCTACAAACGTTGTTATTCCAGTTGAAGTAGTTGATATGCGCGGAAAATTTACCAATTCACTTTATGGCTATTTCATTGGACAACGACTTGCATTTCCAATTGTCGAGGACTATGTCAAGCATACTTGGGCTAAGTTCGGCTTGGAGCACGCTATTATACGGAATGGTTTCTTCCTTTTTAAATTTTCTTCATTGGAAGGTATGACTAAGGTTTTTGATGGGGGTCATTGGTTTATTAAATCGGTACCTATTTTCTTGCGGGAATGGGTGCCGAATACTAGGTTGGAAAAGGAGAAAGTGACTAAGGTACCGGTTTGGGTTCGTATCCATAATGTATCTTCCGTTGTGTATTCCAAAGATGGTATAAGTTTGATTGCAAAACAGTTGGGGCGGATTATACGTTTTGATGCGGGTACTAATGCTATGTGTAACAATCCTTGGGGTCGTAATCCATATGCACGGGTTCTTATTGAGTTATCTGCTGATCGAGATGTTTTGGAATCAATTGATGTTGCTATTCCATTACCTAAGGGTAAGGGTCATTACATGGAAGTTCTTGAAGTCGAGTATGAGTGGTGGCCGCCTTGGTGCTCTAAGTGTATTATTTTCAATCATGATGATGATCTTTGTCCTCTTAGACAAAAGAGGGTAACTAGTGATTCGACTACTAATGATGTTGGTGTTGATTGTCATGTTCACTCTCATAAGGCTGGGAAAGAGGTTGGTAAAAACTCTAAAGGGGCTCGGGGTTTTAAACCAAAGACCAATGTTATGTATAGACCAGTCTTAAAACCAGCTGCCAAGAAAAATAACTCTTCTAAACGTAAGTTAGGGGCTGATTTCAAGCCGACTAATGAGGGTTCTTTTTCTCTTGGTACATCGAATGCGGTGGTTAGGAGTGATGAAGGTGTGGATACGGTACATGAACAAATTTCACAGCCCTCTAATGTTGCAGATTCTTTGTGCGGGGGAAAGGATTATGATGTTGAAGGTTGTAATCATCAGGTACCTACGAGAAGTAAGACTGCAGATTTGTGGTAGCGTTTCAACAACCATGTTGCTTCTACAAGTAAGGCATCGAATGTTTCCCCTAAGGTTAGTCATGTGGCCTCCACTTCTATTCAGGGTCAAGGTTCATGTGTGGATGGGGTTAGTGAAAGTGATGATGAAGTCTTTGAGAACTATGATGATATCGAGATGTATGCTTCCAAATCTAAGAATTATAGTGGCTCTACTAGAGACTTCAAGGTGCAAGGATGTAAGAAGAATTAGTTTATATTTTTCTTTTGTGTTTCTTGGTGTCAAGTAGCTTTGCTTAGCTTAGTTTATTTGTAAGTTGCACAAGTGTTGGTGCATGTCCATTGCCCTTTAGGGCTAAGATGGGGGATTCACTCCCATCCTTTGTACTTGAACATTTTTGGTGTAATGTATTTTATCAGGGTGAAAAATCCCTTTTACCCAAAAAAAAATAGAACTGTTTCTTTTTGTTATACATGTATAAAAATTCTCTATCATTCGAATACAAACAACTTATTCATTTCTCTCCCAACACACTCGCAAGAATTCTAGCAAATTTTCAGGCAAGTTATCAATTCCGGCCGTACACTGCTTTGACCGTTGTACTTTAGAAAACAACCATTGTTGAAATAGTACAAGTGAATTGTTTTAATGGAATCGTGTTTAATATGTGACTTGAGCCTTTTCTTTGTAGAATCTGGATAAAACGTATGTTCGTGTTCTTTTTATATTTAGTTTAAATCGCATTGCAATTTTTCTTTTTGTTATTGTTATTTAAATTTTAATATAAACGGTAAAGTTTGTCTACAAGTTATAACATTCATTTAACTATGCTCATTCACTAAGCAAATTTATTCGAATTTGTTATGTTAAATGGACATGTTTGTGAGTGTAAATTATACCTAACCGTTATAAGACGACAATAGATGTCATGTCATACTTAATTTCTCACCAACTAATGTCAATAGTTTGGTTGAGCCGAGATAACTTGAGTAAAAGGTAGGGGTGAGAAAAAAACCGAAATGATCAAATAAATCGAAAACTGAAACTAAATCGAATCGAAAATAATTGAACCGAACTAATAACCAAACCGAATTTACTAAAATAGAACCGAACCGAATTACTAATTTGGTTCTCGGGTTGGATATGGGTTTGACAATTTGAACCGAAAACTGAACCGAAAATTGAATTCATATAAATATATATATTTTTTATATATTTATCTATACATTATATATAAGAGGAGGCATGCCACATAAAATGCCACTTGGCATCCCATAATGCCAAGTCATATTTCCATGTCATCATTATATTTATGTGGCATTTTTTAATTTTTTTAAATGACATGTGGCATTTTAATTAATATATGTACAATTTTTTTTAAATAAATTGTAAATTTCATTTTTTTTTTGTTGTTATTTTTGAATTTTAAAATTTTTTTATTAAAAAGAAGACATTTGTTGGAGTTGAACTTGGGTCATTCATGTGTTTTGTAAACAACTTACCACTAGAGTAGATTGTTTTTTGATTTATATCTTTCAAGTCAATATAAATAAGGAGATTATAAAAAAATTCTGGAATTTTTATTTTAGGTATGTATTTTTTGAAGATAACAATTAAAATAAATTATGATATATATTACTTAAAAGATAAATATACCATATATATTTTTAACCTATTTTTTTTTGTATAAATACAACCTAATATCTTATTCTTAAACATAATTATCCCTAAAACTATAATCGACTTTAGAGTTTAATAGGTGAAGAATATCGACTTTTTTGTTTTACAGGTGAAGAATCCTTTTTTTTGTCGAGTTTGAGTTTAACATATTTTTTTATCAGATATCATATATTGTTTTTACTTTGTTAACAGATATCTGATACAAGGATGGAGTCCCAAAAAGATCAAGGCAAGTTAAGACAAAGTGCAAGGATTTCCAAAGGAAACAAAGATAATAATGTTCAAGACAATGGTAGGTTTTTTCTATTGTCATCAACAGGTTTAGTTTTTTTTTTTTAAATTATTATGTTTTATGTTAATTTTATGCATGTAATTAAACTTCATTATGTTTTATAATATTCAGGAATCAAGACTCAAGCTAAGAAAATATCAACATGTTTTGTTTTTTTTAAAATTATTATGTTATCTTTTAATTTTATGCATGTAATTAAAATTCAGTATGTTTTATAATATTCAGGAATCAAGAGTCAAGGTAAGAAAATAAGAAAAGGAAACCAAGATAACAATCCTAAAGTAGCTGCTACTAATGTTGTTTGTCCATCAACAGGTTTTTTAAAAACTTTTATGTTATATTAATGTCATATGAATGTTTTTGAATAATCTTAGTTATATGCATGTAATTGAACTCCGTTATACAGGATGCAAGACTAAAGCTAACAGAATCCAAAAAGGTTCCACATCAGGTTAGTATGCATATATAGCAGATTTCTGTTTTGATGTTAATTGTTAATATACATATTATGTTTGAATGAGTATAGGTACCATTACCAGGACCAAAAAGAGATACGACGATCACATTAAACAAACGTTATCTAACATACGTTGCTCCAAGAAACTACCAATTTGTGAATCTGCTATTGGTAATAGCAACAATGGTGTTCGCCATTCGGTGTCTACAACACGTGTTCGGATGGGTCCCGTGTTAGCAACTTCTGGAACAGCGGGTTCCGCCTCTGCCAGTGAAAATGGTATGTGTAGTAGTATTCAGCTATAGTACGAATTATCTCAGGTTGAAGGAGCTGGCAATAAGGGTGGCAAGGGTCCTTCTATTCGGGACGCATTTGCACACACAGAAGGTTTGCTAGCTGTTTTACTCGATATAAATATTATTTATCCTCATGATATATAGACCTTTATTTTGCTTTTCTCTTGGTCTGCCAGTCAAGGTAATAGACGGAAAAATTGGTGATGTAGCAGTAGATCATACCATCGTTACAAGGTATTCTTTAATAAGTGATGTTAAAAAAACAGCAGCTAATCAGTGAGTGGTTAATAAGCTTAGTATTCTCATATTACCAAGAAATAGTAAAGACTAATGTAAAGGGTGTTCAGACTGACATGAGCTTTACCTATGCATTT
The DNA here is from genome assembly GCA_019973895.1 of Chrysanthemum seticuspe. Classification (NCBI taxonomy): domain Eukaryota; kingdom Viridiplantae; phylum Streptophyta; class Magnoliopsida; order Asterales; family Asteraceae; genus Chrysanthemum; species Chrysanthemum seticuspe. The sequence goes on along the minus strand of BPTQ01000008.1, from coordinate 218,628,281 downwards.
CTCAGGGGTTTGAGGTGGAAGTGGCTGACGACGGACATGTCACCAGCTGCTACTCAGAATGCTCAAGTCGAGTGACAAGAAGACAGGCCCAGGCTGAGCAAGATTGTAGCAGTAAGGATATGCCATTTTTACATGTACATAGTAATACGTCAAATTGGGGTTATACTCTTCTAGAAAATAAGATGCTTATACTTTTTTAGTTGTCAGGATTTAGTGGTTGAAGTACATCAGGACTATTAGTACACGGTTTGGGTTCCTGTTTGGGTTATTTTGTATCCTGTAATGACCCATGAGGGACACAATGCCGTCTTTTAAAGACCAGCATGTAAACAAAAAAATGCAATGACTAAATTAGGCGAATTTGCTTTACCATTAAGTGATGAATCAAATGTTGTTTCGTAGTTGTTTGTGAATCATTCTAAAAATTCATCTTTTGTTTCAGATGCGGATTTCACATGGTTTCATTATCTACATGATCTCGAGTGGGTGAGGGCTACATATACTATTCTCAAAGCTTCCGGATTTTAGAAACATCTCCAGAACCTACCAACGCACACATAAAACTTTCCGTTCATAAGAAAATATTCAGATGTTTATTGTTTTTTTCATGCGGGTATTGTAATATGATATTTTTTTGGTTTTATGTATTGGGTCTCTTTAGTTTTTATAAAGATTGTTTCTTGATTGGTTTTGTCAATGTTTTTGCAGGTTTTTGAAGCATCTGATTGAATTTAACTATCCACTTCTCAGATTAGGGGATGTGATCTTTGTTTTGGCCATCGTCCACGATAACTTCCTGACCGACACTAGGACCAGCCTATATTAAAAGCACTCCTGTTCATTTCTGTTTAACCTTTTATGTTTTAATTTTTTGGTTCCTTAAAAATAAACATACTCTAATAAACACATTTCACCTCTTTTTTACAGGAATCGAATGTGTAGCTGAGAGTATAGGGTAGAGGCGAATGGAAGAGCGATGAGTAAAGAAGGGTGTACGATTGTTTAGGGTGTGTAGTAGGCTTACCACTGGATGGTCCCATAGGCTCACTTGAATTTTTGGTAAATAGTTTGTTTCTGTTTTCCATTTTTTTTGCGATGTCTTTGTTGACTTCCGAACTAAGATGGCCACGCTTTTTTTATATATCCTCATAACTGTATATATTTACATCTCGGATCCCTTTTTTTTAAAAATAAAATAAGGAAATGCTTATTTTTTAAGTCAAACAGGTGAATTTTAGTTTTCTATAACTATATGTTAATATAAGTAAATTATGGTCTTCATTATCTATGATTATAATACTTTTGAACATTTATGCATATATGTTGTCTTCATTATTTATGTTTCTGCATATATACATATATGCATAAATGTTTTTTCCATTCCATAATAAATGAATGTGCGCATATTTGTTTCTGCAACTGTAGATTTCTTTGAACCACGTCGGTCATAATATTATACTGAAGCGGCGAATTTTTTAATCCTTAAGTGATAAAAAAAAGGTAGAAAACCCGGCCCAGAAATATTAGCCCGTAACAGGTATATTCACCTCATGTTCTATCTGTAAGTCTATAATTAAATGAGTTACAGGTTACCTTATACTAATATTTTGACGACTGTCGTTATTGTAGGTATAAATGAAGGATCAGAAGGAGGTTGTAGCAGATCGCGCACACCATCGTCTGATAAAGGTGGGTTAATCTATACACTGGACATAAAAGCCTCGCATCATAAATATCCATTTTTTTTCTTTACATCAAGATATCACTTGCGGGTTGCTTCATATTGACACAACCATTGTTATTGTTATTTAAGGTACAGATAAAGCGGTGTTGGCCGACTTCCCAATGATGCCCAATGTAATTCTTATTATAGTTTTTCAATTATCAAATTCAGCATAGCCCTCTTAAAAACTCCCCAATTTTAATCAAAGGTTTCCTAATAATAATATTATACGTCACACAAGAAATACATTTTGTGTCATTTATAGACTGTTTGTCACATGGTCATGTAATCGTTAAAGGACAAGTAGATACATCAGTTGTTTGGGACTGAGTTCACATGGTTGCCATAAACACCTTCTCCTCTTTTTCTTTCAAAACCATCATCTAAAAAAGTTAGTGTCTTAAATGTCATCACCAAACTCTATTACTACAATATTTATCTAATATTTCGGAATAGAATAATACATAAGCTTTTCTTAAATAAGTATTTAGGGGAAGACTATTGACCCGTTTGGGACGCAGAGGACCCTGGATGTCTTCACTGGTCGTGTCCCTAGGGGAAAGGACAGAATGGATCATGCATGAATATTGTTTGAGTGACACCATTAAGGAAAAAGGGTATGTTAATCTATGTTACTTAAAACAGCAAAATACTTTATAATCAGTTAAGAGTGTGTTTGTGTTTCATGAATATTGGTTTACTGATTATTTGGCTCTGTTTATACAGGAATGCCTGGTGGTTTTTCGGCTTAGAAGAAATGGCAACTTCCAGTTAACTGAATCTTCAAAAGGTTCTAATGATCTCAGAAAAATATCAACTACGGATAATAGTCACTACTCGGGTGCAAATTAGAATGCGAATATTTAAAGGAACGGGTCTGATGAGGGTAATCATATGAATTCATGCTCAAAGGATTCTACACGCAGCTACATGTCTCACCCAATCGAACATATTAGATCAGTCATCAGAGTCTGACTCGGATAGACAACTCATTCTTCATGAATCAACACATGGTTCTTCAAGTTCATAGAAGTTAAATTTCATGAAACGAGTTAGGGGTCGAAATAGGCTGGTCGGGTCAAGTTGACTTCAAAAACTTTGTCCAGTTCTAATATTTGCAATTGAATAGGGCTCAACTATGGAAAGAAGTTCTAATATTTGTCCAGTTCTAATATTTGCAATTGATTAGGCAATGGGCCACTTCTATTCTTTCAGCCTATTTTGTCCATCTGACCTATGAAGTCATCAGAATTCATGCTGCTAAAGCAAAAAAGGGATTAAAGAAAGTGCTAACGGAGGGGAAAGGTAAATGTCGTAGTTTGAGTGAACAAACTCTTCAAAAGGCTGCATCTCAATATGGAACTCCATTAGTCAGGTAATTGTTACAGTTCCTTTTTATTCACAGTGTTATGGTGAACAATATATTAAGATTGAAGGTGATTTATCTTTAGGTTTACTCAAAAGAATATTCTTCTGGTTTTGCCAAAGGGAACACGAGTTACCTCTATAAATTTCAGACCACTTCTACACAGTATTTAGTATATATATGAGATAATGATTCCATATATCTGATATGGTGCATCTGGTTATGATTATAAGTATATTCCACTTCTGTTTCATTAATAAACATAGTGTATGTAAAGATTGTGTTCGTACTGAACTGTGAATCACCACTAAACCCTTTATCATTTCCTGGTCCATGCCGAAATATAACTTCTGTGCCTTGTCTTAAGCAAACATACTGATGGCTATTGTTATTTCTTATATAAAAAAGATAACATTTTATATACTTCTGGTGGTTATTACTTTCTGATCTAATTTAGAATTTAGGACCTTATCACATGTGTGAATTAAGTTTTGTCGTGTCTATGCAGGATCTTACTATGTTATAAATTACAGTATGATCTCCAATAAACCATTGTCATTACTAAAAGCAAATATATAATTTAAGGTTGAACGGGTAATTTACAAAAATCCTACCTGTCCATTGGTGTTGATTACAGAGATCATTTTTCATGTGTCTAATTAATATCAAATTTTGTTCCTCGAGTATATCATTTATTTAGCGATCGACTATACGTACTTTTCTCCAAACCCATGGACAATGCTGATGTTATTCATTTTGATATTATGACCTTTGCTGCAGGTACTTGCACAACTGAAACCGTATGTTAGACTTGCTCAAAGAGTTGATATATTAGCTGAACTGTTTGTAGAAGGAGGAACTGGTCTGAAATCCGTAAAGGTAACATACTCGTCCATTGGAGAACTTGGTTATCACAACACCCAGTTACTATGCTCTATGGTCGCCAAAGGTATCAGTTTAAGTGAAGAACGTGTAATTTTATACGAGTCATCCAAAGAGCAAGTCATTGAAGTCCAAATTGCTCACGTTGAATCCTGTTTCGAGGGTGAAATTTTTGAGTATGAGGATATTAAAGTCGAGGGGACACTGAAAAACGGAGTCCCGCATCTGACAAAAGTAGGTGCTATTGAAGTTGATGTAAGTTTAAAAGGAAACATCAACATGGTAATACTGAGAGTGTTGGAACAATGTTTGGTGAGACGCTGAGGTTAAAGACATTGAGTAAGATTGGTGGGAGTCTAGGGTGTTACAAGGAGGTTGTGTTCCTTGCTTAGTATGACAAATGGTTTGAAATCGGAAAGGCTTTTTCGGATTAGTTTTCGTCAAGCTGGGCTGTTTTGATGTTAGACACAAGGGTGATATTATTATGTGTAAAGATTATTGTTACTATCTCTAAAAACCTATTGTATCTGTTAACATCCCTCACTATAATCTCCGTATCCACCACTCGACTAATATATTTTAACGCCTCATGACAATCCCTATAGATTCTTAGATTTTTGACAATCCTCAACACCTTTCCTGGTGGGGCTACCCCAACAACCAATACAAACACCAATGTCAATTTCTCACTGTGATACCAAAGTGCTTTCATCTTTTACCCTCTCCATACGGCATGCATCTTTTAATCATAAACTGGTACATATCCCAACTTTCGTATCATCTCCTGTAACTCATATAACTTTGTGTAGATTCTTTTTTGGTATACAAGGGTGATATTATTATTTGTAAAGATTATTGTTACTATCTCCATGGTATAATTAGTAAGGGACGGGAGAATGGGTAGCTTAGGATGTGGGTTCAAACTGTCCAGATTGATATGGCTTGAAACTATTGTTATCCAAACACATCATTTTTTTAATAAATAGTTGGTGTCTCAATATGATTGTTACATCTGATTCTTGAAGATAAATGGAAAGTTTTATGATGTTATATCCAATAACAATGTTGGTACAATTTCTGCATTACCTGTTAGGATCCAATATTCATTGTGTTGATGATTCGGGTGGTCTTGGATGATCAAAATACATGTTTGCCATATTTAGAGAGAGAAAGATAGAGAGGGTGTTCTTGCTAGAGACTTGGTTCACAAAATATGGAAGGTTAGATTATGAGAAGCACCACCCCTTCCATGGATGGAAGGGGTATTTATAGTTACAGAATACTCGACCTCCTATCGGCCTGTGGATCAGGTATACAGTGGATAAAGACCCGTCCTTCCTCCACGGTGTTACACTAAACTATTCTACGCTACTAATTAACTAATTAACTACAAAACAACGTAAATAACTACAAATCTACGAGCTAACATATGCTAGACTATAATTGGGGTGACCGACACTTTAACATGGAATTTCAATTCCTAACAATCTCCCCCTAAGGGAGGTCACCCCATGAAATACATTTTGAATCTTAGCATTCTATTCATGACTTCGATCTTGAGCTCGTAGACTTGAATTCTTCACTTTCTCAATCTTTGTGCTTTAGTAGCGATTCTTCAAAGTCCGCACTGATTTGTACTTTTAGTGGAGGCCTTTAACTGATCACATCTTTGATGATCTTCGAGCTTTCTTTGAGATCATCAGCCACAGTAAATCTCTGGATCACCCTTTATTGTGTTGCCAACATGTGAAGCTGTGACTTTCGGACCGACATGCTCACACTTTCTGGATCATGACATCTTTCATCAGAGTAGCGGAAGCTTTACTGACTCATGATATTTGCAGCAGCGTAGCAGAAGCATAGTATAGAAATATCAGAGCCAGGTTCTGTAGATATGCACCAGTCATGATTTCTTCAATTAAGTGTGGATGCTGTGAGCATGCGGCTTTGGATTGACTCCTCAATTCTGATCAGCTGCAACCGTCCAAGTGTACATGCAAACAACAGTTAGCAATAAAACACACGAAAGTGTCTTTGACCACTTTCGTCGAATTGAGGTACACGGCCCACGGTTCCCCGTTGATCAGTACAAGTACTGCCTGTGATCAGGTAGGATTCCTAAGAATCCCCTTGACAGGGTTTCGCAGCTGTTCTAGCTGTTCTCAAACCGGAACGTCTCAAAGAAGACAACACGGAGTGAGTGAACCAGCAAATTGAGATTCACTAATTGATGAAAAATGATTTGAAAAACAATCGCGTATTGCTTGAAGAAAGAGTTTTGCAATACGACGAAGGTTTTATGAGAAAGATCAATTTTCAATCAAAATACTTTTGTATTAGAGAATGAGTACACATTCGACGTGCTAGCGAAAAGAAGAGATTCGCACATCGAACGGTTTTTCTAAAAGTATTTTTCAATCAGATATACTTTTTGAATTTGAAATGAATACACATTCGACGTGCTAGAGAAAAGAAGGTTTGCACATCGAACGGTTTTTCCAAAAGTATTCGTCAATACCAATCCTGGACCAAGGTTGATTCACGAGTGAATCTCCCCATTGTTTCTATCCAGTTGTCACAAGCTTGATATTACGCAAGATTTCACATGTCACCCACCAAGAGCTTGTTTGATGTTGGCTCTAGAAGGGTTTCCATCTTCATTGTGAATATTTTTACATATCACTCGGATGTTCTGGCAATACCACAAGGATAATGCGTAGGACTCTTAATATATACTTACTTTCCACATTGTGTGAAAAAGCAAGTCTTCAAGAATTTAGTGTCCTAACGAGATATTGTGGATGATCTCTTAGCTCTAGACTCAATTATGCACATTTGGTTCCTGTGTCGGAGACTATAGAGAGGGTCTCCTTCTTCAATATCAACAATCTCTAAGAGAAAGTCGATAGATTATGTCGGTTCCCCGTGAGAATGAAACAAGCCCTTTTAAGAGGAACTTGAGTGGCTTGGGAATTGTAGTGCAGTGCGTCACTGGGTCCATGACGTCTTGTCTTCAATACCAGTGTTACCTTAGTAACCACTTAGTAGCATATGTATTAAACCCGGTTACTGCCCTAAGGTTGAATTGATGGAGGGCTATTTCTTTTCACCCTTTTTCACATTCAGTTCTTTTTCATTCTTCAACCCCTTCAGTGCTTACCGAGACTTCATTACTAGAACCTTGTTGGGTTTATTCCAGTACTAGCTCTGTCTCAGTCCGCACTCTTCCCATATCTCACTTTTCTCCTTTTTTCATCATACCTATGGGTCCCTATTAGGTGATCTATCACATCTCAGGAATCCATACTACTTTTTTCCTCTTTTCACTCTATACCCTTCTCACGCCTGACTCTGTCTCGATCATGACCTTATTTGGGTTGTTCCAAGATCATTACTTCAGAGCCATTCGTGACTTCCCCAACTTCTTACTTTTTCTTGACTTACACTTTTTCCCACTTTTCTTTATCGGGAGGTAGTTAAGTTGGAATCCCGTCATTGGCCCAAATTATGTATACGATGATTCACCAATGATTCCATTGTGACCATAACTTCTGTTCTGCAGTACCTGGGTCACTGCGTGACGTGATGTTAAGGGTTCGGTGAGTTCAAGGAGAATTTTCCCGAACAAAGTAAGAGTGCCCCTTGGCTGTATTAGATAGCTGAAAGAGAATCTCTAACAACTATAACTTCTTCCTCTGGGAGAGATATC
>BPTQ01000008.1:218608064-218618210 GCA_019973895.1 Chrysanthemum seticuspe | reverse complement strand
GAAGTTACAATAGCCAATAAGAGAGAAACCCGTAATCCCATGAAGCCCAAGAACTCGAAGTATGTGAAAGAAGTCCCCCTCTCTTTTCATATGTAGCCTCAATAAGAAACCGATAACCTGAATTATTCCACTGAAGTCAGAAGCAATCCATTCCAAAAGGTGTCAAGAGACCACTTCCCCCACGTAGTTGAATTGATGCAGTCAATCTCTTAGACTAGAGCTCACGAACCCGAATACACATACCCGAAGACAAAGAAACTTATACCATCGAAGTAGCAGATTAAGTCCAATAGCCAAAGAATAACTCCGATGTATACTTTTCTCTCCCCCTGAAGAAAGTGTATGAAGCTCAAGAACCCGAAGTACCCTAATGCCCAAAGAGAGAATAACCGATAACATTGAAGAAGCATGCAGAATCACTGATTATCTCTGCGGGTGACAATCTCTGCGGATGTCAACACCGGAATAAGTGATTATATCTCTGAATCACTGATTAAGCCCTCAAGTAAAACAGCTGAGCATCCCCAATGTACACAATCTCTCTCCCCTGATGATTGTGATAACATCAAAATCATCACACACTTGTGTACCTCTTTTTATCATCAGAAACTAACTCTTACATCTCTTCCCCCACGTAGTTGGAATAATAACACTAAACGCCTTGATGAGTAACCTTGAGTTTCTCTGCGGTCATGACAAATGTCTTCCCGGGATATCTTCAATCACTTAGAAGAATTAAGTTCATCAAGTTTACTCGCCATGAGTCAAACCTTGAGTTTCTCTGCGGTAATAACATTTGTCTTCCCGGGATATCTTCAATTACTTAGAAGTATTAAGCTCATCAATGTTTACTCGCGTTTAGATGCGTGTCTCCTTCCCCCTTGCTGGTTTTGACACTTCAGAATCAGCAACACTTTATCAGCCCAAATACTTGAAATCTGTTGAGAAGATCGCTTGAAGTCTTTGTGGGAATCAACTTGCTGAAGAACAGAATGAGCAAGTCTAATTGGGGATTAAATCTGACTTTTCACTCTCCCCCAATTAGTGCTCTCCCCTTAACCGACAATCTTTATGATGAATGCTTGAATTAAGAAGAGGTCTTTAGATAATCAAATGCAACTCGTCTTTGGTCTTCTAACATATAGCAAGAAATGTAGAACAGACTGTAGACTCGACCTTCTTCAAGATTGTCCAGTTGGGGAATAGATAATTAACATCTTCAACTCACACCAAAAAGCATCCCACCAAAAAGCATCCCAATTAACTTACATCTTATAAATCCCCTTAACTAAAATCCCTCCCAATCAAACAAGAACAGAAAGATGTTCATCAAGGAAATCAGCAATCAGGCCGCAACGAACACACAAGATGGTAACACCAAACTACCAATCACATCAAACAAGAACAGATAGATTGTTCGGAATCATCATGTTGATGTATACGTGAAGCATTAACCGGAAGCACTTTGTCGATAAACTCATCAATCCAAGTGAAGATGTCAACCAACGGCTCTTTGAGTTAAGAGCCGTATGACCATTTATATTCTCAAATATCAATCAACAATGCAAAAAATTCACACTTCTTCTCCCCCTCAAGAATTGCATACGGAGATGCCATTCTTGACTAAATAAGTGAAAATCATCCGAATGTTCTATTCACACTTCTCTCCCGCAAAATCAGCACATGATGTCGCCATCTTCATTATAATCGAGCAAGTGGAATGAGAAAACAATCAGTGGTAGCCCGGTTCACTTGATGACTGAAGCGCATGGAAAAAGTATGAAGCATGTTGATGAGAATGGTCATAATAAGAAGATTTCTCTTCTTCAGAAGATAAAGCACACTGAGACGTACACTTTTCTTTTCTTTAGAGAACGAGGCTTGAACAGAAGTATTCAAACGTCATAAGAAGATTTCTCTTCTTTGTAAGATAAAGCGAACTGAAACGTACACTTTTCTTTTCTTTAGAGTACGAGGCCTGAACTGATGTGAACAGACGTCATAATCTCTCTCTTTTCAGCTCTCTTAGCAAAACATGTAATCAACCCCATTATCATTCAGTAGGCCCTTTGTTCGTGACAGCTGATGGAGAAAACCCAATATGATGAATTTGACCCTGAAGTAAACTAACCCGAACTCGTGACTTATACTTGCACATATGTAACAAAGAGCGGTGCCGAGACATCATGCCCATTTGAATCTCTAAGTACTCTATACTCCTCAACCAACCAACCATCAAGTAATAGACGTACATTACCTCTTGAAAATCCACAATTGAATGTGACACTGAGCACTACAACGTAACTCCTTTAAGTGATAGTTATTTTGTGGTGGTAAGAGCCCAATTCCCCCAAGTGGTAAAAGAAAAAGTAAAAGCCACCCAACAATAACTAGATTCCCAAGTCTTCGTTTTTGATAATAAGCTCGAACAAGGATCATGAAGAATCTTCATCCATCCATCCCCGATACCTTCAGATACTAAGTACACTCGCCCGTGATGATTCACTTCAACCTCAAATAAATAATACTGAATTAACGCCGTTGTCACATCTTCTGAATAACTGCTCAAATCTAGCCTTCTTTGACATTTAAACGAACTTAGATAATGGTTTCATCCCGACCATGGTATAAGCACATAACCCCGTAAAACCATGTAATAACCAGACTGCCATGACGATAATCCAAACACACATCCAATTCATGAAATACACCCTTTTATCCCTTCTTCGAAGCAGAAATCGTAGCACCAGCATCAGATAAGATCCCGAAATACACTTTCCTTTTCTCCAGGATGGTTCTATCATTACGGGATTTTACAACTCTATGGTTTAAACCGAAAAATAGTTTCTTTCGCGGGAATTTACAAAACCAAGAATAAACCGTAAGATAGATCCGGAAATGCACTTCACTATTACCCGGATGGTTCCATTGTCACGGGATTTTTCAAGTCTATGATTTAAACCGAGAAATAGGTTCTTTCACGGGATTTTACAAAATCAAGACAAAACCGTAAACAATGTTAGCTTGAATGTGTTATGACAACATTGGTTTCAGTGAATATCTGTTTTAGGGGAACATGCAGCAGTTCATTAGCGGTTCATTATCCAACATCAGCAATATCATCAACCATCCAATTAATACTTTGGTAAACACATCATCCACATATTTTGTCGGTTGTTGCTGTGACCACATGGTGAAGCAAACCCAATATATCAAACTTGATCGTGAAGTGAACTTCCCCAGATTTGTTACTTAAACTTGTACTAATCCTTGTGAAGAAGAAACGGTGTACCCAATGTACAAAACCTCTTGACGTATTCTCAACTGCGTGAGACACCGAAGTGATAGATACGTTGTGGGTTAAGCGAGAAAGAATCACAAACGTAACTAAATAGCCAAGTCTTTATCACACTCAATAAACGCCCAAACAAGTCATCTTCGCGGAATGGTAGAAAGAAAGAAGCCGAAATAAGTAAACGCGCCCGGAAAACTTCACTTCAATTCCAAATAAGAAATATTGTATTCAAATGTATATACCCAGTTGCCAACTCTCATGACGAATCTCCAAATCATATCATCAAGTCCCATAATCACTCACATCATCAGAACATCCCAAATAGTAGGATAATCATCAACTGGCCCAAATGTTCACAATTTACTTGACCTGGTTCAAAAGAATACCCGATTTATATCTTGCCAGGTTCAAAACAAATTCAACTGCACATTGGATATCATTATCTATCTAACACTTAACTTCAATAGTTATCAAAAAATTGTATAGAAGATACAAGCTTTGATATGTCACTTTATTAATCCATTTAAGTGATATAGGTACAAGCACATTATAATTTCAGCATAAATCCCTCCGAAATGATAGTCCAATGTCCAATTATTGTTTTTCACATGGGTCCTTAACTCAAAAGGATAACATTCGGATCCAATTTGCATGTCCATTATCAACACATAGTCGAGACCCATGATCAAGAGAGTATTAAGTTCGGCCCATTTTCACCAAATCACAACAACCCGTCCAAGGTATAACCCTAATATTTAGGGTATAAAACACAACTCTCTCTCACTCAAACCTAATAATACGCAACCCTCAAATACAAATCATCCATTTGCTTCTGCATCTGACTATCATCACAACCTATTCATCTCACCAAAACTTCTTACGCCCCCATCTCAACCTGATTCTCAGATTCACTCCAAACCCTAATGAACCTCAAAAAATCCGCCTCTTACTACTCATCCAGAACACACGAAATAAAACATACATCAAATATACCAACTCCATCTTCGATATACATCAAGACCTCACCACAGGGATGGTTCGAGGTCATGAAACAACCACAGAGATGGCAAAAGATAATTTAAACGGCTAAAGAACACGAACACAGGTAGGTTTTGTTTGACTTGTTAGTCGTTTTGATTTACATCATGTTTTAGACTCATAACCAAGTCTCGAATCAAAAGGAAAGTGATAGCATATTTGTTATATACTTCCTTTTACATTTGGAAATAAGCACAAGATGAGGGGTTTTCAAAAGATCAATGAAGATTTATTATGGGGTTGTGAAGACGGAAACAAACACTTTTGAGAAGTCATTAACCCTAGAAAAGTAATATCAGAGATCTTGCAATAGAATATGTTATATGATGTTTCGAATGTAATAGACATTAAGATTGTCTATTTGGATATGTGATGCATACTTTTTTTTTTCGTGATTAAGACTCGATAGTCTTGTTGTTTCCTTATGAGAACCACGAAAAGAAGAGAAGGCAGAGATCTTAGTTGTTGTATTTTATTTTGATTTGAGTTTTGAGTGGTGGTAGTTAGAGATGTTATGAGTTGATGGTTTTTTTCTGAAATTGAATGAGTCAGGTGTTTGGTATAAGATTTCTGTAGTGGTCGTGGTTTGTGGTCTATGGTCAAAAACCTCTTCTTCATCAGTTCTGTCAGTCAAGTCGCTACGCTTACTCAGTCACAAGTCGCTATACATCTTAATAGTCAAGTCGCTAACTTTTTCAGTTTGACTCAAAAGTCAAACCACCACCAAGTCGCTAAGTCATTTTCAAAACACAAATCGCTAACTTGTAAATACAAGTCGCTACTGAACATACAATGCATCTAGACAGTTTTCAGGACAAGTTGCTAACTTGATATACGACTTTTCCGATGATTTTTCCGATCAAATTCCGACCACCTTCAAAGTTACCCAGAAAAGACTGCATACAAATGCTTTGTTAGCCCAGTTTGACCAAGAAAAAAGACTTTGAACCACATGGTAGATCATTGAAACCAGAACTGATATAAGCAACCTATTTGGACATATATGACACATAACTGATATTGACATTGAAACCAAATGACTTTATGTTTTTGACCAAATAGAGGATACCAAACATGTAAAGAGACTGTTAACAAAAAGATGACCATTTGATACCAATCATGTAAAGGGACTGTTAACAAAAAGATAAGACAAAAGTTTCTGCTCCAAAAAATATGTTAAAACAGCTTCAAAAACATGATACTAAACCACATAAATCAACAACACACAACAACCATGGCTCTTGATACCAATTGTTAGGATCCAATATTTATTGTGCTGATGATTCGGGTAGTCTTGGATGATCAAAATACATGTTTGCCATATTTAGAGAGAGAAAGATAGAGAGGGTGTTCTTGCTAGAGACTTGGTTCACAAAATATGGAAGGTTAGATTATGAGAAGCACCACCCCTTCCATGGATGGAAGGGGTATTTATAGTTACAGAATACTCGACCTCCTATCGGCCTGTGGATCAGGTATACAGTGGGTAAAGACCCGTCCTTCCTCCACGGTGTTACACTAAACTATTCTACGCTACTAATTAACTAATTAACTACAAAACAACGTAAATAACTACAAATCTACGAGCTAACATATGCTAGACTATAATTGGGGTGACCGACACTTTAACATGGAATTTCCAATTCCTAACATTACCACGTATGGTAATTAGGCAATTGGATAATAAGATGCCGTTTAAACTCAACCGTCGGTAGTTCCAAGTTTCGGTCTGTTTAGCAATGAAAATTAATAAAAGTCAAAGCCAAACTTAGTCAAAAGTTGGGTTGTTTTTATAGAGGCCAGTCTTCTCACATGAATAATTATATGTGGCTGTCTCAAGAGTGAAGAGGAAAAACGGATTGAGGATTGAAGATTGAAGATGCTTTGTTGTGTTAAAACAACAAACGTTTTATACAAAGAAGCTTTATTTCGTAGTTGAGTTTATTTGGTTGTATACTTTGTTCTTGCGTTCAACTTTGAACTTTTTTCTCTCATATTTGATAAATGTTTATTTCTTACCATTCTTAATGCATTCAATAAATAATTCCGTATGTTTATAGTTTATTTTCATTGAGTTACTTTTTCCAACGATATTTTTAATTCATGATGTGAGCATAGAGCCTAAGTGTAGTTTAATAGGTTAAGGAGTGTAATTTATTAGGTTATTTGCGTTTATTTTTATAAGACATAAACCAAAGTAAAGAAAAAAAAAGTTCATAACACAACTACCGAACAAAATTATGAGAAACAGATATGAAACATGTATTTGAGATATATTTAAGGGCTCGAGATTAATAATAATAAGATACAAATACAATAAGTTATCGAATAACCATTCTTTTTTTTTAATTCATTATTCACTATATAAGTGTATTATAAAATTTATTGTCATGCCTTTGCCTTTGCCCGTTAGGAAAGTAAATTATGTAGATAAAATTTAAAAAAAAAAACTAATTTATAAATATTTAACTTTTAAATACTTTTTAGTATATATTTGTTCTACTAAAACCTAAAAATAAAAACCACAAGTCATAAAAAAAACTCCATGACCTATAAAAAAAAATAACTTTATGGTAACATCAATTATAGTTGTAAATTGTTTTATTTAACTTCTAAATACTTTTTAGTATATATATGTTCTACTAAAACCTAAAAATAAAAACCACAAGTCATACCCGTCCATCGGACGGGTTTTGACACTAGTATATATATATATATATACTAGGCGAGTACCCGTGCCTAGCGGCATCGGTTTCTAGCGGCAGACAATTAACGATATCGTTAATAGTCATCGCAAAGCTAAGGCACACGGGGAATTGAGTACCCGCGCCTAGCGGCAGCGATGCATAGCGATAAATGATGATGGCGGGTAAAATTGCTTTTTGATAGTACTGATTTTGTTTTTCGATGGTTTACCATGAGTTCAAGTTAATAAGATAATTCATTACAACATGATGAAAATAAGGGTTTTGCTAATGACAGCTTTGAGGGTTGCGGTTAAGAAATAGATTTTAATTACAATTGGTTGTACAAAACTAAATAATCCAATCTGAATCAAGTGTTTGTTGTAAATTCATAATTTTAAGGATTGTCTTTAATTTTTTTGTAATTCTCATCCAATCATAATTGTTCATTGTAATCATGTAAAGAAAATTTTATTCTTAATCACATTTATCATATTCCTTGAGACTGTCATTAGCAAAACCTTAATAGAAATAATAATACTTACACTTTACACTCGTTTTCTCGAAAAATGGTTTGTAGAAACGACAAAATGAGAAATATATTCCTAGTGCACTTCACAAAATAATATCGAATTATTGTTTTCTTTAACGAAAAATAATAATAAATTGATTAACACATTTTATGAACTTCGTGGGTCTAAATAGTATGAAATAATAGTTGTATATTAAAAAAAAAAGAGAAGTCATGCATCTTTTTTCAAAAAAGAGAAGTCATATGCATCGAGACAAACAACAAAAGAAAAAGTTAGCAATTTGTGGAAGTCATATCTTGTCTAGACTCCAACATTAACCCAATTCATCAAACATACAATTTCTAAGGTGTTCGAATATGAGTTTACTTTTTAGTGTAAAGACATGCAAAATATATTATCATAAGATAATTTTTCTCAAAATTGCTAAATTTTCTCTCAAAATTTTCTTTTAACGTAATGAGTATTTTTATATTAGATTTCTTTGGATTATTATTCATCATCTATCAAAATTGCGAAGATGTTTTATTCTCTTTTTCTCTACTTCTATACACTAAGTGTTTTTTTTTTTTTTTTTTTTTTTCCACAAGTCACAAGTCCATTTGGGTTTTACTTACTAAAAGTTGGTTTTGTGCAACTTGCAATATAGCAAACCTCTTTTGAATATCTTTCACCTTTTTTTTCTTTTGCAAAGATGTTGTAAGCTCTTTGAATATCTTTTTGAAAATTCAAATTTTGGTTTTGTGCAACTTGCAATATAGCAAACCTCTTTTGAATATCTTTCACCTTTTTTTTCTCTTGCAAAGATGTTTTAAGCTCTTTGAATATCTTTTTGAAAATTCATATTTGGAACGGGGCTCGATATATCATGCTTTTTTTTTCTCTTGCAAAGGTATATGGTCCCGTTTCACATTAGCAAAAAGTTGTCAGCCACATGAACCTAAACTTATGCAAACATATTGTTTAAATGAAATTACTTGAAAACTGATGAGAATATCTAAACTCAAAAAGAGCTCCATTATACTATAGATAGTAAAAAATTTGTTTTAAAAAGCTCAAACATTAATAAAGATAACACATACTTCAATGGATTTCATATTTTATAATTACGATAATTCAAATTTTAACTACACCAACATTATTTCAATAATTCACACAACCATGTTTAATAATATAATTTACCAAAAAAAATTACTTACACTTTATAAACAAAAGTTACCTACAAAATAACTAAATAAACATTGTGATAAAATTTAAACAACAAAATGCAAAATTAAAAAAAAAAAACAATTTAAAAAAAAAAAAAAAACGTTACATATATTTTAACTACATATTTTACCAACAATTTATAAAAAAGTTTACCAACAAATTAAAACAAATTAAAAAGTATGCTAATAGATCTATATAAAAAATACACAGATTTTACATAAACAGTAAAACATTGATTTCATAAATTTATAACAAAAATTACATAAAAAAAACAAAATTAATACAAACATTACATAAATATTCCGGTGGCAGCGGTAGACACAACATCAACTTCCGGCGGCGGCTACAAAGACATAGATCTACAAAATAATACATATATCTATAAATTAAACATAGATCTCTAAATAAAAACCTTCAAAACTAAAAAGGCATAGATCTATAAAAATACTTAGATCTACAAAAATAAATAGGTCTATTTAAAATACAAACCTCAATATGCAAGAAAAAAACTATTCGTTGTATAGAGGATCCGGTGGTGGTGTTTCTGTGGTGGTTGGTGTCAGATTCCTGGCCAGTACAAATCTGGAAAAAAAATTTGTCGAAGATATTATACAACTCAGATCTGTAAAAAAAATTATAGATCTACAAAAACGAAACCTTCAAAATATTTATGTAAAAGTACTTTTATAACTTCAAAAATATAATAATCTACATAAAGAAACCTTAAAAATCAATATAAAAAAAACACAACAAAAACCTCAAAATATCATTAGATCTGTGGAGAGGTATTGGTGGTGGCTGAGTAAGATTCCCGCAACGACTGAAACAAAAAAATCAAAATATTATTGATGCCAAGATCTACATATAATATTAAAGATCTATAAAAAATAAAAAAAACTTGTTTCATACATAGATCTATTCAAAAAAAAAAAAAAAAAAAAAAAAAAAAAAGTACGGATTTAAACGTGTGTGGTTTGGTTGTATGTTAGGATTTTTAATGGTTTGGTTGTTTTGGGTGATATGTTTGGTTATGGGATGTTTTGGGTAGGGGGTAGGGTAAATGAAAGTAAAATAAAAAGTGGTGTTTTTTGTGTGTGTTTGTTTATGAGAGTTGAGTGTTGATTTGTTGGGAGACTAGAGTGTGAGTGTGTGTTTGAGAGTAAAATTTAGATCTTTTTTTTTGGAGTAGAGAAGGTAATAGGTTGGTGATGTTGAGAGTTTGGTGCTGGTTGGTTGCGGCGGTGTTGGTGGACTACGGCGTGGTGTCTTTAATTGCGTAGTTGCTTGGGGTGGTGGTGTCATCGTGATTCTTTAATTGCGTAGTTGCTTGGGGTGGTGGTGTCATCGTGACTTCAAAAAAAAAAAAAAAAAAAAAAAAAAAAAAATTATC
>BPTQ01000008.1:218595497-218606637 GCA_019973895.1 Chrysanthemum seticuspe | reverse complement strand
ATTTTTGAGTCCTTTTTTTGAGTTTATACCTGGTCTTTAACAAATTCAATTGGACTGGGCCCGGAGTACGTTATGTAATGACCAGACTTGACCACTCAAGAATCTTTTACTACGTACCAGCAGAGTCGCTCCTTTCTTTCCTAGTTCGTTGAAGAATTGTATGTTTAATAATATTCGATTTGACCCGATAGGTTTATGGTCATAAAACAGTAATCAAAACAGCCTAAATTTCAATATTTAAATAGCGCTGAAGTTTCGTGTGAGACCACTATTTAATACTAAACGTGACATGAAACAACGACGTAAAAAAAGACATTGGTACCATACGAACCTTACCAGGCATACTTTATAGGATGATTTATTAAACGTGTTAATTAGAGTAACGATACCAACACAACTGTCCTGATGTTATAGCCACATGTACAAACTCTTCCTAAGGTTGTTACTAATGAAGGTCGTTTCACTTCTCAGTTCGGTCAAGTCCTCACTCAAACTTTACTCTTTTTACTTCGTCCATACAAGAAAATAAGATACACAAAACACAGTTGCTACAAATAAAAAACATCTAACACTTCCATGTCATACAATATTGTAAAAGTATTAGCATTGTTTTATTGTTTTAATGCGAGATGCAGATTATTAAAAGATAGCAAGCTTCGTTCATATCTTGTGCTTGTTTTTCAATGTGTTTAAACCTCTGATATCGTATCCAGGCTTTGATCCTATAGAAGATAGAAACATACAGCAAAGTTAACGATGAATGTCAGTGGAAGTATTTTATAGAGGAGGCCATTTCAAAAAATAATCAAATATACTTGTAATGAGTTAATTTCTATTATGTTTTGTATATTAGAGATCAACGGGTAAATATTAAATGAGCTCAATTGTTACCTAAGAAAAAGAAGTGTCAAAAGGGTCGAGAGTCGCACAAAATGAATTTTAATACACAAAACACATAGAATAAAAGAACATACCTGCTTCATTTTTCTCATTTCAAACTCACTCCTGAACTGGCTTGACTCTTCACTTTGCTGGAAGTAATCATTGTTGGAATCCTTCTCAAACATGTACACCGATATTGTAGTCCTGTCAACACAACCATAGCAATGAGATTAATTGTGCAAATTATTTAGTAGGATATTTCATACGGACCATTCCAAGCATACCATGGTTATAGAAAAAAATGCAGCAACAAAGTACAGTGCAAATCATAATTTATCACCAGAGTGTGCTTTGAAGTCGCGATAAATTTATAACTTTAAATCCGACAAAACTAATGACAAAATACTGGTATTTGGATAGCCCAGTTTAGCTTATAATAATTTGTATGTTAAGAAGTTGCTTGATCCTTTCTTTCCTCGCTGAGACGACCATGCATCATTTTCTAAGAACTCACCAGTTCAGACCAGTAATGTATTGCATGAGGCCCGGGTCAGGTTAACTTAAACAATTTCTGGTCCATATTTGAGTTTTTTTCCTGAGTTTTTATTAATGTGTCAGATATGTTTCCAAAAGTTGTTTTCTTTTAATAATAATCTAATTCTAGATATAAGCTGATTTAGGACGTTTTAATGCAATAGCTGAATCAAGCATTCATGTAACAGTAAATGGTATGAATGCAGTACCTCAATACAAAGCTTGTCGAAGATTTGTCATTGCTTTCTCCCCAATTACTCCATAAAAGTAATGCTGCAAAGTGTGGCTAAAGAGTAAGGCAAACCAATTGCAGAAAAGAGTAATGAATACCAACCCACTTTTTCCTTCACTCCATCATTATAATGTGCAACTCTATTTGTTATTATAAAGTAGACAAAAACAGGTTTTGAGATCCCAAAAAATGCAGCAGCAGTGCAGCACAGATTCTGAAAAATATATCAGGTTAGGTCAAGTTGACCCTAAGCACTTTTTTGTCCAGAATTTCTAATACCTCATTTTTATAGATTAATAGTGTCAACGAGGGTCTGATGGTATGTTTGAATACTGATCGGGTCAAGTTAACTTAAACAATTTCTGGTCCAAATTTGAGTTTTTTTCGGGAGTTTTTATTAATGTGTGCTCATATGAATTTGAAAAACTTATAAGCTAACTTTTTTGCGGCTTATAAGCTTGTCAAGCTGACGCTTATGGTCTTAATAAGCCATAAGTTGTTTATACAAATCCTCGATAAGCCAAAAAAAGTGTGCTTAGGATCTTTTACAGAAAAATAAGATACATAATTCACATTGAAACGTGTTGGTGCAATGTACCTCCAGAAAATTATGTCCTTCTCTTGTTACTAATGGAAAATTGTCTCTCTTAGGATCTGCGTGCCCAATAGATGGTCTTCTCCATACCTACATATGCAAAATCTTTGTGTGAATTTTCTTCCCATGGGAGTGTGAATTTTCTATTTGTTTTTCATCTTGTTATCACTTCAGCAGTCAAACCATATAACTACTAAAGAAAATACATTACAAAATAAAAAATCAAAAAACATAATAAATCAACCCCTTCCCCCAATTCTCCTATGATAGTATAAATTGTAAAGATCAAGCCAAGTATCTGAACTGATTTGGGTTCTCTTTGTCCCTTTCCAAGTATTCACATATGATCAGATCTTCAATCCTCTTCTTGATAACCTTTAAGTTAGGCTTGAACATGCGACTAAGCTGCTCCACGTACTCTAGGACAAGTTGTTGATGATTAAGAACTTTTCTAGACTTCATAATACGAACAAGTGAAGCATCTATAGCATATTTTCGGTCCTTGTCAACATCTTCCACAACCTTCTTCCTCTTGTCCACAGGTGGCAAAGGAACCCTGATCCTCCTCATCCTATCAGTAAACTTTGAATTGAACTGGAAAACATTAGTTTCAGAAACGGTTCTTGAGCTTGGCACCTTGGTAAGAATCTTATACTTAGCACAGGATAGGGATGAGAGTAATCTCACAACATCCTCATCAGCAAGATTTAACTGTGTCTTGATCTTAGAATAACTTAGTTGTTCCGAAGCATTATATAGCAAAAGAGCTGCTGCCTAGTAGGTTGTTAAAACCAGCTCAATAGTTTTCTGAGCAAATTTACCGTTCACATTGCACGTCTCTAGAGAATAGATCCATGTGAGCTTTCTGTGTTTGATTTTTGTATGGTACAACTCCTTGAACACTTCGACACATTTCACCATCTCTGAAGGCAGGCAAAGATCAGAGGATTTATAAATCGGCCAGAACCCCGTAGTCAAAACAGTGAATGTAAAATCAATCCCGCGACTGGCAAGAGGATTATTTGAAAGGTACTCATTAAACTGACTATGATTCTCCTTCGCCAATGTTAAATCTGTCACCATGCCCTCCATCTTAGATGTGAACTGTCCACCACATTGCTGCTTTAACTTCGAGAGGATCAATCTTTCATGATCATCATTCCCACTCTTATCGAAAAGCAAACGCCGAGAAAGCTTTTTCCTATAAAACTCTGCGAAAAGGTCTTTATCGCTAATGTAAGCAAGAATCTTAACCACCTTATCCAAAGTTTCGTCGATAGCTTCATCACTAAGCTTCTCGCTACTACCCTTTTTGAGGATATTGTCACAATATGCAGACAGCAGCTCCGTGGTAGAGCAATCAGCCACAGTTTTATTGCAAAAAACCTCAAAGGCTTCTTTCAGGGCCTTGTGAAAATAGTGTGTGATTTGAAAAGCAATCAATAACATATGCCATGAACTTGTCATGCAAGTCAATTGCTTTCATGACAAACACCTGCTCCTGCGGACCACCAACAATCTCTTACTGCTTCTTACCCGCAGCATCAGCAGCTTGTTGGACTAAAGTTGTTCCTTCAGCAGTAACATGCTGCTTGAACATATTAGCAACAGGATCCAGTCCTTTGGGAATTTGAGAGAAGAGCTTATACATCCTCGTAAGATCATCTACCTTATCATCACGAAGCAAGGTACGGCATCCAGAATTCTTTTTTTCAAGCAACTGATTACTATAGTTGACTAACAATTCAATTTGCACTTTCGCTTTGAGCTTTGGCTCACTGATTGAGTGAAAATAGTTAGCGACTCTGTTTTTTTCCGTCGAAACAAGGAAAAAAGCCATTGTGCTGGTCATTTTATAATGTCTCTCTCATTGACCAGTTGTAATTCAGTATTTGTAAACTTGACAGCTAATATCTTGTATATTGTGAAATATACATATCCCTTTCTATAAAATGTCTTGAAACACAATCTGTCACCATACTTGCAAGGCGTCGTTAGAGCAACCTGACCACCCAAGCAACATTGATGATACTTTAGTCCAAACCCACTGTAAGAGTGACTTAATCTTTATGCAAACCAATATCTGGCGTGACAATGAGAACAGACACACGTACAGTCACCCATGAATTTATAATCTGTTGTGGTCCTGCAAGATTTAGAGTATATATGAGTATATGTCAAAATTATACATGAAACATGAAAAAATATGAATCAGGATCTTGTTAAGGGTTATACCATGATGACAAAAATGGTAATCTTTGCACCATGCCACCATTAATTACTATTAACTAACCTCTATCTTTTCGCTGTGTGGAAACACCCGAAATAGCAGTAAAGATCTCCGGTGTAAATACATAAACACCATAATTGATTCGGTCACTAACCTGTAGACCAGATACCGTAAGTAATTCCTTGATCTGTTTGACATCACAAAGTGGTTGACTTTACTCAAGTACATACAAAAGTTTCCGGTTTTTCAGTATAATGCAGCAACTCATTGGTATCGCATCAGCTACCAGCTCCCCAAATTGGTCTGCTTTTTCAGGGGAATGACTGCTTTAGTGACTTTTGGTTTAAACTGATATTCTGTCTTTTAAAGTTTTACTTGCGTTAGTGCAAGTTATAAAGTGAATGGTCAAGACTATTTCAACTTCTGGTTAGAATTCTCCAACACTGAGCGACCCATATCCAGTTTGAGGCTTCCAGGATATCCATCAATTGCACATAAACCAAAGCATTTTCTGTTCCTTATGGTTTAGCAGTGATGCACTGCTGCTCATGGCTGAAGTCATGATGCCCTTATTCTCTTCAGTAAATCATGAACTATGCAGTCTTTGCTTGTGTGTGTGAGACTATCATTGTGCATCCCGCTGTGTTGTAGTGCACAACTTTTTTTACCATACCCTTCGGTGCAAATGCAAGAATCTAAATAAAAGTAATTACTTACATTTTGCGACTTTTGGCTTTTGATAAATGAGAAGCTAGCTCCTAGCGTGTCTTACCTACTATGCCCAGTATTGTTCAAGTGAAATGTGATCCGTTTAGATGCCACATTTTGCAATCTTGCATCTTTTAGGTTGCGATAATTAAACACCGACCCCTGGGATTTCTAACTAATAATCACAAGTGAATTGTGAAAATTACAAGAGATATCTGTGGTCTGTCATTATAAACGGTATTTAGAGATTTCTTATCAACACAAGGTTGAAATGCAACCAACTGCAAGTTCATTTTCTTTTAGTTCGCGTTTACAGCTGGTAGAAATTCAAGCTGTAGTGAAGTCGGTACTTTTGTATAAAGTTTACCATGCATCATTTTGTGTTTGAGGGTTCTTCAGTAAACCCAATATTACCTGATAACTTCTTTAATTGTTTCATGTGTGCAAGACACGACTTCAGTGGCTAATTTGGCAATTTTCATCTCTTCGGGGGACAAGTCACTGCCTAAGTCACCCTCAGATGAGTTGTCACTATCATGATCGGTCTTTGAAACCTTGTTATCAGGCTTTGAAGCCTCTTCTGACGTGGGCTTGAGCTCTTTCATTTCACGATGGACGTCTTTTATGGATACTGCAGTCTGAGTCATGGCTCAGCCCATAGCTGTAACATTTGTCCCGGGGGTCTTTCTAAGAGTTGAACATGCCTTCCAAACAGTGCCTACGATCTGAGGAATTGAGAGTTTATGTGCTTTACTGCTATTTCCTGAATATTTAAAGAAGTGAAATGACCAAACACGTAGATGCCTTAGTTTCATTTATAAATTATAACTGCTAAACTGAAAGAAGTACCTTTATACATATGTTGGTAAATATTAGCATTTTAAGCCTTTGTCATTAGGTTTTCATAATCAGATCTCATATACCTTTGGTATTGAGGGTTTTCTCACAACAATTCCCCAATCGTAACACGGTTCCTCAATCGTTCCCGTTATTGCAATCACCACTTGTTTCTTTGCATTAGCATATTCATCATCCGAAAACAGTGGAAATATCCAACTGACCTGTAGAGTGGATCTTTTTAACAGGTAGGCTTGTACATAAAATAAATGAAAGAAACATGTTTGTCTTCATAGAAACCCTCTTAAATTACATAATAAGCAGATAAGTAACTTTTATACAAACACTAAAAACTGTTGATCAGCTTTAGATAAGCAATCCCAAACTTCCCGTCCCATTTTTACCAAAACAGTGTTTGCAGGCTGGCCCAACCAGCTTTTGTATGCAGATGATAAATCATTTGACACCATATATTTGTTAAATTTATGAAACGAAGACAGAAGAGTGACTGCTGGCCCAACCCAACGCGTTTTGACCCATCGACCGCCTGACCCATCCATTTGACACCTCTACTGGTTAGCAAAAAGAGGTGCTCACAAGTATATGGGGCAATATTATCACCTATAACCAGATGGATAATTTCTTTGCTGAGGTGTCCATGAAATATATTATTGGCAGATAAGTAATGGAATTCTAAATATGTAGGAGCTTTAAACCATTACGGGGATAAAGTAGAGCTGTAAATGGATGTTCCAAAAAACAAAGCAATTATAAATAACATACATGGTTTTGAGAAAACATGAACAACTTACTCCCTAATAACCGATCGTATGCAACTTCAAGTTAAGATTCAGTGTATTTCTACTCATTTGGATATGACAGATCCATAACTTCGACATAGTCACCCATGTGTTATACAGACTTTTCGAGATAGTCACACAGAAAACCGAAGTCATAGCCATAATTATTATAAGCAAAAATTGCATACAACTGTAATATATTTTAGTGTTGACAGTACTTGAGGTACAAACCTTTATTTACACCCCTATATTATTAATCGTAAGTTAATGGTGAGAAGAAATACTACCATTATCCTCTATGGTAATACAAAAATCGCCGACCTCCCTTCAATTTGTTATCTCTTTTTTAGGTTCAAAAGCATCTGAAACACATGCGCTTCATTTTGTCTCTTGGCTATCAACCTCGTGATTCTCTGCAACATCATTATCTATGAGTTGAGGCAACATGTTCGCTGGTAAGTAGCAATACTTTTTTGAACCACCTGATCTCTCGAGCATAAACCTAAAAACTTCATAAAACTAATTAAAACTAATACTATCTAGATAATTGACATGGCAGGACATGATCTAATCAGTTCATTCAAACTGAGTATAAACAGAACAATAATGTCAATCCTCCTTGTTGGGGCTTAGTCTTGAAGGTAAACTGACGAATTTTAGGCTATGGTTACAAATTTTAACTTAGCTATTGTTAATACACATCCATACACTTATACTATTAACTTCAGTTAATTTAGTCATATCTGATAAACGGGTAAATTGATATGAAGATAACTTATTCATTAATGAAAGTTATCAGCTTCAAAACGCAACGGGTAATCAGCAATATATATATACTGATATTCACAAATTAATTAGCTGGTTATCAACTATGGTATCACAAATAACATAATATTTGAAGATAAAACTCTACTGTTGGTCCCTGTGCTAATGTCCGATTTCGTATTTAGACAAGTTACAGAAAAATAACACTAATAAATCTATATCCACCAACAGTGTATCAACGTGGACATCCGCTAGGTTCAATAAGAAGTCTTATGCGTACTTTTGATATGTTGTTGTTTGGCATCAATTATTAAATATCACTACAACAATATATATTGCAATTATATCCCGTGACAGTAATCATTTTGAGCATGTACAGTATCCAACTCACTACTACTATTTACATTCTTATTTTCTTAAGTAGTCTCCATGGATTATGTGCCTCATGTGAGTTACAGAGTCCATATTCCTACGTTTGTTGTTCTTTTGCTTTTATGCTTTCAATAACAATTTACGTGAAATAAATTTTTTGCTGAGACTAATATTAATTATTAACACCATAGCCTTTCTAAAAAAATTATTAACACCATCGAAAGCCAGAAAATACAAAGCCCTATCATGGGATAATGGGTCAATAGAGGGAATGGGTTAAAGATGATGGGCTAAAAGGGTTGTTACCAGATAATCGGTCAAAAATGGTTGGTGCGTTGGTGGTTGACCCAGTAGATCAAAACACATATTTATCTTATTTATCTGAACGCTTGCACCCGCTAATTTGACTACTAAGCTGTTTAAGGAAGTATTGTAATGCATTCCACTAATGCTTAATGCTAAGGGACTCTAAGCCTTACATTTGATGCAAAGAAGGGAAGTTATGTAACCTGCAAGAGAATAGTCATTTACTTTATTTGAAGATGCATTTAAACCGATTAATAACTTGAATTTAGTTAGTAAACTGGAACTGTACAACCACGATATAAATAATGGAAAAAATTTCTGTAGGATGATTTTAGTGGTCAAACATAACAACATACTACACAAATCCACAAAAGCATATCTAATCACATTTGCATCTCCTCTTAACCCTTGTAAGCATGCATCAGCAAATTTAACAGCAGCTGTTCTTTTATTCTCACTCACCTATAAAAGGCAACAAATGAATTTACTAAAAGTTTTCAACTTTTCTCGCTTTTTCAAGAAAACGAAAAAATAACATCTGATCACACAAAAATATACAGCCCAAACAAGAACCAAACATTTTTTTCTATTCTCAACTCACCTATAAAAGGCAACAAATGAATTTACTAAAAGTTTTCAACTTTTCTCGCTTTTTCAAGAAACGAAAAAATAACATCTGATCACACAAAAATATACAGCCCAAACAAGAACCAAACATTTTTTTCTCATCATTCCATTAACCAATTCCTACAAGCTTAAAAACAAAAATACAACAATGCCTAAATAATCGGAAGCACAATAACAAAAATAGGACCTGTCTGCAAGAAGTATTGACCTATGAATATGGCTATTTTAGATTCAACACATTCTAATTCTATTATGACAGGTTATTGTAAACTCGAATAACTGAACCTGTTTCGCCAAAAGCATGAGTAAATAAAGAGCAAAGTACAGCGAATAGTTGTTGGTAGGAGGAACGAAAATGAAAGCATATGGACTTGGATTTTCCATGTCGTACTCCACATTCGGAGGCTAATCGAACCACCAAACAATCAACGTGATATTTTTGGCTTCCAGTGGTGGCCTATGGCTTGGTGCATACTTCCTGACGCAAGTGCCCCTCAAAGCATGATAGAAAACGGGCTATAAATTAGTTTCATTTTGTTAATTTATGAGGAAATGCATTGCACAATGACTGCCATGCGGTCAGAAGTTACGGTCTTTAATGTGGACGTTCCATTGATGATTCGTGAGGTTAGGGAACCAACATTGTTCTCAGGCTTGTCAAACAATGCTAATTCATTGCGGAGTACCGCTATAATATACACAAATTGCGACGTCAGTTTTTGCATAGGATAGACAGAAAATGGGTGGGTTAGTACGGGTGCTCTTTGGTGCAGGTTAGGTCAAGTTGACCCTAAGAACTTTTTTGTCCAGATCGAAGTTTTAATACCTCGTTTTTAAATTGCAGAATAGTCCAGCAGGTACTCCTAATATGGGACGACATTTGATTATATATGATAAAAATATTGAACTAATCCTCTGAAGAAATCGACCAGAAGCCACAGTTTGCAGCCTAAGTTCTCTATTACTCCCACTAAAAATGCGCAAATGCAAGATCCCACATTAGCTCTTATAGAATATTTCATCAACTTACACGCCCCGTTTTAATTTGTTGTAATTTGGTTATTTATATTACTTATTTCACTGGTCTTTCAATAGGTTTCGTGTTCAGTTGTGATTCCTTTTTAGCTAGTTGTATCTTTAACTGACTATACACATAAGAATAATAGATTAATAAACATCTAAATAATAAGGAGGAACTTGATTTGCAGAGCCACAAGCTTCACAACTATCTAACAAAGACCTTACCTAAAGACTGTCAATCATACGCTGATAATCTGATACATGTGTATCAACCATGCCTATACTTTTCTGGAAAAAAAAATATAAAAATTATTAGAATTGCAACTTAATATTAGTTTATTTAACCAAAACATATGCAATATCACGTACAACTTTTACCTGGATGTGTGTTTTAATTTCCTTAGCTCGGTCTGCATATTTCAAGGTATTAACAGTGTGATGATATTGATTATCTGTTGGTGACATAGTTGCGATCATTACCGTTTGAGAATTGCCACTCAAGCCAACTTTAAGAATCCGTGTCAACTTGCTATAAAGTATTATCGGATTAGTCAAGGAATGAATAGGAAGTGTGTTAGGAAACTTGTAAGAACTACAAAAGAATATACCAATAAAAAGAACAGTGGAAACCGTTATACTTCTACCTCAATGCTTTCATGAATTTGCAGCAAACGGTGGTGGTATGGGGCTAACAAATCATTGATTTATTCATTATAGATTTCCATTGTTAATAAAGGGCATTGCTATCTAGACATACATAAATCTTTAAGCATAACGAAACCAACATATACATGCACAAAATCTAAAAAAAGATAACACAATTTCATCATTAGGGTTTTTATTTACCTTTTTGCAAAATCAGAATGAACACAGGGGTTTATTAGTTGTTACAAAAAACCAAATATAAAACGTTTGTTTTTGGATATTTGGAAAGGTTTGTTTGTATTGGGTGATTAAGCTTTAGATCTTATGATTGGACTAGATAAGGAATTAATATCGAGGAAGTAAGTAATATAATTAAAAGAGTATTGGGATTATAAGCAAGGTGTTCAAAAAGATTTGGGATTATACGAGTTCTTGGAGATACAAGTAAGACTAAGACGTTTTACCATTTATTTTGGGGATTACTACTTTGACACAATATATTGGGGACACAAGTAAGACTAAAACGTTTTTCCATTTATTTTTGGGATTACTACTTTAACACAATAGAAAAAAATCTAAAACACGTA